>OZ038378.1:200828697-200833697 GCA_964036045.1 Eutreptiella sp. 'Long Island Sound 2002' | reverse complement strand
AGGGTTAGGGTTAGGGTTAGGGTTAGGGTTAGGGTTAGGGTTAGGGTTAGGGTTAGGGTTAGGGTTAGGGTTAGGGTTAGGGTTAGGGTTAGGGTTAGGGTTAGGGTTAGGGTTAGGGTTAGGGTTAGGGTTAGGGTTAGGGTTAGGGTTAGGGTTAGGGTTAGGGTTAGGGTTAGGGTTAGGGTTAGGGTTAGGGTTAGGGTTAGGGTTAGGGTTAGGGTTAGGGTTAGGGTTAGGGTTAGGGTTAGGGTTAGGGTTAGGGTTAGGGTTAGGGTTAGGGTTAGGGTTAGGGTTAGGGTTAGGGTTAGGGTTAGGGTTAGGGTTAGGGTTAGGGTTAGGGTTAGGGTTAGGGTTAGGGTTAGGGTTAGGGTTAGGGTTAGGGTTAGGGTTAGGGTTAGGGTTAGGGTTAGGGTTAGGGTTAGGGTTAGGGTTAGGGTTAGGGTTAGGGTTAGGGTTAGGGTTAGGGTTAGGGTTAGGGTTAGGGTTAGGGTTAGGGTTAGGGTTAGGGTTAGGGTTAGGGTTAGGGTTAGGGTTAGGGTTAGGGTTAGGGTTAGGGTTAGGGTTAGGGTTAGGGTTAGGGTTAGGGTTAGGGTTAGGGTTAGGGTTAGGGTTAGGGTTAGGGTTAGGGTTAGGGTTAGGGTTAGGGTTAGGGTTAGGGTTAGGGTTAGGGTTAGGGTTAGGGTTAGGGTTAGGGTTAGGGTTAGGGTTAGGGTTAGGGTTAGGGTTAGGGTTAGGGTTAGGGTTAGGGTTAGGGTTAGGGTTAGGGTTAGGGTTAGGGTTAGGGTTAGGGTTAGGGTTAGGGTTAGGGTTAGGGTTAGGGTTAGGGTTAGGGTTAGGGTTAGGGTTAGGGTTAGGGTTAGGGTTAGGGTTAGGGTTAGGGTTAGGGTTAGGGTTAGGGTTAGGGTTAGGGTTAGGGTTAGGGTTAGGGTTAGGGTTAGGGTTAGGGTTAGGGTTAGGGTTAGGGTTAGGGTTAGGGTTAGGGTTAGGGTTAGGGTTAGGGTTAGGGTTAGGGTTAGGGTTAGGGTTAGGGTTAGGGTTAGGGTTAGGGTTAGGGTTAGGGTTAGGGTTAGGGTTAGGGTTAGGGTTAGGGTTAGGGTTAGGGTTAGGGTTAGGGTTAGGGTTAGGGTTAGGGTTAGGGTTAGGGTTAGGGTTAGGGTTAGGGTTAGGGTTAGGGTTAGGGTTAGGGTTAGGGTTAGGGTTAGGGTTAGGGTTAGGGTTAGGGTTAGGGTTAGGGTTAGGGTTAGGGTTAGGGTTAGGGTTAGGGTTAGGGTTAGGGTTAGGGTTAGGGTTAGGGTTAGGGTTAGGGTTAGGGTTAGGGTTAGGGTTAGGGTTAGGGTTAGGGTTAGGGTTAGGGTTAGGGTTAGGGTTAGGGTTAGGGTTAGGGTTAGGGTTAGGGTTAGGGTTAGGGTTAGGGTTAGGGTTAGGGTTAGGGTTAGGGTTAGGGTTAGGGTTAGGGTTAGGGTTAGGGTTAGGGTTAGGGTTAGGGTTAGGGTTAGGGTTAGGGTTAGGGTTAGGGTTAGGGTTAGGGTTAGGGTTAGGGTTAGGGTTAGGGTTAGGGTTAGGGTTAGGGTTAGGGTTAGGGTTAGGGTTAGGGTTAGGGTTAGGGTTAGGGTTAGGGTTAGGGTTAGGGTTAGGGTTAGGGTTAGGGTTAGGGTTAGGGTTAGGGTTAGGGTTAGGGTTAGGGTTAGGGTTAGGGTTAGGGTTAGGGTTAGGGTTAGGGTTAGGGTTAGGGTTAGGGTTAGGGTTAGGGTTAGGGTTAGGGTTAGGGTTAGGGTTAGGGTTAGGGTTAGGGTTAGGGTTAGGGTTAGGGTTAGGGTTAGGGTTAGGGTTAGGGTTAGGGTTAGGGTTAGGGTTAGGGTTAGGGTTAGGGTTAGGGTTAGGGTTAGGGTTAGGGTTAGGGTTAGGGTTAGGGTTAGGGTTAGGGTTAGGGTTAGGGTTAGGGTTAGGGTTAGGGTTAGGGTTAGGGTTAGGGTTAGGGTTAGGGTTAGGGTTAGGGTTAGGGTTAGGGTTAGGGTTAGGGTTAGGGTTAGGGTTAGGGTTAGGGTTAGGGTTAGGGTTAGGGTTAGGGTTAGGGTTAGGGTTAGGGTTAGGGTTAGGGTTAGGGTTAGGGTTAGGGTTAGGGTTAGGGTTAGGGTTAGGGTTAGGGTTAGGGTTAGGGTTAGGGTTAGGGTTAGGGTTAGGGTTAGGGTTAGGGTTAGGGTTAGGGTTAGGGTTAGGGTTAGGGTTAGGGTTAGGGTTAGGGTTAGGGTTAGGGTTAGGGTTAGGGTTAGGGTTAGGGTTAGGGTTAGGGTTAGGGTTAGGGTTAGGGTTAGGGTTAGGGTTAGGGTTAGGGTTAGGGTTAGGGTTAGGGTTAGGGTTAGGGTTAGGGTTAGGGTTAGGGTTAGGGTTAGGGTTAGGGTTAGGGTTAGGGTTAGGGTTAGGGTTAGGGTTAGGGTTAGGGTTAGGGTTAGGGTTAGGGTTAGGGTTAGGGTTAGGGTTAGGGTTAGGGTTAGGGTTAGGGTTAGGGTTAGGGTTAGGGTTAGGGTTAGGGTTAGGGTTAGGGTTAGGGTTAGGGTTAGGGTTAGGGTTAGGGTTAGGGTTAGGGTTAGGGTTAGGGTTAGGGTTAGGGTTAGGGTTAGGGTTAGGGTTAGGGTTAGGGTTAGGGTTAGGGTTAGGGTTAGGGTTAGGGTTAGGGTTAGGGTTAGGGTTAGGGTTAGGGTTAGGGTTAGGGTTAGGGTTAGGGTTAGGGTTAGGGTTAGGGTTAGGGTTAGGGTTAGGGTTAGGGTTAGGGTTAGGGTTAGGGTTAGGGTTAGGGTTAGGGTTAGGGTTAGGGTTAGGGTTAGGGTTAGGGTTAGGGTTAGGGTTAGGGTTAGGGTTAGGGTTAGGGTTAGGGTTAGGGTTAGGGTTAGGGTTAGGGTTAGGGTTAGGGTTAGGGTTAGGGTTAGGGTTAGGGTTAGGGTTAGGGTTAGGGTTAGGGTTAGGGTTAGGGTTAGGGTTAGGGTTAGGGTTAGGGTTAGGGTTAGGGTTAGGGTTAGGGTTAGGGTTAGGGTTAGGGTTAGGGTTAGGGTTAGGGTTAGGGTTAGGGTTAGGGTTAGGGTTAGGGTTAGGGTTAGGGTTAGGGTTAGGGTTAGGGTTAGGGTTAGGGTTAGGGTTAGGGTTAGGGTTAGGGTTAGGGTTAGGGTTAGGGTTAGGGTTAGGGTTAGGGTTAGGGTTAGGGTTAGGGTTAGGGTTAGGGTTAGGGTTAGGGTTAGGGTTAGGGTTAGGGTTAGGGTTAGGGTTAGGGTTAGGGTTAGGGTTAGGGTTAGGGTTAGGGTTAGGGTTAGGGTTAGGGTTAGGGTTAGGGTTAGGGTTAGGGTTAGGGTTAGGGTTAGGGTTAGGGTTAGGGTTAGGGTTAGGGTTAGGGTTAGGGTTAGGGTTAGGGTTAGGGTTAGGGTTAGGGTTAGGGTTAGGGTTAGGGTTAGGGTTAGGGTTAGGGTTAGGGTTAGGGTTAGGGTTAGGGTTAGGGTTAGGGTTAGGGTTAGGGTTAGGGTTAGGGTTAGGGTTAGGGTTAGGGTTAGGGTTAGGGTTAGGGTTAGGGTTAGGGTTAGGGTTAGGGTTAGGGTTAGGGTTAGGGTTAGGGTTAGGGTTAGGGTTAGGGTTAGGGTTAGGGTTAGGGTTAGGGTTAGGGTTAGGGTTAGGGTTAGGGTTAGGGTTAGGGTTAGGGTTAGGGTTAGGGTTAGGGTTAGGGTTAGGGTTAGGGTTAGGGTTAGGGTTAGGGTTAGGGTTAGGGTTAGGGTTAGGGTTAGGGTTAGGGTTAGGGTTAGGGTTAGGGTTAGGGTTAGGGTTAGGGTTAGGGTTAGGGTTAGGGTTAGGGTTAGGGTTAGGGTTAGGGTTAGGGTTAGGGTTAGGGTTAGGGTTAGGGTTAGGGTTAGGGTTAGGGTTAGGGTTAGGGTTAGGGTTAGGGTTAGGGTTAGGGTTAGGGTTAGGGTTAGGGTTAGGGTTAGGGTTAGGGTTAGGGTTAGGGTTAGGGTTAGGGTTAGGGTTAGGGTTAGGGTTAGGGTTAGGGTTAGGGTTAGGGTTAGGGTTAGGGTTAGGGTTAGGGTTAGGGTTAGGGTTAGGGTTAGGGTTAGGGTTAGGGTTAGGGTTAGGGTTAGGGTTAGGGTTAGGGTTAGGGTTAGGGTTAGGGTTAGGGTTAGGGTTAGGGTTAGGGTTAGGGTTAGGGTTAGGGTTAGGGTTAGGGTTAGGGTTAGGGTTAGGGTTAGGGTTAGGGTTAGGGTTAGGGTTAGGGTTAGGGTTAGGGTTAGGGTTAGGGTTAGGGTTAGGGTTAGGGTTAGGGTTAGGGTTAGGGTTAGGGTTAGGGTTAGGGTTAGGGTTAGGGTTAGGGTTAGGGTTAGGGTTAGGGTTAGGGTTAGGGTTAGGGTTAGGGTTAGGGTTAGGGTTAGGGTTAGGGTTAGGGTTAGGGTTAGGGTTAGGGTTAGGGTTAGGGTTAGGGTTAGGGTTAGGGTTAGGGTTAGGGTTAGGGTTAGGGTTAGGGTTAGGGTTAGGGTTAGGGTTAGGGTTAGGGTTAGGGTTAGGGTTAGGGTTAGGGTTAGGGTTAGGGTTAGGGTTAGGGTTAGGGTTAGGGTTAGGGTTAGGGTTAGGGTTAGGGTTAGGGTTAGGGTTAGGGTTAGGGTTAGGGTTAGGGTTAGGGTTAGGGTTAGGGTTAGGGTTAGGGTTAGGGTTAGGGTTAGGGTTAGGGTTAGGGTTAGGGTTAGGGTTAGGGTTAGGGTTAGGGTTAGGGTTAGGGTTAGGGTTAGGGTTAGGGTTAGGGTTAGGGTTAGGGTTAGGGTTAGGGTTAGGGTTAGGGTTAGGGTTAGGGTTAGGGTTAGGGTTAGGGTTAGGGTTAGGGTTAGGGTTAGGGTTAGGGTTAGGGTTAGGGTTAGGGTTAGGGTTAGGGTTAGGGTTAGGGTTAGGGTTAGGGTTAGGGTTAGGGTTAGGGTTAGGGTTAGGGTTAGGGTTAGGGTTAGGGTTAGGGTTAGGGTTAGGGTTAGGGTTAGGGTTAG
>OZ038378.1:200814052-200825997 GCA_964036045.1 Eutreptiella sp. 'Long Island Sound 2002' | reverse complement strand
CATTTGGTGTGAGCACAAACCGCTTAAGCAGTTTCCAACAAGTCAAAAATGGAAAATTTTGCAAAGCATTTTTTTGATATTGTGACCACTTAAAATGATGAAATATGCTATGTAAAGCATGTTTTAGCCCCCTTTTATGTCTTTTTCACCCTATTTGGGTGTGGGGGGGGGGGGGGGGCTCCCAAGGGGTCTAGGCCGCAACCTGCTTTTCCCGCCTCAACAGCTCAAAAATGGAAGTCACCTCGCAGAGGTTGTTAGATCAAAGCCAGGCAGGTGTATATAGGGGAAAACGCCACATACCCCCCCATTTTGGCCTTTTTGGGCCTATTCGCGTACCCTACCCCAAGGGGTTGAATTGTTAGTTTAACCCCTTGTAAAATCATTATTTTGTCCAATAAACGCATCCCCCAATGAGTTTTTGGTCCGGACCCCCCTAGACCCCCCCCACTTGAAACCCACTTTTTTGAGGTTTTCAAGGAGGGGGGGGGGGGGGGTGGGGGGGTGGGAGGGGTGGGGGGGGGGTCAAAAAATGACCCCCCCTTTTTTTGGGTCGCAAATCATGAATCTTTTGGTTTTTTTCGATTTTGAGCCGAAAAAGTGTTTCCGGGTCCCGACTCCATAGGGTTTGTATGGGGCGGAGTGGGACGAGCGCTTATGCAGTTTATGCACTTTCCAGCCATTTTTGCTATGTTGGCGGTTTTGGCGACCTCGGTGACCCCGTGGTACCCAGTCTGAGGGGTGTAAGTGGGGATGTTGTGACAGTATATGCCTACTAGGATACGGAAGGACGTTTTTTGCAGTCTCTAGCTTTGCTTATGGCCGTTCACAACCCGTGCCAAAGACGCGAAATGACTGTTTCCACCAATAATGGCCTAGTGAATGGGGGGGAGGTACACAACCTGCTTATGCAGTTTTTCACCCCAGGCAGCTCAAAAATCGAAGTTTTCGAATCTTGTTTTTTTGATATTGTGACCACCCAAAATGACATTTCAAACTATGCAAAGCATGTTTTAGGCCGTATTTACGTGTTTTTCACCCTATTTGGGTGTTAGGTCGGGGGGGGGGGTCTCCCAAGGGACGGGTGCACAACCTGCTTATGTAGTTTTTCAACCCGGATAGCTCAAAAATCGAAGTTTTCGAAACTTGTTTTTTTGATATTGTGACCACCTAAAATGACCATCCAAGCTATGGAAAGCATGTTTTAGGCCGTATTTACGTGTTTTTCACCCTTTTTGGGTGTTAGGTCGGGGGGGGGGGGGGGTCTCCCAAGGGACGGGTGCACAACCTGCTTATGCAGTTTTTCACCCCCGACAGCTCAAAAATGGAAGTTTTCGAAACATATTTTTTTGATATTGTGACCACCCAAAATGACCATCCAAGCTATGGAAAGCATGTTTTAGGCCGTATTTACGTGTTTTTCACCCTATTTGGGTATCAGGTCGGGGGGGGGGGGTCTCCCAAGGGATTGGTACACAACCTGCTTATGCAGTTTTTCACCCCGGACAGCTCAAAAATGGAAGTTTTTGAAACTTGTTTTTGTGATATTGTGATCACCTAAAATGACCATCCAAGGTATGTAAAGCATGTTTTAGGCCGTATTTACGTGTTTTTCACCCGATTTGGGTATTAGGTCCAAGGGGGGGGGGTCTCCCAAGGGATTGGTACACAACCTGCTTATGCAGTTTGCCACCCTGGGCAGCTCAAAAATCGAAGTTTTCGAAACTTATTTTTTTGATACCGTGATCACCTAAAATGATCATCCAAGGTATGTAAAGCATGTTTTAGCCGGTATTTATGTAGTTTCCACCCTATTTTGGGTGTGTGTTGCTCGCGGTAGATTCTCTGCGAGGTGGACTTGCCGAAGGCAATAGAATTTCCCACACCAAATTCTCCCCCCCCCCCCTATGTATCCCCCCTACACAACCCCTTTCATTTCAACCAGAAATGGCTGCATAACTGGTCCCATAGTACCCCACATGGAGCAGAAAATTCAGCATCAAATGGCCACAACCATGTACCCTGCAACTTTTGGGAGGTTTCTCTTCCTGCGCGCCACAGGCGCCGCAGGGGACGCACCCCCCTTTCCGAACACAAAGCACTGAAAGTCGTCATCGGTGTTTCTTTCGGAGGGATGGCACCCCCATCCCAGGCCAGTGGTGGTACCCAGTGACTGCTACCGACACGTTGCTGGTGTGGGCTGCTTGGAAGGGCACGGGAGGAGGGGCAGTGCCATACTGCGGGGATTGTGGACGATGATTCGAGGAGCACGGCGGCTGCTGATCAGAGACTGGGACCGGGATGGGGGTTGCCGATGGAGGCGCAGGTTTGGTTCGGACTTGGTTACGCGCGGTTCCGGGTAGAGACACGACGGCGAGCGTGGCTCTACACACGGCAACTGCTCATCCGGTGCCTTCGGGCCGGGGGACGCCGCAGAAGCTGCTGGTATCAGCGGGTGCGGTGAGTGCGGCGCCCGCTCCCAGGCCATGGGACTATCCGTGGCATCGGAGTCGGCAGCACCAACTGAGCGGGGGCTGCCCCCCGCGCCCGGGGAAGCAGGACCAAAGCCGAGGCCAGAGGAAGCGGCATGGGGCAGTGATGGCGACTGGGCGTCTAAGTCGATGTCCTGCACTTCGACGGCGGCCCCTGCGGGGACCGCGGCCCCCTCTCGGGGGCCCTGGTCCGGGGCGCTGGGACTGGGGCTCGCGCTGTTGCTGCGCGTTGAGGACTGCTCGGGTGGCGCTTGGGCGTCCAGCGCGGGGGGGTCTGTGGGGGCCGGGGGTCCAGGGGGGGGCTGGGCCCCCCCGTTGAGGACTGCGCCGTCTGCGGCGGTGTTCACCTTTCGGAACAACGACTGCAGTCTGTTCCGCCACATCGGAGTGTCGGTGGTGGCGGTCGTTGTGCGGTCCTGTGGATGGCGGCAGAAAACAGGGCCCTCGCAATGCGCAGGTGCTCCGCTCGGATACAGAGCAATGCCGCGGGCCGGACGCGGGGCCTGCCACCAATGCATCACCGACGAGTGGGGCGCACCACGGATCGGGGGTGCACGTGATGCATTATGGGGAGGGAGGACTTGCACAACCGAATGGTCATGAATCCAACGCCCCCCCCCCCCCGCCCCGGTAGAAACCCAACAAGGCGTGGCACACCCTCTGGGGGCAATAATGGTCAGGTTGCAGTGTCCGCATTGAGCTCTGGCGGCGCCTGCTCCCCGCAGCGTTCATCGCCCCCTGTCCTCGTTGCGCGGTTCCTGCGCCTTGAGGTCCACTGATGTTCCTTGTGGCCTTTTCGTCCCGGAATGGCTGGGGTTGCGGACATCAGGGCTCTCCCTGGTCAGGCGTGCATCCTGGTCGGTGTTCACTCCCTCGCCGGGGGCTGATACAGCGGGCCCCACTCAGTCCCCCGGCTCAGGCTTCTGTGTGGGGGCATTTGGTAAAACCTAGTACGCACTGTAGTAAAACCTAGTAGAATGTAGCAATAAAACCTAGTAAAATAGTAAAGCCTAGTAAAATGTAGTAAAACCTAGTAAAAAAATTTTTTAATAGGTACAAAAAGCAAAAATTTTAAAAAATTTTCTTACTAGGTTACTAGGTAGACACAAATTTGGACTTGAATTTGAACAAAAAACACAAAGTTTATTGGTGGGGTGGGGGGGGGGTCAACGGTAGGTGGTATTCGTGTCCTTGCGTTGAAAAACGCAGCGGGTACAGGCGATTGGTGGTTACGTACACACAACACACAGCGTGGATGGGGAGGTGTGATCTGCTTGCTGGGAGGTACCACGGGGCGGCTGGGGGGGAGGATGGCCAGTCGATGGCCTTCGTTGCCATCAGCTGCAGTCCAGGGTGGTACGTGTTGAGACCCCTCAGTGCTGCATGTGACTGTAGTCGCCTCAGATGCGCAGGACGACGCTGAGCTGGGGGAGGCCGAGGGTGGGGACTCCCCTTCATCGTCCATGAGTACCAGATTCAGGGAGCCCACCAATTTCTGGGACACGCACGGAGTCAGCGGCGACCGAGGCTGCGGCGTATTAAAGGCGGTACGTGCAGTCCCCACAAAGTACGGCGTGACTGCGGAGGTTGGGGAGAGGGGTGTTGCCATCCCCGCAGCAGGTTTTCCGATCCGGGGCAGTGAGATGTGCAGGGTCTGCATCCTCGGCTGTCTGGACAATTGCACCGGTGTGTGCACTTCAATGTCCCAGAGTGGCGACCGGGGAGGGCGTCGTCCTGGCGTTGCTTCCCCTTGTTGGCTGGGCGCCGGCCTCTGAGGGGTGCGCTGGTTGCGGGGGGGGGGGGGTTGGTTCCGGCTCCTCTTCCGGTCGCCCCCCCCCCCCCACTCCGCAATGAGCTCTTCCCCCGGCTCATCCTCTTGCGGCTCGTTCTGTCTGCGGGGTGGACTGCAAGATGCCCGAAAAGGAGGGCGGATTTTCTTCTCCCGACATCCGCCAAGCGGTCTGCTCTAGAGTTGCCTGGGATATCGATGTGTGACGGTGCGTGCTCTGGGGGTGGGGTGGGGGGGGTCTGGAGGTGGGCAGAGGCGGGCGCCGTCGGACTAGTGGCCACAAAATAGAACCCCACACGTGGGGGCTGTATAGCAACACAGTTGGATGACTACGTGTACTCGTGCGCACACAATGTACACTGTACCGCGAAGACTGTGCACTGCACGTACTGTACTGCATATATACTGTAAGTTGTATCATGTGTATATACTCTATACACATATTGTATACTGTGGACTTTATATACGGCATACTGTACACTGTATCCTTATGCACTGCAAGCGCTCTGTTTATACTATACACTGTATATACTACCTCATGCTGGGGCAACCGGGCTTTCAAGTGAGGCGCCGGGGGGGGGGGGGGGTCGATAGAGCCCCCTGGCTAGACCCCCCCCCAAAAAAGGCTCAATTGACGTGACCCCGAAATCCTAATGAGACTGACCCCCGGGCCTCGGAGGTGACCCAAACCGAAAAATCAGCAAAAATGAAAACGGGATTTTTGGAATCAGCGCGTCGAGGGGGTTCAGAAAAGTCATCGTTTGCCATGTATTGGGTGAAACAAATTTTGACCATTTTTAATGCTCAAAAAAATTTTCGGCGCCTTCAGCCAGAGTTTGTAAGAACTGATTAATCGTGCCTGTCAATTGAGCCCTCTTCCCAAACCCCGCCCCCCCCCCCCAGATTTTGGGGACTCTATTGACCCCCCCCCCTCACTTGAAAACCCGGTATGCCCTGGGGGAACGACACGTCGGGGGTACGACACCCAGGGGGTAAGTCCCGGCACGCCGCGCACGTGTGGGAGGGGTCGTGCAATTGTACGACACGTTGTACCTCAACCCCTTGAACGATGCCCCAACACATTCGACACCGCCTTTCCAACAATACTCGCCAATACTTGACAATACTGCATGCGAGTATCTTTATCTTGGCGTGTTCCAGCACACGTGGGCAGGGCGAAGGAAAACGTACCCCCAAGCCGCTAGTTGTATCAAAATTCAATGTGGTCACTGTGGCTATTCTCTCGTCCCGTGCGGCCGCCATGGAGCGCGTGCGTAGCGATCTGAATGACATGGTTATAGCTTGACGGAATGACATGTCTACCATCGCCGGGTTGTCTCCTGTGAACAACACACTGCAGCCTCAACCGCAAATTCCCCCTCATGTGTCGAAGGCAAACCCCCAGATGAGCACAACGGACACAGCCTGCACCAGCATCAGCAACGGCCGCAGCACAATTACAGCCACTGGGAGGACGGGCACCAGCACCAGCACCAGCACCACAGGCAGCACCACAGCACCACAGCACCACAGCACCACAGTACCAGCACCACAAGCAGCACCACAGCACCACCACCAGCACATCACCTTTGACCACCGTTCCCGCACCTTCAGGCCAAGCTTCAAGACTGGGGCGGCGTGTGCTGGTGGCAGTGGTGGTGGTCACTGTGCTGCTGCTGTGGATCAATGCCAGTCCACGCGGAACATCATTCCTTTGAAGGGGGGCCACAGAAGCGTGGCGATTCGGCAGTCAAATGGCATCACCACTGCCGCTGACCTCCGGGGGCAGTGGCGCTTTCCCACCCACACCCACACACCCTCTCAGGGCCTGAACGACCGGGCCCTCCAAACCATCGCAGTGCAGTTCTGGGGGTGCCAGGACGAGGGAACTGCACGCCAATATGTGCTGTGCACATGGGTACGGGTCAGGCACGCCCCATCCAGAGATTTGCTGGGCAACGGAAGGGGGATGGGGGCGAGGGGTGCTTGGAAGGACATCCACCCATGCTGCCCCCCCCCCCCCCGGTACAGAGACGTGTGTGCAGGGCCTTCACAAATGCCCGTCAACAAGGTGTTTGGCAGGTTGGCGGGCTGGTTGATGAAAAGGGAGATTTTTCATGTGTTTTTTTGTCCTGTTTGTTTTTAATTTGGAAATTTTTTTTTTGCACAGAAACCACCTTTTGAGGCTTTTCGAAAGAAAAGGGGAGGTGGAGGGGAGGCTTGACCCGCGTGTATTTTGGAATTGACGGGTGACGTGATGGGCCATCATGAATGCCCTGTGTGTGTGGTGCAAGCCCAAATGAGAGACGCACCAGCGTAAACACAAGGAAAGCCTCTTCAGTGGTCTCACAGGCGCCTGTCGGCTCTGCAGCAGTGAACTGCGACGGTGTCTTGAAGTACTACAGACCCCCTGTGTGACATTTCGTCCGCTTGCGGTCTCTTTACGGGTCTCTGGACAGTCACCCGTTTGTCCCTTCGTTCTACACATCGGGTCACCATTTCCTGATGGGCGTTGACGTCGAGGGTCTCGGGCTCCAGCGTCCCTTTGCCTCTGCGCTTGTGTCGCGCCCGGTTCTTCCCGTTCCCCCGGGGCTTGTTCCGCCTTCGTGTCTGCTCGTGCCCGTTCTCAGAGGGCTGGTTCACGCTTCGTGTGGGTGGTGTCCAGTACTTACCCTTGCCCTGACACTGAAAACCATTTCCGCTGTGGACCAATGACATTTCCAATAGAAGGGGGATGGGATGGGGTGGGATGGGAGTCCAGCACCACATCGGACTGCACTGATGCGGTACCACGGCCCTGGGCCGGGAACGGACCAAGAAATGAGCCTGAGACTGCCCCGCATTGGACTCGTGGCCCACGACCACCGTTGACCCTGCCAGAGGCAAGCGCGGTGAAGCCCTCACACACAGACACACACACACACACACACACACCAGGCCGAGGGTACCCCACTCCAGGTCACACTCACACACACGATATACGCAACAAACGGGCAACAGCCAAGACACGGGCAGCAATCAAGGAGGCTTGCACTGAATCTCGTCAGGCGCAGTCAGAACAAAAGCAGTGGCATTGTTTGACTGTGCTAGGCGCCTTTCTGTAGTACAGGGTACGTGGAGATGTGGGTCAGCACGAGCCCGCGTCGTTCACCACCGCCAGCATCGCCCAGGCAGGGGCCAGCAGGACAATGCCGCAGCCAGTAGCCCAGTGAAGCTAGCTTACACCTTCAGGCAGGTCCCTCCCCTCCCCACTCACACACACACACACACACACATAATTGAAGCGAGACGAACAGGCGTGATGAACAGAGCACTGCAGCAGTCAGTAACGAATCTCGTCGGCCCCATGGCCGAACACGATGTCAATTCATGGACCTGACCAGGGGCACTTAATTGGCGCCCGGTTTATCGCCAACCGCCGTCCATGGGCAACCGGGGTTTCAAGTGAGGAGGGGGGGTCGATAGAGCCCCCTGGTTAGACCCCCCCACAAAAAAAAGGCTCAATTGACGGGACCCCCCAAATCCTAACGAGATTGAACCCTGGGCCTCGGAGGTGACCCAAACGGAAAAATCAGAAAAAAATGAAAATGGGATTTTTGGACTCAGCGCGTCGAGGGGGTTCAGAAAAGTCAGCATTTGCCATGTATTTGGCGAAACAAATTTTGACCATTTTTAATGGTCCAAAAAAATTTTCGGCGCCTTCAGGCCAGTGTTCATGATAACTGATTTATGGTGCCTGTCAATTGAGCCCTTCCCCCCCCCCCGCCAGATTTGGGGCGCTCTATTGACCCCCCCCCTCCTTCACTGGAAACCCCGGTATGCCCATTACATCCTGGGAGCCATAAGGGGGGGGGGGATGGGGGGGCTGCAAACCTTTTGTGGCCCTCTGACCCCCCCCCCTCCCTGCCCCGTGTCCCATAGGCCAAACACGAGGCAAAATCCCTGGCTCGCCCCGGCAGTTGTGGTACCCGCAGTCAAGGCCAGCTGCCGCTTCAGGTAGAGTCCCAGCACGCTCTTCCCAATCTGCTTGACCCCCAGGAGCAGCAGCAGGATCAGGTGCACCGCCACCGTCGCGTGCATCACGAGCACCCCAAGCTCGATGGCCGTATCCCACGCAGAGGCCGTCACGATGGGGCTCGAGGGCAGGACAAGCAGATACACGTTGAGGTTGATGATCAGGGCGATCAGGGCATGGGCATCCACGCGGTTGAGCATGTGGTTGGCGGACGGCTGGTACACGAGCTGCAGCATGAGGAAGAACGTCAGCGTCCACATGGCGGCGTAGACCTTCAGGCGGAAATCCTCCACAAAGGTCATGATGACCACCAACAAGAGCTGCAGTGGGAACGGAGGTGGGCGCAGGGGTGCGAGACGGTCGGCAGAGTTCACGAGGCCGGGGCACAGGTCCGGAGAGTTGCGGTTGTGGGCCGGGGTGGCGGGAAAGGGATTGCAAGGGGACGGCGGAGGAGAGGGTAGGGCATTGTTGTGCAGGGTTGTTCGGGATTGTACAGGGCTGGGCATTGCACGGGGTGTTCAGCGCACACGTGTGGAGCACATGCCTCCACACACTGGGCAGCACGACGATTCATTCGAACGGTTGCGCCATAGCCCTGTAGTGTGCCCGGACCACCCCCATACAGCCCCGTGCCATCCAGTATCAACCCGTGCAAACCTGAACAACTGTATTCAACCCCCTATAATGTACAACCCTGGACTTCCGCCTACCGAACCATTCAGAACACTCCACAGCTTCCCAGAAGCATTCACCCAAACAGCGCTGATGCACACACCAACAGACCCTGTGAGGGTGCAGGTGTGTTTGTCGTGGAACAAATGGTTTGGTGGACGCGTGTTTGTGGGTGGGTGTTTGCAATTTTGTGAAGCTCCACAAGCCGCTGCTTTGGCCACACCGTTTCTGTTGCCCCATGCGGCAGGTCGTGTCGGCCAAAGACATGAAGGATCCAGACGGCAATAAACTTCAAAGACGTGTGACCCCCTCCCCTTCTCCCGTGCAGTGCAGTGGGGCGCCGTGGGGCATCGCGCAAGTCACTGCGGTATTGGAGTGTAGCTGCACCTGCCCAGGCCTTCACCTACGGCACATGTACAAGCAGATGACGACGGCCCATACCCCCCCCCCCTTGTCTAAGCTACGGAATTCATACGGTCCCTACGCCTAATGTAGCTAAGACAAGGCCGTAGCTTGCGCACAACACATACAACTACTGGCACACACGCCACGACCAAGAAACGGGAAGATAATGCACAAATATCCCCAAACTCAGAGCTCTGTGGGTTCAAGTGGGCAAACAATCAAGACAAATGTGTCCATGACTCCATGCAATTGGCAGATTTGTCACCAAAACCATGTCTTAAGCGGTTGCACTACATTTCCTACCGAATTAAATTGGGTCCGAATTAATACGGCCCCTACGCCCGCTGTAGCTTAGACAAGGGGGAGGGGGTACAGGATGCTGAGTGTTGGACAGGGCCATCCAGGGAGAAATAATGAGCACTGAGGAGGACCGCTCAGAAGTGGTGGGCGGTTCACAGCTGAACAGGCAGCTGGCGGCTTCGATAATTGATGAGTGCGGAGGGGCACAGAACGTGCATGTGCAGTCCGCTGAGAGTTGGGGCTTCCAGGCGGACTTTTACGGGGGCCACCACGACTGCGGAGGATTGCAGACAGTCAGGACAGCGTTGTCGAGGGGTGCAACCGTTTGTGAAGGGTCGGGGAGGTCTCTCGAAGGTTGTACAGGGCGGCAGAGAGTTGGACCTTCCGGAACATATTGACAGACTCCCAGTACCGGAATTCCTTCTTGAAACCCACGAACAGAAAAGCGAAGGTCTCAAACTCCAGCTCTCTTCCCCTTTCTTCGCCCGCCTTTCGTTGCCCCACTGTGCGCAGCAGCCATCCGATCACTGGGATCATGACAGGAATGCCGATCCCGTACATGCCAAGGAAGATGATGCTGATGGTCTGGATTTGCTGGTACTCGGCGCCGACGCACTGCGTGCCAAGATCCGACTTCAGAAGTGTGACATTCTTGTAGATATTGTCGATGTGGTTGTCGTCGACCACATACTCGGTGCATTGGTTCATCCGTGCTGAGTTCTTGTTGAGGGTCGGGTAGAGGAACAGCAGGACCACCTGCGGGACGTGACATGTTGAACGGGACAGGCCTTGGGATGCGCAACTGGAGGGTGGCAGAATCAATTGCAAAAAAACGGACGGAGCCACTGAAAAATTGACGCAACTTCCGTAATTTTGAACCGTAGAATTGGCCTTGTACCCCGTGTCATACGCCATTTCAGGACAGCCTGATGCGGCCAGGGATGTAGTAGAACAGAGAGAAGGGGGGGGTGGGGGGTTGGCCCAGACCCCCCCTCCCCCGGTGGTCCGCTCTGAAGGCACCGAAAATTTCTTTTGGGCTATATTCTCTTCCGCCAAAGGCGCACAAGAGAAATTTGACTGGGCCACAATGAAGGCGGGACCCCGACTGCCCCAAACATTGGAAGAGGAGGAGGGGGGGGGGGGGGGGGCTCCCCCACTCCTAAAAATCCCTGAACACAGCTCTCACCATCCCCTGTGTACCACAATCCCCTCCTCAATGCTCTGTTGCTGAGCCACACCACTTCGCCGCATGCGCACACAGGCAGCAGCAGCGGGCCATGCGCGTGGACACCGGATGGCACGAAACCCCCATCCCTTTTGTATAAGCTACACAACAGTCCCGAATCAATGCGGTCCCTACGCCTACTGTAGCTTGGACAAAGCCGTAGATGCCCAGGTTCCAACAAAGAAGATTGCATGGTGAGGTGGTGCAAGAAAAGGAAATATAATGCTCAAATATCCCCAAACTCAGAGCTCTGTGGGTTCAAGTGGGCAAACACTCACAACAAATGTGTCCATGACTCTATGTAGCTGGCAACTTTGTCACCAACCCCATGTCTTATGTGGCCGCACTACATTTGTACCGAATCAAATTAGGTCCCAAATTAATACGGTCCCTACGCCTACTGTAGCTTGGACAAGGCCATAGCCTAGACAAGGGGCGTGGGGGGGGAGGGATAGTTGTTAGGGAGGGGGTGTGAAATGGTGGGGGACGGGGGGTGCAGCAAGCAGATGTGTGGGGCAGGCCCCTATTAAACACGGAAAAGATGGTGGCAGCAGAAAAGGCGGTGAGGCATCGTGGCGTTGGCTCATAAGATCGCTCTACGGTAAACTGCACCTCAACTGCGACCGAATGAAAACGCACATGGGTCCATGGCAGGAAGGAAATTGCTCCAGGGGGTGGGCGTGGCACAGAGGCCCATCCCCCCCCCCTCACCCTCCTTGTCCGCCGTGCCGGGGGGGGGGGGGGGGTGCATACATGGCTCAAAATGATCCCCACTTCCCGTTGATCATTTGGACAATACCTATGTAGGAGGGGAAACTTTTTGAAGAAAACCTATTTTGGCCAAAATTTCTCTTCCGACGCCTGCAGCACCAACATCTTTGCTCCCACAAAAACGAGGGGGCCGGCGCAGAAGCCCATTTCACCCCCCGCCCCCCCTGGGACAAACTTTGCACTGCGGACGCAGTGCGGGCAAGGCATTCTCGTTTGCTGGGCCTCCATGCCAATCCCCCCTCCTGGGCAATTTTCAGGTCGCCCATTAATCCTCCCCTT
>OZ038378.1:200076552-200084052 GCA_964036045.1 Eutreptiella sp. 'Long Island Sound 2002' | reverse complement strand
CAGCGGCCACCTGTCTGAGCGCACGTTCCGGAACTTTGTTTCTTTCAAGCGTTTCAGGCCCCCCTGCAGCTAAGGCATCCCACTGTAACCAACACACCCTGTCCTGTCAGGGAAGTCAGGCGCAGAATCTGCTGTACCTCGTTGGAGCACCGCACACACTTTGCTGCTGCACCCTGCTTTGGTCTGACAGATGGTAGTCCAGTAGGCACCATAGCAAGCATGCCAGTAAATAGGAGGGTAGCAGCATGACAGCGCTGTGAATGCCATGAATCAAGAAAACAAATGGACACAGACCACAATGCACCAAAAGCGATGACACGGCTTGGTGGTTTCATGCGCATTCATTCCCTTCTCTTTTCTTTTCCTCGTTCGGCATTTTTCAACAGCAACGTTGTTATCCATCTGTCACGGCGGGACGGTGTACCTCCGGCTCAACCATTTCATTACGCTTTCCTCCGTTCCCTCTTGTGGTCAGCGGTGCCCAGGAATTCTCTGCGGGGCTGTCTGCTGCCATGGACTTCCGGCAACCACTCGGCTTGGATATGGGGGGGGGGGGCACGCTCTGTGACCCTCAGCCCAATAGGGAAGGACTTTGGTGCATTCACGCGCACATTTTGTGTGCGCATCACCAAGTCAGGCCGGCCGACGGCGCCGCCACCCACCCTGGGCGCCCCCCGGGGTCAGCGGTGCAGCCTGTGAGGGGCAGACGCACCACTGCCTCACCAATTGTGCCTTGAGTGCGCGCGTCGACCGTCTAAGGTGAGACCCACCAGTTCCCAGAAAGCTGGGGCCTGTCGGCGGGACTGGTGTCTCTGAGCGTCCGCTCGCATGCCCGTGGTGGGCCTAGGTTGGTCCGGGCACCTCTCTCCTTCGCGCCATGCATGGCGCTCTCGCCCCCCCCTC
Organism: Eutreptiella sp. 'Long Island Sound 2002'; assembly: GCA_964036045.1. Lineage (NCBI taxonomy): Eukaryota > Euglenozoa > Euglenophyceae > Eutreptiales > Eutreptiaceae > Eutreptiella > Eutreptiella sp. 'Long Island Sound 2002'. Next base: position 200,083,149 of record OZ038378.1, on the reverse strand, counting down.
ACCTGGGGCCCATTCCATCGGAGTGTGTGTGCGTGTGTGTGATGGCTAGACGTTCTGTCGATGGACGCCCACTGGGCGGGCCAGCGGACGATGGCTCTAGCGCTCCATGACATGACATGACATTGTGTGCGCATCAGCGCACTGCCTGCCCAGGACCCATTCGAGGCAGCAGCACCTGAATCCATCACAACGGTCGCCAATTCCCCCATCATCCGCAGCGACTGCCCCGCCAACACAAAGAACCCGGTCTTCCACGGAAGGTCTCTCAGCTGCAGCTCCAGTGGCGCGGCGGGAGAGGGCGTCTCATGCTCTGCGACGGCACAAGGGAATCTGCCACCCCGAGTCCTCGACCCCTGGGCCCTCTGAAATGACTTCCTCTGCGTCCTGACGTTCAAACGAAGTTCAGGCAGGTCCACAGGGCAGGTCTTGGGGGCAGGTCTGAGGGGCAAGTCCGCCGGGGGGCAGGTCTCTGCCCCCCGGACCTGCCCCTCAGACCGTGCACGGGGGCGGAGACACCGGCCCTCCGCTCAGCGTTGACGTGCGCAGGGGCGGGGCCACCGTACCTCCGCCCCCGTGCAGGCGTGCACGGCGTTGGGGACTGCGTACCTCTGCCCTGGGCTGCAATGCACAGGGGCAGAGACGGGCAAAAACGGTCAATTTCAGTCAAATTGGAGGCGGTCGGTGGGCCAATTTCGGTTAATTTCGGGCCGCCGAGTCAGCCACTTTGGGCCCCGGGACGGCCGACTTTCGCCAATTTTGGCCATTTTTGGGGCGCCAAGACGCCCGATTTCGGTCAAACTTGGAACCCCAACTCGGCCCATCTTGGTTGACACAGGGGTCATTGACCCACACCTCGGCCGTCGGCTGACGTGCACAGAGGTGGTGACACCCTCCCTCTCCCCTCTGCCGACCTGCATAGAGGCGGGCACTCCGTCCCTCCGCCCTGTTGCACGGCACAGGTGTGCGCAGGAGATGGGGGGCCCTTCCCTCCGCCCGGTGCTGGTGTGCACAGGGGTGCGGAACGCATCCCTATGCCCTCGAGCCGAGGCGCACAGGGCGGGAAGAAAATTGCTCTGCGCGGGGGGGGCTGACACGGAAGCCCATTTTCCCAACCCCCCCCCCCCTCCTTGGTCGCCGTGACGGCAGGGGGGGGTTCAGGGCGGGGGCGCCTGACCTGCCGTGCCGGGGGGGGGGGGTCAACCCAACATCTATGGCTCAAAATGATACCCACGTCGCGCTGATCATTTTGACTACTCAAATGTGGGGGGGGAAGTTATTGGTGGAAAAAAAATTTTCGGGCCAAATTTTTGTGTTCCTGTGCCTTTGACGCCAACATCCGTTGTTACACAAAACAAAGGGCCCGACACGGAACCCCATTTCTCCAACCCCCCCCTCCCTCCTTCGGCGGGCATCCATGTCACCCCCCCCCCCCCCCGCAGAGCAATTTTCAGGTTGCCCTGGTGTGCACAGGGGTGCGGAACGCATCCCTATGCCCTCGAGCCGAGGTGCACAGCGGAAGGGGGCCCTTTCCCCCGCCCGGTGCTGGCGGGGGCAGTGCAAAGGGCTGTGGCGGGGGCTGTGGCAGGGGCTGTGGGTGGGGGTCGTGCCACGGGCTTTGCCAGTGGGGTCAGGGTCTGGGTGGCCTGGCGCCCCCAGAACGGGCGCGAGGGTCGGGACGGCAGCCGGGGGCCAGGAGCGCCGCGCGGGGCAGCGCCAGGCGGGGGGGGGTGTGACCTAATTAAAAAACAGACAAATGCAAACCAGAGGTAATGCACTCCACAGTCAGGCATAAGTGCATCTTTATTCTCTATGCCAAACCTGGTTCATCCTCAAGACACACACTGTGTCTGAAACAGAAAACAGAACATCATGTCTGACTACATTAGTCAGACAACCACAGTCAGTAGCTGTCAGTCAGACATCAGCAATCAGTGTCGGATAAAGACACCATGCATTACCGGCATGGCCGAAAAGAGCAACCCGCCGCTTGCCGTGCGGGGGGGGGGGGTGGCCCCGCACCGCCCGTTACCCATGGCCACCGGAGGGCGCACGTGGGGACGGTCCGTCGAGGGCCTGGGGAGTGCATCTCGTGTGGCATGGCCGGCCGATGTGCAGAGACGTTGGGGACGCCATCGCGGCGGCTGGTGCGCCTTAAGATCGGCCACCAAATCCAAAACCCCTTAGACCTGCCCCCCAGACCTCTGAGATTGACAGGGCCAGAGCCGTCGGGGGCAGGGCGGGAAGAAAATTGCTCTGCGGGGGGGGGGGGGGGTGACACGGAGGCCCATTTTCCCAACCCCCCGCCCCCCCTCCTTGGCCGCCGTGACGGGAGGGGGGGTTCAGGGCGGGGGTGCCCGACCTGCCGGTCCGGGGGGGGGGGGAGTCAACCCAACATCTATGGCTCAAAATGATACCCACTACTCAAATGTGGGGGGGGGGGAATTATTGGTGGAAAAAACTTTTTTCGGGCCAAAATTTTGTGTTCCTGCGCCTTTGACGCCAACATCCGTTCTTACACAAAACAAAGGGCCTGACACGGAACCCCATTTCTCCAACCCCCCCCCCCCTCCTTCGGCGGGCGTCCATGTCCCCCCCCCCCCCCCGGCAGAGCAATTTTCAGGCCCAGCAGCCAGTCGCACAGCAGTTGGGGGGCGAGGGGGGGGCAGAGCACGGACCTCGTTCGCCGGACAGGCCCCTCAATTTGCCGCGGAGGGATGTCGTCACCTCCGCGGACACCCCCTCTTCGGAGTACCGGAGGATGTCGTAATGCGACATCAAAAAGGCCATTTTGGCGACCTCCTGCGCGAGGCCCTCGTGTCCGAAGGGGTCGCTCTGCGGAAGGTACAGCTTCACGACCTGTCCACAGGGAGCGCGCGCGCGACGCCGGGGACCGCCTGCATCGTCACGCCATGCCCCTTGGGGCCGAGCGACCCCTTCCATGCCCTTGACAAGCCCTTGACAAGCCCTTGACAAGCCCTTGACAAGCCCTTGACATAGCCCTTGACAAGCCCTTGACAAGCCCTTGACAAGCCCTTGACAAGCCCTTGACAGAGCCCTTGACAACCCCTTGGCAAGCCCTTGACAAGCCCTTGACAAGCCCTTGACAAGCCCTTGACATAGCCCTTGACAAGCCCTTGACAAGCCCTTGACATAGCCCTTGACAAGCCCTTGACAAGCCCTTGACAAGCCCTTGACATAGCCCTTGACAAGCCCTTGACAAGCCCTTGACAGAGCCCTTGACACCCCTTGATAAGCCCTTGACATGCCCTTGACAAGCCCTTGACAGAGCCCTTGACAACCCCTTGGCAAGCCCTTGACAAGCCCTTGAGAAGCCCTTGAGAAGCCCTTGACAGAGCCCTTGACAAACCCTTGTGCCCTTTGTCCCGCACCCTTTTCTCGCGTCAACAGCCCTGAGTGCAGGCAGGACGGCGGGAACGCCTGTAAACCCGTGGGATACGGTGGGCGCGGCCGAGCCCCGAAGGTACCTTGTCATTCACAACGCGGTCCCATTCGAAGTGCTCCTTCATCAGCCGCAGCAGTTTGCTCTCAATCACTTTTGCAGACGCTCCGAAGTTGATCAGACAAGTGCCACTAGAACAGAAAGCGGCGGCAGATGTGCAAAATGTAGATGTCGCATGTGCGGCGCTGTACGCAACGTGTGTACGGCACAACAGAACCGCAAGGCTAGGCGTGAAGAAAATTGCTCTGCGGGGGGGGGGTGGCACGGAAGCCCATTTCCCCAACCCCATCCCCCCCTCCTTGGCTGCCGTGACGGGAGGGGGGGGTTCAGGGCGGGGGCGCCCGACCTGCCGTGCCGGGGGGGGGGTCAACCCAACATCTATGGCTCAAAATGATACCCACGTCGCGCTGATCATTTTGACTATTCAAATGTGGGGGGGCGAAATTATTGGTGGAAAAAACTTTTTCGGGCCAAATGTTGTGTTCCTGTGCCTTTGACGCCAACATCCGTTCTTACACAAAACGAAGGGCCCGACACGGAACCCCATTTCTCCAACCCCCCCCCCCTCCTTCGGCGGGCGTCCATGTCACCCCACCCCCGCAGAGCAATTTTCAGGTCGCCCTAACCCCCAACTGCTGGCTGCGGTCGGACGTGCCCAACCCCAAGCCCTTGCCCGAGCACTACCGCCCGAGCCATGCAGGACAGCCCAATTTTGGAACTTTGGGATGGCCGAAAGGTCTGTGCCTGTGGCATGGCCTGCGGCTCAACCAGTTCACACGCACTGACATCCGCGACTGGCGCATGGAGGCCAAAGGTGCAGATGCTCAGGCCATCCCAAAGTGTCCGAAGATGGCGGCCGGGCTGTCCTTGACCGCTCGGACGGTACCCATGCCTTCCAGCCCTCCTGCACGATAAAGCGACCGGCATCTGGGCCCCTGAACAGTCACCTGGTCACTCAAGCCAGCCCCCAAAAGGCATCTTGGCACTACTTTTTTACATTTGCACACCAACGGCCCCCCATCTGGCGGCCACTGCCGGCGTCCGCAGGCCTCACATGCACCAACCCAGCGAAGTGGGGTGCGAAGGGTGCTCGCCGCCACCAACGCGGGCTATGTAACACAGGGCCGGCGGGTTTGGGGTCACCAAATGGAGTCATTGCTGTGTAACGGGGGCGGCGTATGAAGGGGGTACATGGCCTCTCTTGGGACCCACCCACCCACCCACCCACCCACCCACCCACCCGCCCTAGAGCCCAAAAAAAACTTTGGTCTCGGGAAAATGAAATTTTGAATACGGAGCCAAAAAGGAGGAGCCCGTTTTAGGTACACAAACTTCTTGTTGCCCTCATACCCCAACCCGCCCCCTCCCGCGGGGTGGACCCCACCTCAAGCGAATGACTGACCAAGTGTTAGCGGCGCACCGCCCAAGCCACCCTCGTTTGCTTGTGGCGTGGCAACGCACTGAAACATCGTCCGCCCAGCACCAGCCGTTCTGGTTTGCAACGACCGCGGCCATGAGAATCATGCAGTCGGACGCGCGCTGCGCCCCCGCAGTGCACTCGTGTGCCGCACGGCCCAATCGATGCAAACCCCCTTGGGACCACGGACACGACAGCGAATGCCGGGGGCCAGGGGGCAGGGGCCTTTGATCAGATATTGCCATGACCACTTATGGCCCTGTCGCAGCTGCTCCCTCGCCCACGACCCATCGGCCACCGCCACCGCCACCGCCACCGCCACCGCCATCGACAGCACGACCCCGACACCACCGCCGATCCCCAGCTCGCCCCTCCACCGCCTCTCCCCCACAGGCAGGGGGCACGGCACGGCGAAAGGCCACAGACCTCACGATGGTGGAGAACGTGATCTGCCGGAATCCGTTGAAGAACGGCCCCCAATGCTCGTGGGAGATTCGCAATGCCGGATCACTGCACGTGACGCGGCCCTTGCCGACCAAAAACGGTTTGAGTTCGCGCTCAAAATCCGTCAGGAAGCGCAGAGCGCTGTACCTGAATAGCCGAGACACATCAAAAGTCAGGGGGGCACAATCAGGGCCCATGTTCGACCGCATAACGTTTTTCGAAGGGGAAAAGAACTGCGACCCTCCGGTAGCCAGCTCACAATGGGCCCGAGGGCGGACAGGAATATTCTGAGGAAGTAGCTCGCGGACCAGGCACAAAGCGGATCGCCAGCCGGTTGGGTTGAGTGAGGAATGAAATGTCTTGTTCGCACCCTGGCCCAATAAAAAAAACCGCCCAACCGACTGACAATCGGACCTCTCATTCATTGGAGGTGCTTTGTCTTGAATGAGGTCATGATACAGGGCCATAGGAATCAGAAGGATCTTCGCGGCCGCTTGCCTTTTGAACTCTTTGGATCCTGGTGAAGCGTGGAAGGCGAGGCAGAGAGCTCGGTCTGAACGGTGTCTGGCAGCCATGTGACACTCAGAGTCCAGGGAAGAAAATAATGGCGGCATAACCCGTGCAGTCTCGGGGAGAAGTGAAATGGCTACGTAAGGCCATGCCTTTTTGGGGAGAAATACAGTGGTCTAACCCCTGCAGTCTCGCAGTGAAAGGGCTGCATAGCCTGCCGTCTGAGGTCCCGGAGTGGGGAGGAATCAATCAGGCCACGTAACCCCTCCCATCTTGCAGTCCCAAGAGCGGGAAGGATTAAAAAAAAACTATGTAACTCTTGCCATTTAGGCCTCTAGAGCTGGAAGAGAGAGGGCTGAAGGGAGAGGGGGGAAACAGACAGACAGCTAGACAGACAGACAGACAGATATAGAGCAAGAGAGAGAGCAACGAGCGCATGCCAGAGAATCAGAGAAAAACAGACAGACAAACAGAAGCAAAGAGGAGGGAGAGAGAGGGGGCGGGCCAAACGCACAGAGAGGAGAGGATCGCGAGACAGATAAACGAATAGACAACCAAGCAGACAGATTGACAAACAGACAGATAAGCAAACAAACAAAAAAGTAGACCAAACACACAACCCAGACAGACCGGGCGGACAGACATATAGACAGACCAGCAAACAGATGGAAAGACAAACAGACAAACAGCCAGAAACACACACGAACAAACACAGGGATAGATAGACAAAGAAATCAACCGGCAAACAGACATACAGAGAGACCAG
>OZ038378.1:199746552-200074052 GCA_964036045.1 Eutreptiella sp. 'Long Island Sound 2002' | reverse complement strand
CCGCAAATTTGCGGGGGCTCCAAGGGCCCCGCCCCGCTCCCAAGAAAAATTTTCACCAGCCCTTCCCCTTTGGGTCCAGACCGTGCCGTGCTACCGCGTGCCAGGATGCCTGTAGGAGGGTTGCGGCAGGGGTAGAGGGCCACGCATACCGGACGCGTGAGGGGCGCGGGGGAGGGCGACCAGGTTTGCGTGCGGGGGGAGGGTCGTGCAAGCCCCCTGATGGGGGCAGTTTTGCAATGTGATATGAGAAACCAATGATTTGAAATATGCATGAATATGCATGAATATGGAAAAACGAGAGCCCACCCTTGGAGCCCCCTCCAGGGGGGGGGGGGGGTTGGAAAAGGGGCTCCAAGCCCCGCAACCCCCAACCCCAAGCAAAATTTTCGGGAGCCAAGGCCCTCAACACATCAACGCCCACCACATTTCAACGACTGCAGCTGAGAAGAAGAGCCGCGAATGTGCGCGTCTGCACATGACGAAGATCGAATGTTGGAGGCTGAAACAGGGGCGTGTGACGTGCCATTGCCATTGCGTTGCCCGAACACCACACCCAGCCCCGGGGGGTTGCCACGAAGGCCGTGCTGTGCAAACGGCCTCCAGTGCTTTGCAGGGGTGACCTAAAGAGGGGGGGCTGGTTCCTCCACATAAGCCCCCTCCCCCTCCTCCACCAATGATGAATCACGAGTTACGAAATTCGGCCGACCCAACACCGGGCCCCAAGGGGTTTGGAGGGGGCATCCCTGATGCCCCAGCATGGACCGCTTAATATGATCCCAATGATGCGCGGATTACTTTGAAGTATGTATCATGGGTATGTAGGGGCTATGTCCCCCCACCCCCCCACAAATATATATTGTGCCTACCACAAGGCGTGTATCATGTCGGACTCTATTGAGTCCGGAGTTCCTGACACAAACCCGCTGCCCCGGCAAAGGACTGAGACACACATGCTCGCACACAGCCCCAAGTAGGCCCACCTGCTGGGGGCACACGAGCACACTGCTTGGACCTGTGTCTGCCACTGACAAAAAACCCACAGTGTGTGTTTCTCTCTGACTGACTGCTGGCCTGTCTAACTGACTGATTGGCTGACTGTCAACCTCTCTTCGAGGTGCACTGCCGGCGGCAATAGAATTATGGCTGGTACCATTATCAGAGGTGCGCTGACACCCAGGGCCCAAAGGCCAGATTGGAAACATGCCAATGGCAAACATTAGGCTGGGGGACAAGAAGGCAGGGGCTGGATCCAAGAGCAGCTGGGCACAAGTGGGCACCGTATGATGCCAAGTTTCTTTGGGAGGCCGTAAAAAGGGAAGGCAACTTTTCTGGAAAGCGCAAGAAAGTTCTATTGCCTTCGGCAAGTCCACCTCGCAGAGAATTGCTGCACGCAGACGGGCTGATGTCACCCTCAAATCCCCCTTCACTAAAGGTGTTTCAAGAAATTTCCCTCAGAGCTGCTCGCGGCCCATTTTATGAGCCATCACCAGTCCTCAGACTGCCCTCGTTTGAGGAATTGTGTGGGATTTCGTAATTCCTGATTGGTCATCACAGCCCTCAAGAGCCCCGGACCCCACACCCACACCCACCAAAATAATTACGTTCATATTACATCCACCGCTGGTGCTTTGTCATCGATGTGCTTTTGTTGATGGATGTCATTGGTGCCCATCGGGATTTGTGCTGGTTGGGTGGGTGGGTGGGTGGGGCGCAAATTTGTGGGCCAGAGTGGAATATGAGCACCACTGCTCACCATTGCAGCATCACTGCCCCGCTGCAATCATTCCCATGAAGTTCGAAGGGCGATCTTGACCACAAATGATGGGAAGTGTACCACAGACCAGAGGTAGGGCTAGCCCCTCCGGCTACTGATGGCCAGGCATATCAATCCCTGATTTGTTTGGGGTCCAATCAATGCAAAGGAGGTGCCCTCGGTTGCAAAGCGTCATACTCAAGGCGCACCTGATCTCGTGCAGGATGGTGAAGCACAGACTCTTAAGCAGCTCAGTGAAGTGGGACACGAACTCTTCGTGCTGCAGTAAGGCGCCCAGTCTGTGGGTACGGGTAGGAGCATAAATTGGAAAACCACTTGACCTCCCTCATAATTCACATTGCACCGGACATGCATTTCCACGCACAACAATCTCAGCTGATCCTTACAAAAAACACTGTATGAGGTGGTAGTGGTAGTGACAGAGGTCCCTAGCGCCTACGTGCCCTCCCAAATCTGTGTCAGATGGCAATAAAGCGAAAAAAGAAAGAAAAAGTGGAGGCCCAAGGGGTGGGACGGCATTATTTGCAAACCAGCTAGGGTATGTGTTTCTGCTTGTTGCTTGTTGCTTGTTGCTTGCTGCTTGCTGCTTGCACCAGATTTGTGGGGAGAGGGTCGCCATAATCCCTTCTAATCTACACCCCTCTCCCCAACGAGGGTGGCTCCCAGCTGTGGCCTTTCTCGCTTGTAGCCTTCCTCTCTTCCCACCTTGCCCTCCTTCGGACCTTGCCAGGACTTTGCAGGCTCAGATGTGGCTGACTTGACTCAAAATAGGCGAAAAACACTTGTGTGGGCATGTTGACAAAACACTTTTTGTGCCATTTCTGGTCTTAGACTGGCCCACTTCCATTTTGGGGAGTCAGTGGGCCAGATCATCCCAAACAGGCCGTTCACTGTTTGCAGCATTCCAGGAGGTGTGGGTACAGCTTTGGACAAAACACTTTTTCAGGACGTTTGATACAACGCTGGGACACCTTGGGCTCGGACATATTTGGCTTCATGTGTGCGCTCGCCAGCACCAAGTGCACACTAATGCGTCTACGTGGGCGTCCGTTGGAGAGATTTTGAAAAGTCCAAACCACAAAAAGTGGAGAGTTGCAGGGGACTGGGAATCTGCATTTTGAGCCACAATGCCCAAGATGTGGCTCAATCGCATTTTGGGCCAGTCTGTGGTCGAAGGAAGAAGAGTAGGTCATTTTGAGCATTTCTCGTTTCAGGGCCAAAATGGCTGCTTTGGCCATCTAATTGCACATTCTGGGGAATCCTCCAAAATTGGCACCCACAGCCCAGGTGCCCTTGCCCAGCTTGAACGCTACTTGTGAGAAGAGTGCACACACATTCCAAAGATGCCTTGAGTGGAGTAGAGATTGTCAGACAGAGTTGTAAGCAAATCTCACGTGTGACATATTCATTGCTTGGGGTTGTTCCTCGCTAGATATGAGTAGGGGAGAGGGGTGTGGAAATATATTATTTCACCCCTAACCCCCGAGCAATCAAGCATACAACAAGCGAGCAAGCACGTCTAACAGCCATTTTGTGAATAACTTTGTCACAACAATTCTAGCCCTGCTCTACTCTAGCAATCTTAGTCCTCTACAGGTGCTTTTTGTTTTAACTTGTGACCGAAGCTCCACCGAGTGTGCGCCGAGCATTCGTGAAGCAGGACAAGGGTCAGCGACAGGCCCAGGTTTGGGTTAAGGCCAGGGTGCCCTGTCCTCTTCCCTGTCCGGGTACGGCGGGGTGGCGGGAGGAACGAGCCCTACTCCTTGCCCCTCCCCTGTCTCCCTGTATAACGGGTGCGTACGCCCTCACAGACCATCCAGGGTGGGCACTACAATCCAGTTAAAACGACAGTCCTCTACGAGTGCTCCTCCCAAATCTGGACGTTCAGGGGCTGCTTATGCAGAGCACACACACAATGCGCACTTGTCGGAAGATATAAAAGAACAGTGTCGATGGGGCATGGGCTATGTTTGTTGGGAGACACATGGACTGGAAAGGTATGCAAACTCAAGCACTATCCTACAGCAAGGAGGTTGGTATGAAGTCCAAACAATCTAGTCTTGGTGGCAGGATGTTTCTTTGTGATACTATGTGCATCCATTGCCTCCTTCGTTATATTTGCAATGTTGCAGGTAGAGCAGAAGATCATTCTGATAAATCTGTACGGAAAGAAGGGGGTGGCCGGAAAAGGATTTGGAAAAGCAGCAAGGTATGGGCAGAGCTTCAAACTATGGTCAAAACAGAGTCCATGATACCAATAACCTACATGTGTGTGCACTACATGAACGGCAATCTCTATAGTGAGTATCTACAGCAGCCGCTAAAACGGGGACAATCATCCTGAAAAGCTTGGACGATGGCTATTGCTTGGCACAACAGCCATGAAAAACCCCCTGTAGGTTGTCATACGGATGCCACTCTATCGAATCGGCTTGCTTTGCTTGTGTCAATGAACCATATTTCGTCTTCTAAATCCATCCATGATATGGCCGAGCGGGTGGCAAACCCGGGCTCAGAAGTTGATACAGCTGAGGCCAAAATGGGTCCAAATGTGCTGCGTGCTACGCCATGAGGCACGAGACAACCCAAATATGGACAGGACCGGAATGCCGAGCGGCTTAAATGCAGCTGCAAAAATGGTCCGGTGTGGCGCCAAGCACTTGGCTCCTGCCTTGCGATCTTCAACACCGACAGAGTGATCTTGAGACCGCAGAGCGAGTGGTTGTGCCAGTTTTGTGCGACTACTTCCGCAGCACAGGTGGTGGGGTAGTCCCTCAGAAAGAGGGCCCATACGTATCGAGACAGAAATTCATGTCCTTTGCGTAGGCCTTGTCCCGGACGATGCCAACGAGGCACATCTGCAGATCCGTCGGCTTGAGCTTCATCTCCGCAAACTGCTTCTCACCTTCAGGGTCCCAATACGAGAGCACATCGCGTGTCGTGGATTCCACCTGCAACAAGACGGCAACGGTGAACCCTTTGCTTGCTTTTACCCATTGACTCCACTGACTCCAAACAACACCACCCATAAATAACACATTCCCGCCAAACAACGCCCTAAAGATGGTAGCCCCCTGAGACAAACAGTCCATTTGCCCACATAACACATCCTACCAGAAGCCAAGACAGTCACAAACACTGCAGGTCACAAAGAACCGGCACTGGACAGGGTCATCGCAACCCTTTTGGAGGCACACTCTTTGTTCTCAGCAAAAACCAGCTTATGTTGGCCACAACACTCATCTGCCTGAAAGGTTGCTTTGGCAGTGACACATACAACTCTGGCAAGAGCTGTAACACAACACCTCTGATTCCCGTTTGCACGAGCAAACCAGTCCCACAACTCCCTAGCCCCCTTTGTACCTCCGCCTGCAATGCCCAAATGACACAGGGCGGGATATGGCACTGCAGGGGGGCAGCATTACTAGTGTGCTGGGGTATGGACATCTGCAACAATTGATTGCCTCCGTCCACCATTGCCCATGACTTGGACTGGAGGCTTCTCGGTGTCTGTCACCACTTTACAACGGTACAAAGTGTGTACCCTCCGTGGGAATTGAACTTCGGGCTCTTGGACACAAGGCACGCTGGATTCAGGGGTCAAGGGGCGAGTATCTGCGCCGCGCCGCCACTACTTTTACAGCAGGCTTACCCGGAATGGGTTGCCTTTTACCCGCTCCCAAAATGCCTGCTAAGGAGAGCAAACCCTTGGGTCCAAGACCTGTGCAAACATCCCTCTGTCTTGCCTGTCTTGCCCTATCGGGCGCCTTCGAAGGTGAAAATACTTAAATTGGCCCCTTGGGAGCAACCACCATCGTAGTTTGGGGTCTGCCTGCTGGATTATCAATTTCCCCAACCCTTGTCCTAATGGCGGAGGGAAATTATATCTCTACCGGCCTAGCCACCAGTTAATCTACAGCTGCTTGGTCGGGCCACACAGCTTAATCTCCTTGCCGCGTGGCCGCCGCGTCAGGTGCTCCCCCAAGGATGTGAAGGAGGTCAATCTGAAGCACTGCTCAGGATATTGTAATTCAAGAAAACAATAACACGGGGTGTGCGCAAGTGTTACCCTCTTACCTACTGCCGGCGGTTCGGACAGCATTGATCACAGCAATCAATACTTTACTTCCTGCATTCAGCAGCTGAACCCCTGCTGCGGACGCCCCTGTTTGCCACAATGTGTGCTAATCAGGACCACCAAGTTTTTTTGCGGAATTCCGGCTACGGCAAGCTGCCAAAGCCTGCTCACCAGGCACTCGAGAAATCTCTCGGAATCAAGGATCAGAGTTGTCCGATTCTACAATTGTCCCACAAGGCGGGGTGGTAGCGGACATGAGACGTAGCGAGGATAACCTGATTCTGATACCAGGAAATGCAGCGGGAACTGCCGCGCCCCTAGGCATTCCAGTGTGCTACAGGAGCACAAGAAAGGCTGAAGGCTGAGTGAAAACAGCGATCAATACTCTAATTCCTGCGTTCAGCAGCTGAAGTCCCACCGTGCGGGTGGTATAAACAGCTGACCGAGTTTGCCGGTTGGTACTTCCAGGTGTACGTACGTGGGATAGGGGGGTGGGTGCCCACCATTGAGTCCGGGGTGAAGAGGGCGGGTTTGAAAGAACTGTGAGAGGTCGGCAGCCTGGTCTGCTACCCTTGACCAGCTGGGGAAAAGGAGGGGGGGTTGGATGCCGTCATTCAACAGTTCCCACCTGCATGAACGCCGTGGAGATATGGGATGGGTGGTTTAGTCCATGGCCTTCTATCGAATATTGTGCTTCTTTTCACCCCCAGTGACGTGGCCGCACAACCCTGGCCATATCGGAGTCCCTGACACTCCCTGGAGGGATCCTGCATGAGGTTTGTACTTCCAAAAGATGGGCAAGGTTCTGGTTATGGTGGTCGTCCTCCATGTGGACACGCCCAAGCCATGGAACGTTTGTCCGCGGTCTGCGGCTCAGCATGAGCACCCCGGGGCTGCAATTCCCGACACCCGCGATGGATAGTGAGTCGCGGTTGGGCGACATTTGGGGGGGTTGGGAAAGAGCCCCGATGCGAACGGATTGGAGATCAGGCTGGAGTCACGGACGGGCCGCAAGGACCGCCCGGACCCCCAATGCATGTGAATACGTGACCCTACTTTGCTGGTTCGATTGGACCACCGTACGAGTGGTGAAGTGCGACCCCCTCCTGCGCATCTTTGGGCATTCGCATGCACACGCAACCCGCCCTCTATCCGCGATTGTCACTGTGGGGCACCACCAAACATGGGGTGTGTGCCGCACCGCCATGGCAATGAAGGGGGGCCGCCTTTGACTTTGCATACCGGAGGGGCTGGGTCAGGCCTTCACAAGACGGATGGAAGGCCACAGACAAAGGCCTGCAGGGCAGAATGGCACAGAGGGCACCTGCTGCACCAGCTGCAACCACTCCATATCCTTGTCCTCCATCTTCGTCAGCTCCGGCAGTGCGACGTACCCGGGGACATTGACCCGGGAATGGGCGATGGAGCCGTGGAACTGCTGAAACCCCTGCTCTCGACCCGCCAAGTCCTCCTGCTGCTCGTGCAGCATGTGCTGCAATTTGGACATGCCGGCGCGCCCCGCCGAACACAACGACTGGTATTTGCGGAGCAGCACCCGTCCTCTGTGTCATGCCGGGTGCAGCAGCAGCGGGAGGGTGGAACACAAGTATTGCATGCACCATGGCCTCCCCCGTTCTTGGTGTGCTTCCAATGGTTTTCGTTTCTGTCGTTTCCGCTTTGTTCACTCGTGAATCAGTCACAGGAGTGCCCTTGGCGGATGCAACATCCTCACTCCAAAGGTTTTGGGCTCAGAAAAAATGGCATTTCTGACCACGAAAACCGGTGTCAGAAAAAACCAGAAAAACGACGATTAGATGGGGTCCCCGTGCTCAGACAAGGCCGTTCATGTGCAAAGGGGGGGGGTCACATAGCACTTACGGTATGAGGGTTCCTAACACAAGAACTAGATAGCACTTAGGCCAGCGCCCGGCGGGGGCATTTCGGTCTAAAACAAGGGGTATGCGTGCAAACGTCCTACCAAAAGGTCCAGGCGCAGTGCCATCAGGAGGAGGGGAAAAGAGCATGAAATCGCCACCGATAATGGTGACGCTTTTGCTATTCTTGCCAGGGACAAACTTTCTAGACACATATCCACGAAGAGGCACAAACAAGAAACAAACAAAGAAAGAGCATATAGCCGCCGGGTACCTTTCCTCACGGGACCTTTTACAGCCAGCGACAAATGGTCGAAAAGTGAGGGAGGAACCCAAAATACGTGGTATCGCACGGGGCAGGGGATGCCTGAATGAAAAAATTGCACACTCGACCTCCACTGTCCGATGCCCTAACCTGGTGCGTGGCAAAAGGCACTGGTTGGCGCAACAGGGATGGGGTATCTAGGAAAGCGTGCACCAGTGTACATTCCCGGTGCCCAATGCACTAACAAGTACCTTTTGCTGGGAACCTAGGCGCCCCCACCCCTCCTACTGCAACAGCGGCTTGATGGCCCATGGCACTTGACATTGGGATAGAACTCCCCAAATATCTCTACCGTGAAACAGGGTGCAGCATTGGGTATTAGGGAAAAAACCCTCATTAGCACATTGGGGGGGGGAAAGTAATTGTCCACTAAAATACTAAACTGTCCCCCCCGCCCCCTAATGGAAACCCTCCCCCAGGGACGACGGTTCTCCCCCACCCTGGGGAAAACTGTCACCAAATGACGGTTGCCCCCACCCCCGGGGGGACGAGCACCACACGACAGTAACCTGAAATCTAGTATACCCAACCACCAACTACAAATTTTTCTTCGGCGCCTGTGATTTATTATTGATTTATTATTGCTCATGGGCCAAGTGACCCCCCCCCCCCCAGGGATGGACAGGGATGGACGGGGGGGGGGGTGGTACCAAACCAAAAAAAAATCCCTTCCCGATGCCCTAAACGGGTACCTTTTGTCTGAGCCCCCAGAAGGTGCTTGACCAAAGCTTTCTGTCAGTGCATCCCACTGCACATTTGTGGGGCCTGTACCCCCCCCCCCCCTCCCTCTCCGGAGGTGAAAATCTGACATCCCAAGGGTGCGCTGGGGGCACTGTTGCTTGGGTATCTTTACAAAGACTGTCCGGAGGATGCCTGTGCATGGCACAGAGAGCCGTACTGCGCAGCACACAACACGTACCACATAAAACACAGGACGTTTTGATGTACGCCCCTGTCGAAAGTGACATCCAAGACGGAGAAATCGCGTGCATGTTGTGAATAACACAGGGAACTACCCCCCCCCCCCCTTGTATAAGCTACGCCAATGTCCCAAATTAATACGGTCCCTACGCCTACTGTAGCTTGGACACGGGCGTAGCTTGCGCGCCACACATACAACACCGGGCGCCCTGGTTCAAAAAGAGAGGATTGCATGGTGAGCTGGTGCAAGAAAGGGGAAATGTAAGGGGAAATGTAATGCACAAACATCCCCAAAATCTACGTGCTTCAAAGCGAATTGGCTGTGTGTGAGGGGGCTCTGCTTGACTTGTGACCAGACAGCGACACTGGCTTGTTGAGAGTTGGCAGCTTGTAAGATGAGTTTTGGGCCTCGTACTGCAGCGGCTGTGCGGCCGGCTGCTGCCCCGAAGACGCCAGTTCGAATCCCCCAAGGGGAATACGAGGAGGATATGCGGCTCCCGTCGGCCGATGGTACCTATGACGGGGGGCACTGCTGCAGGTGTGTTGTGCTTGGTGCCTTGTTTTTGCTATGTGCTATGATCTTCTGGACTGGTCATAATACCTGTGATATCTGGATTGGACATAAAGAAAACTACGAGGACAAGACACGCCACCCATCCACCAGCGGTACCGATGGTGGAGGGGGATGTTGAAGGGGGCGGTGGCGGGGACCTCGCCAACAGGCCCCTAGACGGACGGACGAACCGGGGTTCCAACCCCCAACGACGACGAGCGCCACCCATGGCGCATACCACTAGACTGTCCATGCCTCTTATGCTATCTGGTGTAAAAATAGTTCAAACCTGACAGGACAATACCTCAAGGGAGGGGCTCTGCACTCACTAGTCCGAATCTGCCACCGGCGTGTGGCAGCTAGAGGAATAAGGGACCTGTGGGCTGTTAAGGTAGGATCGTGTGCTCACGTTTGTGCTGGGTGTGTTCAGCCTACGACGCTGTCTCGGCCGGGCCGGAGTATCCAACTCCACAAGCCCCAGGCTTTCCCAGGTGTTCTGTGGGTCATCCACAATGTCAAAATCGTGCAAGCTTGCAGTCAACGGTGTGTCAGAAGAATTTGTGCTGATAGTGCCATGTGAATCACCTTGACTAGCGGTTGTCGTTGAGCTACGGGCTGAGACGTCGCCCGAGCCAACGTGCCCATCAGATGAGGATGTGTCTGATTTTAGACTGACTGTATGAGATGATATCTGTTCCTCTGAGCTGGATAGTGGGTTTTGTGACTCTGAGCAATTGAGTCGTCTGGAAATCCTCGGCATTTCATGATTATTGTGCTCTGCATAGGGAGGGGGTGTCTCCTGAGGGGGTGATGACACCGTGAAGCTCAAGGGAGCCTGGGACCGCCGGGGCCCTTCTTGGGGTGGGGGTTGAGGGTAGCTCTAAGCTGACAACTGGCCTATTTGGCAAGGACAAAACATGATAAAGAGGTGAGCTTACCTTGCCCTCCTCCGCCAAGACATCTGCCCTCTCGTTACCTGGGATGTCAGTGTGACTGGGCACCCGTAGCCACTTAACTGTGGCCGAGACTTTGTCTACTAGATTGAGGGCTCATATCCAAAGATCAACATTGCATACCGGTCTTGACTGTCCAACCCATCCCGCCGTGCGCCACCTGAATGCAGATACGCGGAGGCCGTCGTATACATACTGCGAGTCCATGACAACAGCCAGGCGTTTGTAACAAGAAATGTTCCAGGACAGTGATCACTGCCAAAAGTTCAGCTCTATTGTTGGTCTGGGCCGAGTTGGGGGGTAGGAACCCCTTGGCTTCTCAGGCCCCCATCACAACACACCCATACCCAGCCACCCACCCAACCTTAGGGTGTTGTTTGGCGGAGCCGTCCGTGAAAGCCAATATCCATCCCTCATGCTCAAGTTCAGCTAAGATATGCTTGGCCTCGATTGCAAATTGTTGCTTGCGAGCTTGTACCTTTTGTTTTTGACTGCTCTGGCAGACTGCACGGAGGTGTCATCATAAATGGCATTTATGGCTACCCCAGGTAGTATTCCAGATTGGGCTAGCGTGGCCACAACATCATGGAACTGCGTTAAGGGAGCACTGAGGGACTGTAAGGGTTCCCAGAGGATGGGCTGAGAGAGGACCCTTATCCGCTGAGCCACGAAGTGCTCAAGGGAAGGGGTAGAGAATCCATTTTTTGCTTGATTGCGAAGCGACCAGTGGGCCGCCTGGGCGGCCCACTTAGCGATGCCCTGTGGGAGAGAAAATGAGTGCTTGAGGGGCAACGCCCTCACCGCGTAGCTAACGCCCTCTACATACGAGGGACCCCAACAGTAATCAATGGTATCCCACGCCATGGCATGAAACCTGCAGTGGAACAATGCATGCTCTACCGTTTGGAGGTTAGCACAGAATGGACACCATGGGAATTTAGTCCAGTTTAGGAGTCGATCCCCCACTTTGAGCTTTGCCCAAAGAGCTTGATAGGTGGAATCTTCGAGAAGAGGCGGGAGCCGCGAGGCCCAGAAAGGTTTCCAGACAGAACTAGGTTGTCTACGGGGCACATAAGGCATAGGCGATAATTTTTTTCAGAGAGGCGGATTTACCCCAGCTCCCCACCCAAACCGATGGTATGGACCAATCGGTGGGCATCAACTGGCAGAACTGCTTGATAGACGAGGTGTACACCTCACGCCAGGTGATGCCGATTTTGGGCAGTAGGTCCTGATGAGGGCAGAAGTTTGTATCAAACAAGTCTGATATGCACATGACACCTTTACGAATTAATGCAGGGCAGTAGTAAGTGAGATTGTCTGAATTGCGGAAAATAGCTGAGTGCCACAGTGGGAGTTCCCTGTTGTTTGCCCCTTCCGGGGCACCATCGATGACATAGTGTCTGGCTTGTGAATATGACTTTAAGGATTGGGCCAAAAATCCCATTGTAGAATATGGGATCGGACCTAGCTGCAGAAAAGGCAGGGACCTCAGGTGCCATGAAACACGAATTTGGTAGCCCATGCTTGAAATTTTAATCGTACGAAGCTCGGCATGACTGACTGATTCTGAACAAATGCCGCAAAGGCCAGTCCCGCCTGCACCTTGAGCCAGGTGTCGGGGGGGGTAAAGAGAATCCCCCATCATCAGGATGGAGGGACGCTTGGGACAACGTAGTGCCCCAGCTATCAAAGCCTAGTGCTGTGTTAAACACCACCTTGAGGGAACGCTCTTCCTGCCCAGTTGCTCTATAGGTCCTGGCCGTGAGCAGTAGCACCGGCAGAACCCACGTTTTAAGTAAAAGCAATCTCTCCTACTAGGGACAAGCCGAAGAATGCCACCAAAGCAGAGTAGAGCAGAGCTTATACAAACGGGGGGGGTATGCAAGATTCTCCGTGTGCTTTGCGTGAGCACGTACATGAGCACTGCAGCTTGTTCACTCCTGGGTGTTTGGTACTTTGCACGACCTTGACTTGTACACTCTTCACCTCAGGCATTGCACAGCACAGCACAATGTATCTCTTCGCTGCGATTTGTATGCATTTTGTCCAACTTATAAATCAGTCAAAAAGGCGTGCTCAGTGCTAAGGCTGCAACTTCCACCCAACCTTGATATCTATGCATATTGGGGCAATTCAGTCAATCAGAACCAACCATAGCTCTCTCTCTATCTCTCTCTCTCTATCTCTCTCTCTATCTCTCTCTCTCTCTCTCTCTCTCTCTCTCTCTCTCTCTATGCATATCCATCTACTGTGTACACATCCATGCTCATACCCACGACATAATCACATCGACATCCACATCTCCTCCAAGTTCCAATGGCTGTCAGCAAACTTCAACAAATCTCCAGCTAACTTTAAATGGGTTACCACCATTTATTCGGTCTCATCCTACAGTCCACACTATGATATGCATGCATATGTATGTCCCCAACGCTCCTGTTGGCATCTCATGGACCCCACATCAGTCATGGCCTCCTGCATGGCCTGCAAACCAAGACAACAGATCTTCATTGAGGCATGGCCACCTGAGGTACGAAGCGCCGTGCATTCCTTGTTCACTAAGGCATCAGAGGGTGAAAAACCACATTTTGTCCGTAGACTGATCCCTCTGTCTCTGGTAGCATTTCTTGCTCGCCAAAAATTTCATGCCTTCGACTCCTACGGCATTCTGCGACAAGAGCAAAGAACTCCACACCAATTGTTCAAGCAAATTCACATGGCAGCAATGAGGTTGCAGACTTCTCCGCTACAGAGAGGTGCCCTAACTTCCAGTGCTCCCGGTCTAATTTCAGAACCTCCAACAACAGTGCAGTATACTGAACCAAAAGCAGTGCGCTGCAAGGAATTTCGGAATCTCCAGCACTTCAAAAGAGGGAACACAAACAAATCACCACTTGCTTCATTCACTCTGCATCCTGATTGAATACCGCAGGCTAACTTGATTCTGGCTGTGCCTTTCATCCCCTCAACATCACCAGTAGGTTACACAGATGAAGGGATTCCAGCACCAAGTGTATTCCAGGTGATTTTCAATGCCTTAGATGGCGTTCGGATTGTACATATGCCTGTTACCAGCATTGGTGCACAGAGGGCACTCGACCGATCTGCCTCGTGTTTGAATATATTTCTCCATGGTACTCTGTTCACAAGCTGGGATTTCACAATGCAAAAAATGTGTCACCTCTCCTGCAGTAGTCAATCTGATGAGAAAATTGTTTTTTCATGCACAAACAAAGCCTGCCGGAAGAAGCTGAATGCACACAGGCGTCCCATTACAGCATCACTGGTGATCAATTTGATGATGTGCATGAAAATTGTTTTTTTTTCATGCACAAACATAGGCCACAAGAAGACAAATGCACACAGGAGTCTCATATAAAAGGACATGAACTGTCCAGTATCCCAAAATAAATGATCCACATCTTAAAGTTGCGCCTCCTGCCAGTGAAGTGAGTCAGGTGTCCCAGAATCTCACAAACCCCAACAAATTGGCAGAAATAACCGGCAAAATTCCAGAAACCCAACGAACTGGCAGAACAAATTGGCGAAGTCGGCCGAATTCGGCTGCCGATGGTGGGGGTTGGTGTGTCCGGCTCCCCAGTCAACACCAACTGATGACAACCAATCTGCCCCCAATAGCACATCTGATCACAGGTGAGCAAGATTAACAATTTGCACAGAAGCCATCAAATGCTGTGCAGTGCCCAGCCCGGCGTACTCATGATGACTGTCACAGCACAGTCGCATTTCTTGCAGATGCACAAAATTCATCCACCTTGGTACCTATATACCCCTGTAACCAGCGGCATGCCCACGTGTTTGAGTGTTTGATACAATAGCATTATTTATGTCAACAGACATGCAATAGGCCCCCCCCAACATGAAGTTCACAAGCTGCCATGGGCCATATGTGCACAGAAGAAGCGCCAATTTACCCTGCAAACTGTTTCCCCCCCCAGATCCAAATTTTAAAAAAATGATTTAAAATGAGAGACAATTGATTTTTCAACTGTCTCTTTTTTCAGGCGAAAACGTGTTGTTTAAAGACAAACTCCATGTGTTTTCGGTGAAAGATGAAACCATCTAAAGGAAATAAGACAAGCTTTCAAATTCTGAATCCATCGCATCTAAAAAATGAGACGAGACCCGTTGTCTGCCTTCTGCAGTGCAAGTGTCAGGCTCATAGTGGAGTCTTCTGGGAGCCCTGCTTCACCTGGGTTGGCACCTAAAACGCTCTTTGCGGGCCTTGGCAATGGCGCGCGCGCGCACACACACACACACACACACACACCCACACAATTTGCGAAAGCGCAGCACAAAGCGTGGTTGGCTGAGTAAAAATCCTCGTCAGCTGGTCATCAGACAAGACAAACAGAGAATGTCTGATGCCAATAGGCGCCTTTCTGCAGTACAGGGAGCGGAGACGAGGATGCTCAGACCCCAGGTGAAGGCCAGCAAATCGAATATAGCCTCTGGCGTCTTGGACGCAGCCAGAGGCCTGCAGCAAAGAACGAACAGATGACAGCATCAGAGCTGCCTGCACGTTGTGAGGGTAAGAACCAGCACCTCACCTCCCTGTGCCCTGCACCACTTCAGCCCCCCGAGGAGTGTGGCCCACTGAGTATCGACCTCATGTTTGGGTTTCACAGAGACTTATGTTCAGCTGAAGTACACCGTCACCGGTGCACTACACACACACACATTGGGCTGCTGTTGACACAAGCATTCCTCCCTATCACAGGTTGCTCGCTTTAGGAGTTCCAGGCAAGGGATATCGTTGATCCAAGCTCCATTAATACCATCGATGGTGAGGTCCGGTGGAAGTACCCATGATGTGTATTGGTTGCCCTCCCACACTGCATGTTTCTCCAGCCATGCTTTTACTTTGTGCAGAATGACGCATCGTTTGGCAGGCATATGGTGCACTATTGAGTGGACACACTTCACTGTCGCCTGTACTGCGTGTGGGCTTGTTTCATATGCTCGGCGTATCCTTTTGTGTATAGCCCTCATTGCCACTAATTTCCTGTACGCAGACAACAACATTACATGCATTAACTGCACCCACGCCAGCGCTGACAGGATCTGTCCCAGCCAGGTACAGGTCCAGGGGATACCATTTTTCAACACACTGGTCATGATGTTTCCCAGGTACCCTTGGTATGCAAAACTCGGGGACATCAGTGGTGCCTGCAATTGCAGGGACCAGTCTGGTTTCAGTGCTGCTGGTTCAATAAACGCACAGCCCTCCCCTGCTGGGTGCAGAGTCATTACGACCCCCACTCCCTTCCTGACAGGGGCACAAACAGTGCCCTATGCACTTTGTCTGATGCGGCGTGATGCAGTTGCATTCCACCTCTAAACACCACGCAGCTTTCAAAATATCACCAATTTTCCAGGATAAGTGACGCTTGTTTACTGGGTGGGCAGCCAATTGCAATTAATATGTTGTCCTGGAACTGGCACATTGCCTCTCTTCCCCAGCGCCCCTCCCACATAGGAAAACCCTCATGAGAGACAGTCAGAGTCCCAATCTGTCGAAAATGCCCGCGGTGCTGGTAGGCCTGCCACAGCGAGTGGATGTCAGCGCCTTGCGCACTGAAAGGCCCTCCCATTGGGATGCAGTTTGTGCGCACCCAGACCCGCCCTGCTGCCCAGTAGGCATTGTTGTTTTTCAGCTTGTGGCCCACAATTGAACACAACTGCTCATGCATAACATACCTGAACAAGGTTGCTCAGCTGGTGGAAGAGCTGGGCTGGGCTCGGAGTAAGCGTGCAAAACTCTGCAGATTGTACATAATAGGCAAAGCCAAGAGCCTCTGGGCTGGTAAAGGCTGGCTCTGGCGCCCTATAGCGGCATCTCCCTCACCGATTGTTAGTCGATCCCAACTCCAGGTTGCCGCACGAGCATTTTCACGTTTCCTCAAGTATCTCACGGTGGAGCTACCGTTTTCCATTCTCCGGCTACGAGTGACAGATCTCGCCGCATGGTTCCACTGGGCGGGGGGGCAGGGGCTGCACACTGTGACCAAACTGGACTGCAAGGAACGGCTCAACTTTGTCCAGCCTGCGGATATCCAGCAACATATGGAACAAGCATCAGCCTGGCTTAGCAGTAAACGACGGTAGTGCATGAATGAAATTGTTTGGTCGGTACACCACATGCACAGTGGGCTGGACCGGGCAAGAAAAGCGACAACATCAGGGAGCATGAAGTCTTTAGCAGATCCCTGCACTGCCTGGTACCCTCCTTTTGTTAGGAACTCCGCAACGTGCTGCCACACCCAGTGTTTGCAGAAACCCCCAAGCACACCCGCCCCTTTATCTATGATGTGTACATAAAAGTCGGCACTCAGCTTCTGTGAGACCTGCTGCACTCGCTTCAAGGTGTCCCTGGTGCACGGAAAGAGCTTGGGGGGGGGGAGCATACAGTCGAGGTTTGGGCATGTGCCATTGACTTGTTTAGCGAACGCTTGAATGGCTTTCACAGCCGCATTGCGTGCATGTGTGTCTGGTATGGAAAGGGAGTCTTTCGGCCGGAATGCTCTACCTTGAACGTCATACACAGAAACAGGTATAAGGGCCACATGCCCGTCAGTGTCAGTAATAGTGCCATATTGCTGTACTGTGGCTGGGTGCCGAGTACACGTGAGTCTGGTGGCTTTTGAGCCCAATCCATCTTGGTTGCATGCTTACTGAAAATACTCTGGACCGTGTGAGGACTGCAGACGACGCGCATCACTTCCTTGATGGCCTTTTTTCCCCACGCTTTGTGTGGTGAGGACCTCAAAATGTACCGCATGACACGAAGAATGGCTGTTTTCTGTGGGGGGGGGGGGGTGACATTAGGAACTTGCACTGTGGCACCATGCACCAGAGGAATGTGCAAATCTGCAGCCAAGTCGGTAAGCTTTGCGCGCATCGCTTTGGCTCGCGCGTGGTCTGCGTCATGTTGTGCCTGTTTTATTTCTTTAATGAGCCGCAGTACTCTTTGGTTCATCCAGTTGTTCTGTCGTTCCGCCCCCTCTTGAGGAATTCCTAGGGGTACATCGTTTACAGCCCAACGTCTAAGCATAAACCACCAGTGACGTTCACGCAATCCTGCCCACCACTTACCTTGTACATATCCCAGGACCACTATGCCCCATCCCTCAGGATCAGCCCTTTGCATGTACATGTGAAGGGAGGAACCATCCACGGATGCAGCCGCGTCAGTCATATGTTTCCTTAAGTGCTGGATGGGGGCCATGTGGGTCTGGCCTTTATACAGCAGACCAAATGTGATATGGTACACATCGTAGATGACGAAAGCACACAGAGTCACACTAGCTCTCCAGTGATGCACATAAGAAAGGCAGCGCACTTCTCTCAGTGCCTTATGTGTAGCGAAGGGGAAGTAGGTGTTGCGTTGTTGCATCAGCGCTGCCCACTTACCAAAGGTTTTAGCCTCCATTGCTATAGACATCTGCACGGTGAGCGCACTGCGTATGCCAACGGCCCGCTTGATGTTGAGTAAACGTATGTGGCTGGACCCGTAGTCTTCAAAAAGTAGATGCAGCCGCAAACATTGCAGCGCGTCCAGGTGGGTATAAACTCCAGGTGTTGTGTACAATGACCACGTGTGTCTAGCGTGCTTGATTTCCCCCAGGCCCTCCTGGGTGCTGCTATTACTGCTAATACCGTGTATGATGTAGTGGTTGTGATCAGAGTCCAGACCCCAAAACCAGTGCTGGCTCAGTGTGCTAGGAACTCTGTTCATTGCGTCATGTACACCGTGAGTCATGGTGCGTAAATCGGCCCATTGAGCAACACAATGTGGATTGTGGTTTGGGTTATTGGCCAACAGTGTGTGTGCCCTAATCGAAGGATGATTGGAGGTCACCAGGCCCCCGTGGTTGTACCAAACATATGTACCTGCAATCGTATGGAGGACTTGCCGCTGGATGTGTAACGGGACTGCCGAAAAAGAGCGGAAGCCCAATACTTCTTGCTGTGACATGGAGGTTTGAGCGATACAGTTACCGGGGCCTTGAGACAGCAAATCTTCATCGGCCTGAGTGGAGACACTAGTGAGCATGTCACACACACACAGACACACACACACAGACACACACACACACACACACACACACACACACACACACACACACACACACACACACACACACACACACACACACACACCAGCACAGTGGGAACCACACCATGGAAAGCAATACCTCAAGGCAAACCAAATGTCACAACTGTTCCCGGCAACCATTGGCAAGCTGTTGCTTCCGCAAATGCTGGCAAGCTCCACACATGTGCACCCTGGGAAGGGGGGGGTCGCGTACCCGAACCGAGGAGACACCCCCCCCCCCTGGCTTAGATGCAGTGTGTAAGCGCCGGCAGAGTCTTACTTTTTGACAAGAGTCAGCAAGCGTCACGAAAAAATGTGGCAAACACGAGCTCATGGTGCTGTGCGAACCCCCCCCCCCCCCCCGCCAACCCAAACCACCCAGGAGCCATACCTCTCAACAACAGCCAGAGTTGTAAAAGGAATTACCGAGCTGGGTTTCACAGTGGAGGTTTTACAACCCTTCTTAGGGTCTAGGGTGAGCAACGCATTTTAGCAGCAGCAGCAGCAGTAGCAGCAACAGCAAGCAGCCACAGCAAGCAGCAACAGACGAGAAGGAAGTCTTTTTTGGGACAACCTGACTCAAAATCGGCATCCAAGGAGCTCAACACAACCACAAAGCAAATGTGCATCACCTGAAACAAGTTTCGTGTCATGTTGACCCACCTAGCCTGGTATATGGCCAATTTGGGGTCCAAAAATAAACGTTTTCAGCCAGTTTTCAGGACGATCATCCTGAAAGTTCAGGACGATCGCTAGCACGTCATGCAGGTGTCTCTAATAAGGGCCGTTCTTCTTCCATAGCGGGCTATCAAATGATTGCAAATGGGTGTTCAATGAGGCGTCTCCCACGCCGTAGTGCCATGTGGTGGTCCATTTAGAGGCAAAAATGAGCCGTTCTTCAGCGCATTTTTGGGACCATTGTCCTGACGATCGCAAGTGTGTCAAGCAGGCGTCTCCAATGAGGGCCGTTCTTCTTCCACAGCAATGCGCAAGACCAGGACCCAGCTTGGTCCTAGTTGCAAGTCTTGATTAGGATTCGGGCCACCATGCACTGAAAATAAACCACCCCCTCGACTGCATCCACACAACTGTTCAAACAATCTACCACTTCACCAAAACCGTTTCATTCTGCCAACTGCCACGTGCACTCAACCTCCTTCCTCCCCCTTGTCTAAGCCCCAACCACCGGTCGCAGAGTGACAAGGGCCAACGAGGCAATTGGGCTTTGATGCGCTTGGCTGCCGAGCCAAATGTCAGTGGACCTGGTCACATTTGGATTACATTTTGGGGGTGAAATAAAATCAGCATGGTCGTGGGTTCCCTTTTGCCTTGTGGCGAACAAGGGCATCAATACATGAGTCGTGCCCGTGCTGTGTTGCCAACATCAGCGCCGTTGATCCAGTGCTGTTGGCTTGGGCTACATCCGCTTTGTGGCCAACGAGGGACACAATGCATGACACGTGCCCGTTCTGTGCTGCCAACATCAGCGCTGTCGACCCGTCCTTTTTCGCCTGGGCCACATCCGCCTTGTGGCCCACAAGGGAGTCAATGCACGACACATGCCCATGAAATGCCGCGGCCATCAGCGCCGTCCGCCCGTCCTCCCAGGCCTGAGACACATTTGCGTTGCAGTCGACGAGGCAATCGATGCACGAGACGTGCCCCTGACGTGACGCAAACATCAGCGCTGTGTGCCCATCGGTCTTGACCGAGGCCACATCCGCTTTGTGGGCAACGAGGGACTTAATGCATGAGACGTGGCCCTGACGTGACGCCAGCATTAACGCTGTCCCTCCGTCGGTCCTGACGTGGGCCGCATCCGCGTTGTAGTCGACGAGGCAGTCAATGCACGAGGAGTGCCCATGAAACGAGGCTGACATCAGCGCGGTCCATCCGTCCTTCCGGGTCTGGGCCACATCCGCTCCGTGGCCAACGAGGCAGTCAATGCATGAGACGTGCCCATACTGCGACGCCACCATCAGCGCGGTCCATCCGTCGTTGTTGGCCTGGGCCACATCCGTGTTGTGGCGGACCAAGGCATCAATGCATGCACCGTGCCCGTTCTGGGATGCCAGAATCAGCGCTGTCCATCCTTCATGGTTGGCTTGAGCCACGTCCGCTTTGTGACCCATGAGGGAGGCAATGCACGAGACGTGCCCGTTCTGCGACGCGAACATCAGCGCTGTCCATCCAGTGCTGGTGGCCTGGGCCACATTTGCGCTGTGGCGAACGAGGGAGTCGACGCACGCTGCGTGCCCGTTCTGCGATGCCGACATCAGCGCTGTCTTTCCATTTTTGGTGACCTGGGCAACATCCACGTTGTGGCCAAGGATGGCCTCAACACAATGCAGATGTCCATGCTGAGCCGCGGCTGCCAGCGGCGTCCATCCGCTCGTGTTGGGCCGAGCCACGTCCGCCTGGTGGTCAATCAACAATGCAAGGCAACCCATTTGGTTGTGCAGACACGCCTGCACGAGCCCGTTTTGCATGGCATCCCGGCTCTCGGCAGCCGTACAAAGGGCTTTGACCAACGCCTCGTCGCCCGCCTCACATACCCAGGGCAATGCACGGCATAGCTGCAACTTGGACAGGTGCTCCCAACCACCAAATCGCGCGATGAGGAACAGCGCGGCGTCTTTATGCCCCAAATCCACCGCAACCTGCAGCGCCGTCTGCCCCCGACCGTCCTTCCTCAGAGCATCCCGGTCGCGCAATGCAGAGCACACCAAGTGCACACAGGACAAGTTGTTCGGGACTGCCACGGCTAAATGAAGGGCCGTCGTCCCGTCTTCCCTGTTCAGCAGGCACGACATTGGCACGCAGCAGCGCTTTGTCACGTTCCGACACACTTGGAGGCTCGTGTGCTGCTGGCTGATCAAAGCCAACAGCTCCTGATTTTGCGCACACTGCGACCCGTCCATGAAGGTCCCAAGGTCCTGCCAACTGTCCAGCGTCAACTCCCGCATTTCGTACACATCCACATCCGCCAAACTGCAGCGCATGGCGGCCTCCAGCAGCTTCTTGAGGCCGGCATCGGCGCAGCTCACCACCTGAAACTGGGTTCCGGTGGGAAACAATACCTCCTTTTCCTCTTTGTGGAGGGAGTACTCCGCAATGGGTCGCCCTGTGGCGGACTGGATGATGAAAATAGCGCCCTGTGGCCGCCCTCCGCCCCCCGTCTTCAGGAAGTGGCGTGCAACACGGGGGTCTTCCGACGCGCTTGAGGGCTGGTTCCACGTGACCACATGTCCTGCGCTGTATACAGCGATGGGCACGCGCCGGGGAACGGCGCGGTATACACTGCCGACAAAGCGCGGCAGCAGTCGCAGCTCACAATCCAGCAAATGTGCAAATCTGCGCCACTTCTGGAACGCCGTCTTGTCTTGGCGCCATTGCCGCACGGCTCTGTTGGACGCACGATAGACCGGAGACTCTGCGCTGTACGCCGTGATCGCTGGCCGGCGAGTGTCCTGTACAATGCTGAGCAGGACTTCTACACGCAGTGACTCCGGCGGGTCACCGGGCATAATCCAGGGGTGTTTCTGGGACATATGCTCGGCATAATTTTCTGATGTGGGCCTCTCACAGTGCGTGCACATCCAGTATGCCAGCCCGAGGCCCTTTGCTTCGGCGGCGAAGTCAATGTCCTGCAGCGCCTCCACCAACGTGGACTTTGTGCAACCCTCAAAAAGGTTGATGACCCCTGCGTCCGCTTGCATGACTCCGTCCACACTGCGCGGCTCGTCTTGCCCTCGGCGGGCGTATCTCTGCTGCAGCTTCTCCAGACTGTCCTGCAGCTCTTCACTCGCGTTCAGGAGATCCCAGCACTGCTGTTGAGGCACCTGTACAGGCCTGCCATGCTCGGCGGTGCTAGTAGCTGCCGCACTAAGAATGTCACTGGAAAGCCTGACCAGAGCAGGGACCAGAGCACCCCAATTGACCAAAGGGGAGCGGTCTTCTTGCCAAGCAGCCACCAGGCTGGCCACTAGAGCGGGGGGTTCTGCAGCTCCCGGCATGACACCTTTTGTAAAGATTCTGAGGCAAAGCACGTGAGTCGAATGAAAGGGGTTGGGCGAAGCTCTGTTCCAAAACTTCTGGGGCACGTGTAGATCCCGTTGTGCAGTTTGGTGCAGATTGTGCCCTAATGTGCCACGGAGAAACCTCTTGGTTCAAAGGGTCAAAAGTTTAACATGCACATGCAGTCAGCATGGCTCCCGTCAAATAACTGTGCAATCACATGCACACAATCCCATCACAAACCGTCCCTATATAGGCCCTGTCCAAACTAGACAAGCAGCCCTGTCCAAAATGGACAAGCAGTCTTGTCCACACTAGACAAGGGGCCATGTCCACAATGGATAAGAGGCCTTGTCCACAAGCACATGTCGCAAAATCCCTTTACCTTGAAACGCTCTTTTTCTAACCAAAATGCATGATGTGAGTGGTTGTATTTTGCAAGGGGTTTTCTACAGCATTCTTAGGCTTTTGCAATCCCCCACCCAATGTGCACAGCTGCTTGAAATGTTTCCTAGCACATTTGCTTGGTAGTACACCAGCCAACCCTGATCTGCAATTTGGCGCTACGAGAGACGGACAGGGGTCCCACGATGCCCATCCTCTCCTAGTCCCCGGAGCGGGGGAGAGTGCACCTAGCGTCCCCCCAAGCATTCCTAAGGCATCAGGTGGTGTAGTGGAAGCTGGTCTGATGGAATTGGATGTGGTAGTATGGATCTACAGCTGGATTGGAGCCTAAATCATGCACCCTCCGCAGCCCGTGCTACAGTGGAGAGGGGCCGTGATGGTTATTCCTTGTAGTACACGAGAAACCAAAGCTCAGGAGAGTGGGCACTCGCTACGACAGGCCAACACTCCCAACATGCAAACAATTGGAAAAAGCACTCGATTGGAACGCTCTGCAATTCCTGACCACTGTGGTCTTTGCGCGTCTTGGTGTTCTCCGCTCTGATGCATTACTGAACAAGCCTGCGTTGGCCGGATGGGCGGGGGCTGTACACTCCGCCCCGAAAAACTAAAAAGACTTGTCAGCACAGCCACTGCCATCAATCGTAGAGCTGCTACTGGTATCGGTACTGCTACCGGTGCTGCCACCAAGGGCAATTCCCTGCAAAGTCCCGGTGTAGAGCCGGCTTATAGAGTTGTGGGTTGTAGTCAAAGTATAACGCCATGGCAACGAGTCACGATGTAGAACAACACAGATTCTTGGCACAGAGGTGCGACATAGAGTCGCGAGAGGAAAATACAACGGCCACCGCATCGAGCGAGGGTATAAAATGGTGGTATACGGTCCTGGGATAGGGTAAGGGACCAGAGTGACAGAAAAAAATCACGGCATACAGAATTGAGGAGTAAAATTCAGTCTATACCACGACCCTGTACAGCGATTATACCGCGACTATATACCGAGATGTTGTGTGGCAACACTGTACCGCGACCATGTACTACGCTTCTATACCACGAATCTATGTGACAAATCTGCACCGCGGATCTATGCTGTGATCGTGGGATAGAGTTGCAGTACAGAAACGCGTCGTGGTATCGCGATAGAGACTCGTGGCATAGAGTGGCAGTTGAGAGTCGCGATCCAGAGTCGCGGTACAGAGTCGAGTATAGAATCGTGGTATAGGGGTGCTGCATAGTGTCGCGGTCGGGAGCTGTGGCATATAGTTGCGGTACAGAGTCGCAGTGTAGAGTCGCAGAACAGGGTCTATGTGTAGTGTTGCAGGAAAGAAGAGTCACGGTGCGGTTTGGGGTGGCGGTTTCGGTTCATTGCAGACTTGCGGTACAGAGTCGCAGCGTACAGCAGCGGTACAGGGTTGCAGCGGAAGAGAGGTGCGGCACAGGCACACCCGCGCAGAATAGAGTCGCGGTATGCAGTGGCCCATAAAGGGTTGCAGTACACAGTCAGATCTTTTCATAAAAGCGCCACGGCACAAGTCTGTGCCCCATCTGCCATCTGCGGATGCTCTCGTTGACGCCCCTGTCGGTCGTCCTCTTCCGCCTGTTCCTGTGCCGCCTGACCATTTGATCAGCATTGGCATGCACTCAAATGCAGCAAGTCAAATAAGTCACTAACCCACTCGAGGGTGTGCAAACGGACATGGAATTGTATGTCGCCCAAGTGGCCAACCATTGAACTGCGAATACATATGATTGACATGTGCAGTCAATCAATTGCATGTACTTCGTGCAAACCCCTCGATCAGTAACTGATATTTTGTTCCTCTACTCAAACCCTCACCACGCACCGATGAGGCAACGTCTGGTCTTCATGTGCAGTGCCTCACCGGCCCCTTTATTCTTCCACCATTGGTCATGGTTTGCCAAACATTGCTCACGGAGGACCTGAAATGCTGCCCGCCGTGCGGAAAATACGTTCCATCTGCAGAGGAGGGCCGGGCCGGTTAGCAACAAGTAAACCCCTCCCCCCCCGAAAGTAAGACCGGGGGTCTTACTTTCAGTCCGGCTGGTCCTGGGTCCCAAGAGGGGTCTTACTTTTGGGGGGGGTCTTACTTTTGGGTTCATCCACTTTGCTGTCACTTCACCTTTCCCGACACAGAAAATGTCTGAGCCCATGCTTTTAGACGACCTGCAGCTGGAGGAAACTGACACCATTGACGAGGTAGAGTCATCTGATGACTCAGAATTTGAAGTTGTTGAGGCTCCTGTGAATGTGTTGCTACCGTGCATGTGCCACTAAGGGGGTCTTACTTTTGGGACGGCTGGTCCTGAGCCTGCAAGGGGGTCTTACTTTTGGGGGGGTCTTACTTTTGGGGCGGGGTCTTACTTTCGGGGGGGGGGGGGGTTTACAGGGCCTGTTGTCCCATTCCGGGGCAGACGCGTATTACAACCAATGTGGTGTACCAGCTTCCAGGGACATCCAATATTGATCTCACTGATGATGGTTCGCTGCCGAACCGAATTGGGGTCCATGGGCCCTACATGCTCATCGTGCCTGAATCCAAAACACCTGTGCCCTCCAGTCTCCCATTGTCTCAATTTCTCCCTGGGTCCCTACATCTCTCCGAGGGAAGCAAAAGAGGGCTAGGTCGCAGGAGTGAGGGGGGAAACAGGCGAGCGATGGCGGGAGCGAAGAGAGGGAGGAGGACAACCAACCCTCCTTCCACCCTGCCCTCCCCTCCCTGTCGCTCTCCCTGTCCCTCTCCCTGTCCCTCTCCCTCTCCGTCTCTGTCTCCGTCTCCGTCTCTGTCTCCCTCTCCGTCTCTGTCTCCCTCTTCCCCCTTCTCCCTCCCACGCCCTGCCTCGCGCTTTTCTTCCCTGCCTCCTGCCACTCCTTCCCTCGCCGGCTCACGCTCTCCTTCCTACCCTCATGCTGCTCATCATACGCAATGCAAAAATTGGGGGGTTTGGGATCTGGCCATCGGTTTTGATGGCAAGGGATTGGCCATTGTGCTCTGCCCAGAACACTGCAGAAGATCCAGTCCACAGAGAGACCCCGTTTGGAGGCACCGGCACACTTTAGACCCCCAAAACCGTCGGCAACGCCTTGAAGTAGTCCACAAAACGGCGAAACGGCTCCAGCGCCGGACTCTGCGAGGCCAACATCCCCCGCCCCTGCGCATGCAGGACCAGAAGGCGCGACTCGAAACGACCGGGTACCGCTCGGGCAGAGCTGTGGTCCCACTGAATGTGCTCCTCCGCGGACAGCGCCTGTGGACACACACGAGCAAACCGACAATTCAGGGGCACTGTGCGGGGCCATGCTCAAGTCGTCCCCCGGCCGCAGGGGCGTAGCGCAGGCGGCATTTCGCGAATCTGCTCGGGTACTGACGTGCCGCGTGCGCCCCTGCGCTGGCCTCTGCCCCGGCGTGGGCTCTGTTCAGCGCAAACACAACGTGTTCGGTGCCGGCCGCTGTGCCGCCGAAGTCAGAGGAGTGGGTGTCCGCCCCCATTCCCGCCTGCCCCCACCCGCCGCTCCCACGGGGGGGCGACTACCAACGGTCCTGATGCGGGTAGAGTTAGGGTTAGCCCTAGGGTTAGGGTTAGGGCTAGGGTTGCTGTTAGGGCTTGCAGCCCTCCTGTGGCCCTCCTTCAGGTCAAAAATTTTTCTTGTTGTTTTAACACAAATATGAATTCTCTACAAAATTTTGAGTATTTTGAGTATAAACACATAGTATGAAAAAAAAAATTGCCGCCTTTGGCGCCGGACAGTTTTCTCTAGGGACACTTGTTGGGGGCCGACCCGGCACCACTATCTTTCAAAAACCGGGGGCGGGGGGGGGGGGGGGGGGGGGGCTGGGGGGGGTCGCATACAAGGACCCGGCCCGGCCGCCCCCCCGTGGCCGCTCCAGTACACCGTCCCCATAGAGAAACCGGACCTCGCAACGAATTCCGGGGTGCGTTCAGTGTGAGGCCCATGTGGCACCGGCGGGGCCTCCAAAGGCCTGCCGGGCTCTGCATGGCCTACGACGTGCACAACTCTGCCGGGCTCCGGAGGGGGGGGGGGGCTTGGAGCCCCCTGTTCAACCCCCCCTCCCCCCCCGCGGCGGAGGGGCTCCAAGGCCCGGCTGCCTTTGGAGCCCCATCGCCCCCCTCCCACAACGGCAAGCGACCTTTGGAGACCCTGTTCTTGCCTTCCCCCCACCCCCGGCCCCACACCTGCATTTCCCACACTAACCCCCAGTCCCACACTAACCCCCAGTCCCACATCTTCGTGACTGTGCAATGGCATTGGCAGGGCGCTCCCGCAAAGCGCGCCCTGCGCTAACCCCAACCCCAGCCCCCAGGGCCCTAGCCCTGTTCTGCGGTACTTCTGGTTGAGTAACATCAGATGGGCCCTTGAAGAACAAGAAAAGAAGCCTGCGGCCCTTGCAGCCCCTTGTCTTTTGGGGCAGGGGTGTTGCCCCAGACCAAGGGACACTGGCAGGACTCCTCCGCTTCCCTGCCACAAGAGGAGGTATTCGAGACGATGTTCAAGAAATCAGGCAAAGCGGCGGGGCTGAGGGGGGGGGGGGGGGCATAGTGGTGGGGGGTTTGGTCAAGGAGGACCATGAACTCTGTTACCAAAGGCGCCGAACAACTTTTTGAGAATTGTAAATGGTCATTTTTTTCTTCACCAAATACATGGCAAATGATGACTTTTCTGAACCCCCTCGACGCGCTGATTCCAAAAGTCCCATTTTCATTTTTTTTGCCGAATTGTGGGTCCGGGTCACCTCCGGGGCCCCGGGGTCAGTCTCGGTAGGACTTTGGGGGCCGTCGATTGTGCCCTGTCAATTGGACCCTTTTCCCGAACCCCCCCTCCCTCCAGTTTTCGGAGGTTCCATTGACCCCCCCGCCCCCCCGGAGTTGAAACCCCGACTTCCCAAGGGGCCTCATTCAAAATACCACTCCAGAGACGGCGGCTGCGGCCAGAAGCCAAGAGGCACAGCCGGTGCCGGCGCACTCCGAGGCCATGCAGATGCGCCTGCGCCCAGCGAAAGCAGGGCCGGAGCGGGGGCGTTGGACGAGGCAGCACAGCCGCCTACACATTGTCTTGAAGGGGGCATTGTCTTGAAGGGGGGCATTGTCTTGAAGGGGGGGCATTGTCTTGAAGGGGGGGCATTGTCTTGAAGGGGGGGCATTGTCTTGAAGGGGGGCATTGTCTTGAAGGGGGGGCATTGTCTTGAAGGGGGGGCATTGTCTTGAAGGGGGGCATTGTCTTGAAGGGGGGGCATTGTCTTGAAGGGGGGGCATTGTCTTGAAGGGGGGGCATTGTCTTGAAGGGGGGGCATTGTCTTGAAGGGGGGGCATTGTCTTGAAGGGGGGGCATTGTCTTGAAGGGGGGGCATTGTCTTGAAGGGGGGGCATTGTCTTGAAGGGGGGGCATTGTCTTGAAGGGGGGGCATTGTCTTGAAGGGGGGGCATTGTCTTGAAGGGGGGCATTGTCTTGAAGGGGGGGCATTGTCTTGAAGGGGGGGCATTGTCTTGAAGGGGGGCATTGTCTTGAAGGGGGGGCATTGTCTTGAAGGGGGGGCATTGTCTTGAAGGGGGGGCATTGTCTTGAAGGGGGGCATTGTCTTGAAGGGGGGGCATTGTCTTGAAGGGGGGGCATTGTCTTGAAGGGGGGGCATTGTCTTGAAGGGGGGGCATTGTCTTGAAGGGGGGGCATTGTCTTGAAGGGGGGGCATTGTCTTGAAGGGGGGCATTGTCTTGAAGGGGGGGCATTGTCTTGAAGGGGGGCATTGTCTTGAAGGGGGGCATTGTCTTGAAGGGGGGCATTGTCTTGAAGGGGGGCATTGTCTTGAAGGGGGCATTGTCTTGAAGGGGGGGCATTGTCTTGAAGGGGGGCATTGTCTTGAAGGGGTGGGTGGGCTACAGCAGAGCAAAGCAATCAATCCGGTTGCCAAACCAGAGCAAACCACCCCCCTTGGCAGTGAAGAATTAGAAGGGGGGGAGGGGGGGAGTGTCTGGGACCCAAAAGTGTGTGCTCAAAATGGCCCGACCAGATGTTGCCAATTGTAAATTTCGTTTTTTCCCACGAAAGTCACTTTGGTCTGGCGGGTTCTGGTTCTGGTTCTGGTTGACCAGGGCCATCTCCTGGCAAAGCAGTGACGGGCTCGGCGGCCCTATGCACCCGCTCGTGGTCTCCATCAGCACCCAAACCGCGTCAGAAGCACTGTTCACTGGCATGCACGTTAAGTCCTCCTCATCCCATTTAAACCTGAACTAGTCAAAGCTCAGTAATCAAAAGATATCTCTTCAAAGTTAATGTGAATTCTGTGTGTTGCTTACACTAGCCCGCTTTGGTCTGGCGGGGGGGGGGGGGGTCGCCCCCTCTCCTCCTGCGGCGTACGGCCATTCTAAGACTTCCCTGCCCCCTGCCCCTGCCCATCTGCGCCATCGCGTTGACGTGGCCCCATCCCTATGCAACTCTCGTTTGCATGTCCCCACAGCGCGGCACCACCTCATCCAACACAACGAAGGGCAGCGCGCTGAGCCGTGCCAAGGCGGTGCCCACGGCGTCGGGCGGGGCACTGGGGATCAGCAGCAGCACAAAGAGGGCACTGGACGCGATGTCCCGGAAGGTGCGCGTGATGACGTCCGCGCAGGAGTGAAACATGGCCTCGTCGTGCGGCGGGTTGGCCATGATGGTGCACCTGCGCGAGGCGACCACTGCGATGCACCTCCCGACAAATCCGTGCCGTCCTCTTCGTGACCGCCCGCATTGCAAAGCCGCCCCCGATACAACGCCTTCACGCCCCCGCCCCTATTCTTCAGCAGAAGGTCTGCCAAGCCGCTGCTCAGACTCCACCATCGGGGGGGGGGGGGCGGGTCAGGCCTTTGCTTAAGGGGAGGGGGGGGTTACCCAAGGGTCACACAGCCCCTTGCCTCATGCCTTTGCTTGCGCCCTAACCACCTGCAACCGCCCCTGCAACCGCCAGTAACTGCCCCTGGGACCTCCTGAACCCCCCCCCCCCCTAATTAAGCAAAGGCCTAGGGCGGGTCGTGGCAACCGAAGCACGAAGGAGCCTTCCCGCCGCCTTCTTGTTGCAATGGGAGTGGCCAGAGGGCCCGTGGGAAAACTGTCCCACATCGCCACAGTGCTCACACTGGCACGCTTCCCGACAGGACCAACAGGTCCCGTCGGTGACCGCCAACTCACAAGATGCGTAACCAACTCTGAGAGGTGCTGATTTCTCGATAAAACACAAGACCAAGAGCGCAGTCTTGGTCGGTGTGTTCTGCCACGACACAATGTCTGCCCGAAAAAAAAAAGTAGAAATGCTCGATTCGACACTGCGCAGCCGAAGAGGACGTCGGTGGCGCATCAACCGCCATCGGTTTCGCCGCATCCACCTGCAGGGACGTGCCAACTCTAAGTGCTGCGTAGCGCTCCCCCCTGGATGCTCACAGCCGAGCTAGCCACGCCTCTCCTCCCGCATACCTGCGACCCCGCGGTCCGACATGAAGTGGCCGCGACCCCTGTTGCCGACAGTGAGCTGCGGCACGTTT
Source organism: Eutreptiella sp. 'Long Island Sound 2002' (assembly GCA_964036045.1). NCBI lineage: Eukaryota > Euglenozoa > Euglenophyceae > Eutreptiales > Eutreptiaceae > Eutreptiella > Eutreptiella sp. 'Long Island Sound 2002'. The sequence continues at coordinate 200,043,479 of OZ038378.1, read as the reverse complement.
TGCTGACCGCGTCACCTCAGGCGGGTCCAGGGTTCTCCTCGCGCAAGCCCCCGACCCATCACCCACTCACCCCCATGCACGACAGTTTGCCTACTCATTGACATACAGGGCCCTGAACAGCCCTTCCGTCCGGTCTGTTGGCCCGAGGCCTCCCTGTTGTTTTCCTCGGTCTTGCTTCTTTGCCAATGGCCCCCACAAGTGCAGCTGTGGGCTGTCTGCTGCCCCGGACGTTCAGCTGCTGTTATGGTTGGGTTTCGGGGATTCAGTCCTGAACCCCCGAAACCCCCGGTCCAAACCCAAAGCTGCTTGCCCCCCCCCCCCCCCCTGTAGGAAGTCTGAGCTACAGGGGAGGGAGGGGGGTCTGGGGACAACTTCGACAGGGAAAACTTCGTCACAACTCCAATTTTTGGTGCAGAGCCATCAGACAGTAAGACAACCTGTCACTGTCACTGTCAACCAACTGTCAAATTGCGCAAAAAAAAATCTGCGGGGAAAAAATTTCATCACCAATCTGAAAGGTGAAGTTTCCCCAGCGAAGTTGTCCCCTGGCGAAATCCCCCCCCCCCTGTATTGCACGTGTGCGCAAGCGGCAGTCAGCACAAAGTGCAGAAAGAAAATTGGCTCGTCAGTGGCCTATGAGACCATAGGTACCTTTCTGTCACAGAAGATGGGACGCGAAGATGCCAGTGGACTCGCCACCGACAGATGCACAGCAGTGGAAATGCAGCGGGACGCATATGCCATCGCTAAGCGTTAACCATCCAACCTGCCAAACGACCTATTTCTGAGTTCAAGGCAATAATATGGGAAACGGTGATGGGCCCTTCTCCCGGGGGCTGAGCCCCACACAGATGGGTGATGTCGGATTTTCAGGTGGCGTTAATGCCTGCAATACCGGAAAATTGTAGCACCAGTCTGCACAAAATCTGCAGGGTCCAGGTTGTGGCATGTGCCCCCTCCCCCCCCCTGCCCCCTCCGGGTGCGGGCAACTGTGTGAAATTGTACAACATGTGGTCGCATACCAGTGGGTACTCAGCAGCACTTCGCCTGTCTTTTGTGCACCAATCACCCGCCCTTTGGTACTCCCCCACACACACTCGCACAGTGCTAACATAAGGCTGATCTGGTCCGCCTTTTCCCGGAAAGGAGCTGTGACCCCGGTAGCCTGCTTGGGTAGATCCAGTCTGCCCTTGACAGAAATCACAGGCTGTGACCTCGTTTACATTCTGTTGGGATTGGCACACTGCACGAACCAAAAAGCATTAAAAAAAAAACGGCAAAATGCCTGGACATGCTTCGCACCACCGATGGGTAACACTTGGTGATCCGGAACCCCCTGGCCCTGTGTTACCTTCCCGCAGTAGTGGTGGTGGGCAACCTCCGAACTGGGAAAGACTCCGTGTGAAGGATTGCCGGCGCCAGCAGGGGAGGGATGCAGGAGCAGCATTGGTGAGCAGAGGGACAACATGTCACCTCCCAACAATACTTTTCCTCTGGACAGGCAAGGTAGCCAATCTTTTGCCAAAAACTCAAACCAGTGCCTACACCCAGAGGTATCAACCAGCACACTCGCATAGCCTTGCTGGTAACCACCCCATGGAACCCCACGGAATTTTTTTCTTGTCTCAAGCAGTTGAACACCGACAAACGTCACTTAATCATGGGCCGCCGGCCATTAAACACCAACCCAGTTGTGTGGGTTTCCTTTACGAAAAAGCAACAGAGACCCACTTGACCCTTGTGGAGACCACCGCTGCACACCACTGGATTCCATGCCAAAAAGTGATCCTGTAGCACCTTGAAGTCGCACCGGGCCAAGATCCCAATGCCGTGCATCATAACGGAACCACATCACTGCTTTCGATCAGTTGGCAATGGCTGCCACAGATCAAATCACAACTGCCAACCATGGGAGAGTGGGAAGGGCGCACCTGCGTCCATTGCTCGTGATCGTCTTCAGAAAGCGCATCATCCGAGGCCCCCCAGCGGGCCCGAGGCAACCATCAGCACAAAGCAGGAGCTCATCCGTTGTGAAGGGACTGCAGTACTAATAAAAGATGGCAGGCACAGGATGGTGTTTTGGAGGGACATGCTTCGTCAGCACATGTTCATTTCTTCCAGAGACCAAGAGCCAATGGGGAACTGTGAGTTAGTGGGTGTGCGGGGATTAAATTGACCAGGGCCGTTACCAATCATTATGAAATTCAGTCATGAATGTGTCACAGCAATGTCGGGAGTTGAAGATGGTCAAATGTTCAAGTGCAACGCAAATGGCAAAATTTCTCGGTTTTTGTCAGGTGGATTTTGAGGTCCCAAAGAATGCTGCGACCATTCTGTTGACGGTCACCCATTTGATTCTTGGTATTGGTTTGATCCTTGTTCTTTTTGTATGGTGGCGCCTTTGAACAGCAACGCCACCCCAACCCAAGCTCAACCAAGCTCTGAACAAACCAGTCCAGCAGTGTTGCTCCCCATCTTCCTTGAGACCCACACAACATCCAAACAAGACAAGTAGGTTGCAGACTTGCACTAGAGCGCACATTTCACCGTAAGAAACTCAGACTCACCATAAAACAGCCAATTACCTTTTTTTCACTTCTTTCTGCAAAATGGACTCCCAAATCCATGGTATTTGGGTTTGGTCTGGGTTGATTGTGGCCTCATGCACGGATTATGTGAGGGTACGGCACCACGTATTGGAAAAAACCCCCAAGTCCACAAAAAGACATCTCGTTTCTCAATAGCCGTGGGTGCAAATGCATGACAGCACAAAATTGGCAATGAACTCTGCCATCATTCACTTCATCCTTTGTGGAGGCAATCATTGTGCCCACATGGCACAGGGGGCCCGACTCCTCGGACGCCAACTACCCCCCCCCCCCAAAAAAAAAGTTGGCCGGAGGCCCCCTTGTGGGGGGGGGGGGTCCGGGAGGCTGGTTGGGGGGGGCTCTAGGTGGGGCCATTTCGGGGGTTCATGCCCCCAAGAACAAGCGTTGGTCAATCACAGGCTTACCTCCCCTTGCCCGCCGTCTAACCATACCATCACCCTAACCATGATTGAATATTGGGACCAAGCTGGTGGGGGAAGGAACATCGTCTAGGACACATCAACGAAAAATGAGGTACGCACTGGAAAGTGGATGAGAGCAGCTCAAAAGGGGCTCAAAACGAGCTGTATTCATCCGTTTGGGCACCACAAATGGACTAGGATCATTTTTGGGAAACCATGGTTTTGACCTGTTTTTGAGCCATTTGTGGTCCCAAATGGGCCCATTTTCAAGGCCCTTTCGGCCTTGAGAGGGGCCAGAATAGCACAACATGGGCTCAAAATGGGCTCATTTCACTTGTTTGTGCACCCCAAATAATCCAAAAGCATTTTTGGAAAAACACATTTTTGATCCATTTTTGATGGATTTTTGGTCCCAAAACAGCGCATTTTCAAGGCATTTTTGTGACTTTGGAGTGGGCAAAATGGCTTGCAATGGGCTCGAAAAAGGGCTCATTTTATTTGTCTAGGCACCCCAAATGGTCTAGGATCATTTGTGGAAAAACATTTCTTTGACCCATTTTGGACCCATTTTTGGTCGCAAAACAACCCATTTTAAAGGCATTTTGTGACTTTGGTGGGGCCAAAATGGCTTGCAATGGGCTCGAAAGGGGCTCATTTCACTTGTTTAGGCACCCCAAATGGTCTAGGATCATTTTTGGAAAAACATTTCTTTGACCCATTTTTAATCCATTTTTGGTCGCAAAACAACCCATTTTAAAGGCATTTTGGTATTTTAGGAGGGCCAAAACGGGCCACCACGAGCTCAAAACGCGCCAAAAACACTTGTTTTGGCCTTCCGTGTGGTCCAAGATCATTTTTTAAAACAGTCATTTTTTTTTTTGCACCCGGTGGACCTTGTTGACCCATTTTGGCACCCACCTTTTTGGGCTACCTCTTGCAGCTTGCCGCAGCCCACTGGGCCGAGGTACGGGGGTCTAGGTGTCGGTTAGGGCATTTTTGAGGGGTGAAAACCCCCAAAAGTGGGTGGTTGCGGGTGGATTAGGTGCGCTCGAAATCGTGTTTTGAGCCGCGTAGCCCCAAATATGGTCTGTTTTTGGATTGGGGCTATCGGCGGCCAATGTGCACAAATTCCGGGCTTTTGGAGGCCTTTTGGGGGCGGTTTGCGGACATATTGTGGAGTCAGAGGGCCCTAGAGGGCCCTTTGGCACGGGGAAGTCTAGCTGCATGTGTAGAGGAGCCACTATTTCCCTTCGTTCGGCCGTTTTCAGCAGGTTCTGGGGCAGTTTTGGACAAAAAAAGGCTGATTTTGGCCCTAAATTGCGGATTTTGAAGTGGAGGTCCGGCACTTGCGACGCCCGTTCCCGGCCGCCACCGCTGAGGGGGGGGGGGGGGGGGGGGGGCAGCCGGGGTCGGGGGGGGAGGGTGTTCCTGCCGGGGGTCGGGGGGGGGGGGTGTTCCTGCCGGGGGTCGGGGGGGGGGTCTGGCCGGGGGGTCAGGGGGGCGTCCAGCCAGGGGTGAGGAGGGGGGGGGTTAGGGTTAGGGTTAAGGGTAGGGTTAGGGTTAGCCCTAGGGTTAGGGGTTAGGGGTTAGGGTTAGGGCTAGGGTTGCTGTTAGGGCTTGCAGCCCTCCTGTAGCCCTCCTTCAGGTCAAACATTTTTCTTGTTGTTTTAACACAAATATGAATTCTCTACAAATTTTGAGTATTTTGAGTATAAACACATAGTATGAAAAAAAAAAAATTGGCGCCTTGGGCGCCGGACAGTTTTCTCTAGGGACATTTGTTGGGGGCCGACCCGGCACCACTATCTTTCAAAACCCGGGGGGGGGGGGGGGGAGGGGGGGGTCGCATACAAGGACCCGGCCCGGCCGCCCCCCCCGTGCGTGCACCCCAGGAGTTCTACTGCACTTCTGGGGAATCTGAGGCTGAGGCAGGACATGCTTGTCTATGAAAAAACCAGTGCGTCCGGTAACCAGCGCGACATCTAAGGCCACAACACAGGGATGTATTAAAGTGGACTGTTTGGAGGGGCTGCTGTGAACCATCCAACAGCAATTGTGTGATGCGAACCGATGAAAACAGAGAATGAAAAATCGTGTTTTCCCGCCAAAACCGCCCTGGCACACCTGCGACAGCGATCGGTTCATCGGCGAGGCGTACAGCTCCACGGCGGCGTCCAAGTGCTGCTCCGCGAACGCGAACGCCGCCGGACCGAAGCCATAGTGCAACGCAGAGGCGCATGGCAAATGCAGCAAGGCTAGCGCACGCAACACGTCCGTCCCCGGCAGCCCGCGGTCGCCTGCCGCCGGGTCTGCACAAGACCCCGCGCTTCCGCAGGGCAGCGCGGCTGACGTGCCCTGCCCCAACGGCTCGCCGCTGCCCTTTGTGGTCCATGGATGTGCCCGTTCCCGCTCCAAAGCGTCCGTTGACGGGGGCGGGAACGTTGGAGACGGCAGGTCAAACAACGGCGGACCGCGGGCAGAAGTCCGGCGCCACATGGCCCCGAGGCTGCACTGGGGCACCAGCAACTCCAACGCGGGGCACGTGGCCGGGGCGGCACTGCGGCGGGGCGGCTCAAACCGGAACAAAAGACCGCGTTCTGTGCCCGGGGACTGGGGATCGGGCAGCATCCGCCAGTGGCTGGTCACAAGGGGCCCAGCAAACGCCAGTACGGCGGACGTGGCCGGGCGTGAGTTTCCTGCGGAGGTCTCTTGTCCAGAGCGTGGGGGCACAGGCGCAGAGGAGCGGGGGCTGTCAGGGCTGAAGTACGGGCTTTGAGTAGGCAGTGTGGTCGTTGTCGTGGGGGGGGGGGGGGGGGAGGGGGGGGCATGGGAGCGGCAAGGGGCAGGGTGCAGTGCATGGGACTGGGCCACAGAGCTGGGACCAGGCATCAGAGGCTGGGGGCAGGGGTGCATCATGCCGGTGGATGAACACCCGCACAACCTTTAACGAATCCCCGCAAAGCGGGGGGGCAAGGGGAGCACCCCGTGTGAGCACTTCAGGGGATTCTGCGGGGGGTCCAGCCAGGGGCCAGCAGGAGCGAAACAGAGGCTTACCCCATTATACATACCTGAAAATGATCTGCACTGATCATTTTGAGGTATGTGCATTTGGGTGAAAACCATTTTTTGAAGAGAAAATTGCCCCTTAGGGGACGGGGGGGGTTTCCAGCTAAAATCTGAAAGTGCCACAAGTCGGATTGCAGAACTTTGGGGGTCTGGAGGGGGGGAGGTTCTTTACCAGGTGTCCCCCTTGGCAACACGGGGGGCGCTAGTTCAATTCTAGACACCAACCCCCGCGGCCTGGGCGGGGGGGGTCCCGGGGGGGGGGGGGGGTCAAAAATTTTCCCCATTTTGGGGGCATTTTTGAGTTCCCCGTTTCATTCTGAACATTTTGAATATACACAAGTGGGGTGAATTTTGGTTTTACCACTCACAGCAAATGAAAAATAGTACCCTATTCCAGAAGAGGTACACCCCAAGCAGCAAAGGCATCCCGGCTAGCAGAAGACGAGTGGCAACATCAAACAACTGCAACTGGGTCCATGCTTTCGAATGTAGCGTCTTCATTCCATCCTAACAAACACAGCCAAACATATATATGTCCATATGCATGAACAATTTAATTGGGCCGGGTGATACGGGGGCCTACAACCCATGCACAAGTGCACCTGGGGTTAGGATGGCCACAGTCCTGACAATGGGTTCGCTTATGCTTTGCCATTGCCTGCACCCTTACTTGAACATCCTTAGCCCACGCTTTGGCGTTCTCACTAGGTGTCCCTAACCCCAACTCAAGGGGCCACACAACAAAGCCTGGATGGAGAGTCCCTAACCCCAACTCAAGGGGCCACGCAACAAAGCGTAGATTGCGAGTCCCTAACCCCAACTCAAGGGGCCACACAACAAAGCGTGGATTGCGAGTCCCAAACCCCAACTCAAGGGGCCACGCAACAAAGCGTGGATTGACTCCCCAACGGAGGAAGCATACACTAAAAAAGGGGGGTACCGTTTGGCGCCATGCAAAAAAAAGGGGGGCCGTTGGCGCCATGCCCCCCAGCCCACTAGAAATGACCCATGTGGGCCAAGTGCAAAATTTCCGGGTTCAACCACATTCTAAATAGTATGGACTGGGGGTCTAGGGGGGGGGTGTTAGGCCTCACAGGTAAGCGCCCCCCATGCTTGGCAATTGCCCTCAACAAATGAAGCCGATGAGCCGGCTGAGCATAGTGGTGCCGGTGAAACCCAAAACTTGGTACTCACTCAAGTTGCGTCCACTAGTTCAAATGACAACTTGCGCTGGTTTTGTAGCAGGCTAACCTGCCTCTTCGATCCACATCATGCATCATGTGCCTTGCAGCATTTGCAATACAAACTTGCACAATGCAAAAAGGTAAGACTTGACCGCACCTTATGCCCCCGCCTCTTAGGCAGGTCCCACTGGTTGCTTTCTAACCGAGGACACATGCCACCTAATGCTTGGGGGCTCGGACGCTGTGGCCCACAATTTCCCTGCTTTCCCACATTTTGTGGCCAAGTGGCACGGCGAGGGCTGCCGCGGATGGGGAGGCACAACGGCTCTTGGAAGTGGTGTCGCGCCGCCTTAAAGCAGGCATAAACGCCTTGCGGTCAGAGCGCCCAAACTTCGGACGTTTTGAAGCCACAAAGCAGCGGTGGGCCCAAATGGCGGTCCTATGATGTCGTCACCAAACCCCAGGCCACTGCCCGTTTGCTCTGGTGGTACCCTGATGCAGTGCCCAACAGGATCCACCGAACAATGGCCAAGTTTTTGCACTGCGTGCAGTGCGGGCACATTGCAGTGAAACTCCCCCATGCCACCTTTGTAGAATATCATATTCTTGTTGGGCTTCCGTCAACTTGTCCGTCTTGCCCCTCAGCTTCTCCTTCTCCTGTGCAAGCGGCCCTTGTAAGCGCCATTGTGACTACCTACTTCATAATCAAAGAACTGTCCGTGCGTTCGCGAAGGACCACATGGGACTCCTTAACCCCAACCCTCACCCAACCCTCACGAGCCCTCACCCATACTGTCCATACTGTCACAGTACGTGATGCAGGGTGAATGCAGGAGCGTGATTGGTGTAGGATTGACACACCAACTCTTGTGTCCATCTCACATCTTCGCTCAATTCCTGATGAAGGCTGCTGACTGCTGCGTGGAGTATTCTCAATTCTACCCAAATGGCAAATGGGTGAAAATGGGTACAAATAGGTGAAAATAGGTGAAAATGGATAATAATTCAAATTTGTGATACCCCAAATGCATAAGAAGCTTAAATACCCCGATTATGGAACAACAAACCTCCGCAAAAGGGCCGAAACTGGGGTTCGAGTAGTTACCAACATCCAAAAATTTGCACTGCATGCACAGCATTCCCATTGACGTGGGGTGCACTGTGAAAGAGGCATTGAAATGGGGTCCCAATGGGCGGTAAAGGCTAGTGCAAAGGGGCACAACGGCAGCCCACCACAAAAAAAAAAATCCTGCGTCATGTTCTGTGAATCCTCGCTAGAGACAGACATGACCCTCAGTCCGGGAGGGGGCAGGTGGAGGCCAAACGAGACCACAGCAAATCCACATAACCTGGAATCTCGTCCCGGTCGGAAGGAGCAATTGGAGCAACAAAATGTCGCCAGTATCATCAATTTTTTTTTGCGCTTCACCATTTGTTCTCCCACTTTGGGAACCCAAATGCAAAATGTAGACTGACACATATTCTTTGGCCAGTACATTTTGTTGCCAAAATTAAAGCCAAAACAAAAAGGCTGCTCTTGAGTGCGACATAAAAACACAGATGGTGTACCTTCCGCCTACACCGCCACACACATTACTTACCAAAGCAGTGCCCCCTCCGCAATAAATTCTCGACCCTTTCGAACAGCCCTGATTTAGCCACCATCTGCTCATCACTGGGTGCAGGGCCTGGTCCCAACTCACCAACAGCTGCGGGGTGCACTGGGACTGAAGATGGGCGTGAGGCAGGGGTTGGGGCTGGGGTTCTGTTTGGTCAGCGTGCGCTCGGCGTGCGCGCAGAGCGGACTGTAACCTCTGAAAAGCCATGCCCAATGGTGCGCCATTGTTGTAGTGTACCACCTTGCACCACACAGCACTCTACCACGATGATGACGTCACCACACAGAAAATCGGCCTTTTCCAGCTGACAAACAGACAACCCCAAACAAGGCGTGCAATGCTGATAGTGTGTCAGAGAATGCATCATGACCCACACAAATCCGAGTTGACCCCAACTTGTAAGAAAACGAGTTAACACAAATTGGTTCACAGTAGCCAAGCCTAGATGTATCACTCCCCGGCCTCTGGAGCAACCTGAACCCCCTCTCGGATACCATGGACATTGTCGTTTACAGGCCGGGCTCTCTACAAAATGCTGAAGTATCGTGGCCACGTTATGCCTCGCACTTGTGGTCATTGGAGCATCTTGCTCCTGCTCGTGGTCATGATGATTGGGGATTTCGGCGTCATTTGCACAGGAGACTGAAGATTGTTGAGCATTGGGAGCCCAGTGACGCGCAGCATTGTGTGCCAGCAGTGTTGTCCATCGCAGACCCACACACCCGTCACACACGTCCAAGAAACGACCTGAAGACGCATGTCATGTAGCCCCCACATGTCGACTGGATCCACCGCACTTCCATCTCCGCACTGCGTGCACACCGCGTCCAACGTTCCCCCTTTACGTCGTTGTCAGGGGTGGGATTGGAGTTGAGGTGCAATACCGAATCCAGTCTGGGTTCGCCGCGGGGCTCTGGGTGGCTGCTGCTGCCTGCTGGAGCCTCGTGGTCACTGTGCACACCGATGTTTACCGCAGCAGCATTGGGGTTTTTGCTTGGAGCAGCTGCATGAGGAACCACAGGTGCAGAACTATGAGGAACGGCAACATCCTTCATAACGCCAAGGATCCCTAAAGCGTCAGTCAGACTGAGCTGGAAAGAGCCCTCATCGCTGGCGCTGTCCGTGTCCGAATCTTCTGCCTCCAAGGCCAGTGCCATCAGCAATTGTTCAATGGGAGCCGCGAGTGTTCCAGAAGGGCGGCGCAGGAGATGATACATCTGAAGCTCCTGGGAGAAGGCGGCCAGAGTGCAGCATGATAGCGCATCACCTTTTTGTTGAGCAGGCCTACTAGTTGAACCTATTTGCTAGAACATCACGTGCGGCTGAAATCTCCAGAGAAATGCGTTACGGCGGCTTGCCCAAGCCGCATGAGGTGCAACAATACAAAAAATATAGAACCGTGATTTACAGTCCCAAAAACTTGCAGGAATCGGAGAGCGCGTGGATTGATCAGAGCGTGGTTTGTGCAAGGGATAGGGGGGGGGGATCAAAAAAGTATCAAGCGTTCGATGTATGGGCAAAGAAAACTCGATCTGTTGAATCCTGGAGTAAGGCAAGGCCTCATCGTGGCTGTGGACACTCTGGAATGTGACTTCCCACACAAAATTGGGAATGCTTTGACCTGATTCCTAGACTTGAAAGAGAACAAATAAACAAAGAAACAAAAAGATGCAAACAAACGTGATGGATTGAAGAACATAAAACACAGAAACACCAACAAAACGTTGCTGTGCAGTTCATTGGGCAGCAGGCCCACACACCAGCACAGCGAACCGAGGCATTGCACTGCAAAGGTACATACGACAGGAAGAAGATGCAAAGTGCATGCACAATGCTTGTGTGTCCCTGATTAAAGGATCCTGGGGGGGGGGAGGGGGATTCAACAAATTCAGCAACAGTGTGTGAAAAGGCAGACCAAAGTGACTGTGCAGCCATACCCTTGTGGTCGGCAACCGATGATTACCTTTCAAACAAGACTCTCCAGCGAGGCGCTCTCCTGTGGACCCCCCCCCCCGTCAGTGCTCAAGGCGAGCTGGGCCATGTCTTTCAGGGACCAAACGGTTTGCTCTCAGGGAAGTAGCTTCCTTCTGTTGTAAGACAGTACATACGACCTGTGTCTTCAGTAATGTGACGCGTAGAGGCAGAGAGAGGTGAAATCTAGTGACCACAGTGGCTTTCCCAGGTGCGACCTGCTGGGGACCACCAATTTCGTGCTCCCATCCGATTGCCTGGCCTCTGCAACACGTGTGAATGTAGGCCCCATTACACGAGATCCCAATCATACTCAGACACTGGCCACACCTCCAATCAGTAGCTTGGTATGACCGCCATACCCCTGTACACCTCTTGACCACTCATGTGAGCCTAGAATTATGTACCACATTGCAAATACAGCGACTCCACTTTCGCTTGCCAGTTCCCTTCGATACCAACCCCCCGTGTATGCTTCCTTGATCCTTTGAGGCCTCACTGTACAAATTTTGCACACCCCAGAGGACCAAAACTTGGGGGCATGGGCATCGCTCCTCCAACCATGCATGCAATTTCTACCCTACAGCACCCACCTTGCCCTAAAAATGAGTCATGTTCACACCTGGCACATTGCAGTCCCACCTCCTATTCCATCATATACCTCGTCTTCCACATCCACCTGCACCTGGTGTACATAGAATCAACAACCTCAGCACTAGTCGTTCGCCTGCGTAAACACATGACAAACTCTACCAGCCATCAAGGACTGTGCCACACTACATCAGGCAATGCTCCAAACAGACATCTCCCATTGGGGTATTCTGCCCTCTATTACGAAGGCGGCAGTGGCACCACCCCACAGGCCTCGAGAACCCGAAGAGGCAACCAGGATCCTCCAAGCATGCGCCCAGCGTGGCCTGGCGTTGAGGTGGCCTGGCAAAAGGGTTCAGCCCATACCCATACCCATTCCAATCCCCACACGCACCGCAAACCCTTTTCCCACCTCCCAAAGAGGCCATTTAGAAAGCTATTTGGGATCAAACACGATGAAAACCGTGAAACACGACAAAAAATACAAAAAGCAAAAAGCCATCCAATGTTGCTATTTTGGGAGGGTCCAAAAAAGGGGGCGGGTACCGAAAAAGCCACCCTGCGTTTTGCTGGTTGGACCCGCCCCAGGCAAGCCATTCAGGGTAACCCAACGGTAAAAATTCTGAGGATCTTAGTTTTAAAACCAGTGGCCATTGAATCTCCTTTTTGAGGAGAACCTCCTGTTCAAAAAGAAATTCGAAGGAGGGCCAAATTGTGGGTCCCGAACGTCAACTTTCCAAGGGAGGGTGTATTGCGTGAACAACTCCAGTCAAGAGGGATATTGTACATCGACAAAGGGGGTTATTGGGGGCGTTTTCGCACAGCGCGGGCACAGCGCGGGCACAGCGCCAATTATTACGGTGATTATCCAGGTGGAAACCCTGAAAACCACGCACCTGCGGAATCATGCACAATCAATTCAAAACTCAAAAATTCAAACATCTGATGCTTGCCATGGGTCCCAGGTACCTAAATTGTGCCCCCTATAGCCCCGTCCACTGCAGCAGCCATTGAATGACGTCCTTTCAATCTTCTGAACTTACTGAACTCCCGGTGGTGGAGAACAGCCAACTTTTCGCACAGCGCGCGCACAGCGCACGGTACGCCCCCATTGTACATCCACAAGGGGTGTGTTGTACATTGAAATCTCCAGTCAAGGGCCCTCCCAGCGGTCAGGGGCTTACACGTCCTTCCCCCTCTACAACTGCAATTTTCCGGTCACCCAACCCGTAATCCTTCTATGCCAGACCTGCAAAAAACGATGGAATTGCGCTGCGAACTGGTCTTCAGCCCACCCAAACGTCAGGAGGCGGAAATACAGCCGGGCAAAGGCGCAGTGAAACCGCTCCAGCCCCACCTCTGCATTGGCTCCGAGTGTCGCCGTGAGCACGGCGCTTTTCAAAAGGCACATTTGGTAGGCGAACCGCAGCTCCCGCCATATCAACGCCCAGTGCTCGGGGGTTCGGAGGTCCGGTGAACTGTCTGCTGCGGTATGCGCAGGTGCGCGGCACCTGTCATCTGGAGTGGGCATCAAGGAGACGGAAGGGGCGACAATAGGGCCCGTTCATGTGTTCAAGACCTGCAAGACCGCAAGGTGTTCGAATATGGGTGCACGAGCGTCAACCCGGCTCCCTCCTCTTGCCAAACCGTAGCACAGTAGACTCTGGGCAGCCTTCGCATCATTCCCCCAACAGGCACAACACAAAACTGGAACAATGAAATTTGAGTTCCTGACCACCCCCAAAGCCCACCTGACCACTAATGCTGCTGTGACCACGCAGGCATTTTGCAGTGCTTGGGACAAGCCAGGGGGTAATGTGTGCTTGCTGTTGCCCTTGATCTTCAAGTGAAGCAGATCAGCAACGCGGAGGGTTTTGGCACTTTTTGGGAAGTTTGGCAAGTTTTGCTTCAATGTGTGGAAGTAAGGCCACCCTCCCCCCTAATCTGAAGGTGGGGAGCGAAAAAGAAAAAACTGTTGTGGAAGGTATTTGTATGGATAGGGGTGGGTTTTGGGCCTCAGCAAGGGGTTAGCAAGGGCGAAAAATAGGGCATGACATCATCCTACACAGATTGCTAAAAGTAGGCAACTTAGGGACAAAATTGGTGATGTGAGCCGTACCATGTCATACCCATTTTTTCATAGTTTTTGCCCTCGTACAGATCACCCACTATCCCAACGTTCTCTGAAACTTCTTTTCCGAACTGCCCGCCCCAAAAATAGGGGAGGCGGTGCCTCAACCTCCCCCAAAAGCGCACGTGGTGATGGAGTGTGGGGGGGGGGGGGGGGCAAGAATATTTGAAACCTGACCAAAACAGGCAAAAACCCCAAATTGTCAACGGTGACAGCCAATTTCGGAAAAAATACAGTTCTGGACACCCCCCTACCGCATACATCTCCGGCGGGCCCTTATTGAGGGAATTCCGAATATACCCCACGTACCCTACCTACGGGACACCCAGCGGGCACCTCCGGCCGGGTCGGGGGGTGTTCTGACGCTGTCTAATCATTTGGAAGAAAGCGTCATGTTTTTGCTGCCGCGGCTCTCTGCCGCGCTCCGTCCCATGCCCGCGGTGGGGGAGGGGCCCCGCCGCGCCCGATGGTCAAAAGCCACTATTGCCAGGTCAGCAATCTTTTCTGAGGAAAAGGAGATTTAGAACAATGTTGGGGCCTTCCTTCCGGCGCACTTCTCGTTCTCACAGTTCTTGTTGGCGTCGATTAGTCCGTACCAGATTGACCCCAACCATTCCCACAGATCTCAACATCCTTCCATCACTGCTCTCCAGCCGGGCAAGGCATGTCATCCGGGTTGCACAGGGTCCCACTGCACTTCGCGTTGGCGTCTTCCCACGTAATGCCGCAGCGATTGCGAAAGCATAGGTCAGGGGAAAAGATCTAGAAGCATGTCTCTCCATGCGGGCATGGCTCATCAACTTCCACACAGAGGGTGTTGGAGCATTTCGTGAATGCATCTTTCCAATTCACTCCGCATCAGCCTGCGTCAATGCTGACCAAGCTCAGTAGCACAAGAGCCGCCACAATAGCCAAACGGAACATATTGCTATACCAAAATGTGGGGCTTTGGGGCGAATGATTGTTGTGTCGACTTCTTCGCACAAACAAACTATGATGCATGAACGACTCTTAATCACTGCCACTCAGCAAATTCTATTGCCTTTGGCAGTGCACCTCGAAGAGAGGCTGACAGTCAGCCAATCAGTCAGTTAGCCAGGCCAGCAGTCAGTCCGATAGAAACACATTTTGGGTTTTTTGTCAGCGGCAGACTCGGATCCAAGCAGTGGGGAGGACTGCGTCTCTTAGGGCATGCAGTGGTCGAATGGGAATGCAGTGGACCGCAGATTTGGTCCGGTCGGGCGAACATGGCGGCGGCACCGCAGAGAACTGTCCACCAACCCGGATTCGAACCGCCAACCTAAAAATCTACAGTCAGCTGCGTTACCATTTGACCGGGGTTTGTTGTCACAGCTTTGTACCTCCCCACTGCTTGGAGCCTTCTGAGCACAAACTTTTGACCCCCTCCCATCCCCCCCTCAAAAAAGTGATATCCAGTTATAGGGGATAGAGGCCTCAGAATCAAAAAATGGATTGGGGGATTGTCTTATTGGGCAAAATAATGATTTGACACGGGGTTGGACATCAAATATCATGCCTTGGGGTATGCTACGCGAATGACCCCCCAAAAGGGGGGTATACGACGCCTGCGCCTGCGCTTGATCTAACGACCTCTCTTCGAGGTGATTCAAGATGTGTCTGCAGCGTCACCACAGCTGGACGCTTGACCAGGAGGGCACTTGCATACACACCTTCCAGATGCATCTGTGCGAGGGTCACATCATATTTCTTTCTTGCTCGACTTTTGGAGTGTGCAACTCAGGCAAGACTGGCATGCAATGCGGTGAAAGTGCCCAAGAACAATCCTGCAATCAAGTGTATCTGAGGCCTGACATGGCGAGGCCCCACAGTGTGAGTGTGTTGAGAATAGGGTGGGAAACCAAAAGTGGCTGCTTAACATCTCAGGGGCCCGCATGTGGGCAACGTGGCTGTGGCTGCATAACCTTCGCCATCCGGGGGTCCCCAACACCCAGCACGGGCGAGGACCTCAAAAGTGGCCGCCTAACCCATGCCGCCTCGGGGGGCGGGGGCGCATGTGGACAAAGTGGCTACATAAACCTGGCCGTCTTGGCACCCCCCCCCCCTAGGGGTGAAATCAAAGTGGCTTCATGACCCCTGCCATCTTAGGGGCCCAAATGTGGGCAGAGTGGCTTCATAATCCCTACCATCTCGGGGAGCCCGCCCCCCCCCCCCAAAAAGGGGGGTGGGAATCACCGTGGCTACATAACCCCTGTCGTTTGGGGGCCCAAAGGTGGGCATAGTGGCTATATCCCCCTTGCTCGTCTGAGCAACCCCCAAAAGGGGGGAATGGAAATGAAATTGAGTGGTTTTTTCCCCCAGGTACCCTGGCGTTGACAATAAGAAAAAA
Source organism: Eutreptiella sp. 'Long Island Sound 2002' (assembly GCA_964036045.1). Taxonomy (NCBI): domain Eukaryota; phylum Euglenozoa; class Euglenophyceae; order Eutreptiales; family Eutreptiaceae; genus Eutreptiella; species Eutreptiella sp. 'Long Island Sound 2002'. The sequence goes on along the minus strand of OZ038378.1, from coordinate 200,027,539 downwards.
GACCCTCGCGCCAACACTCAAAAAAAAGGTTTTGCAGGGGTTTGCTCGTCTGTGCTGGACAGTAGGTCATCCGCGTTGCTGTGGGTGCTCCAGCATACTGTGACGTTTCAGGAAAGTGAAAGTAGGTAAATGGATGCAATTTAATGTGCTAAATCCAAATATTGTGGTTTTGCATCCCAACTCCTCAACATGTTTGAGTAATTCTGCGAACTTTGTTTTCCTAGTTTCTGCTGAGCCTAGTGCTGCAGGTTGCACCAGGTATCACAGGAGTGTCTGAACTGGCTGTCAGTCCTAGTAGCCAACATATTGTTGAGTTGAGGACAACCACAATCCACCCTATTGGCCGTTGCAATGTGCGTCTGAAATTTGAAAGAAATGTGGTCCAGCGCATGTCTGGTGTTGTTTGCTGCACCTATCAGGTTGGGAATCATGACCAAAGACGACTGCATTTCTCCGACATAAGCCCTTAAAACGTACCGTTCAAAAAGATATCACATACTTGGGTTACGAGGCAACATGTTTCCGCGAACGACCAATTTCTGAAAAATGTGTCAGTAGTCAGTAGTAAGGAAGACCCCCCACCCCGCTGCGAACAGCCATATATATATACTTTGTCTATCTTTTTTTCCAACGCTCACACGAGCCCCCCAAATAATGTTCTTTTGATTATTTTTCACCTTCCCGTGACACCTCACCCCCTGTGAAGGTTGACGGGTGTCTCCCAAGTGCCAGCTCCTTTTTCCACTTGCCGAGGTGTCCTCTCGTCTCCTCTATGTGCTACAACTGCTCCATTTAGAAGGTGCACTGAGCCATTGCGGTGATGTCAAAGAGTGAGGACCACACAAACACAGAAATCCTGCTGCAAGAAGAGGCTTTTTAAGTCACGACTTGCACTGCCCACTACCACATCAATTTGTGGGGCAATCGTAGCATTACACAGCGCGGGTCCTTGTTTCCCAATACCCTTTGAGTGCCACGCGGTGAGGGCTACCTTGGCCCAGAGCCTCCCCCTTCCCAAAGAAGATCATGAGTTTGATGAAAAATACAATTTCCACATTTCGGCACCACACTGCAGTCGGCAGGCACACAACATGCAGTGCTCCAGAGTTGTTATTGCTGTGTTGGGGATGCGTAAATCGTTTGGTGCCGTCTAAGTCTCCTTTGTGTACTTAGTGAGGCTGCAGCACTGGGCACGCAGGGCACACTGAGCCTATTGATGATGAGGTATGCGCGGCCCAAAAACTTGATGCAAAATGCGTCCTGCAAATGTACATTGGACAGTGCCATTGCCCCCCACCCCTCTCTCCCTTCTGTACAGCCATATGCAGTGTACGTGGGGTTTGGCAGATTGCCTTCACCGGGGCTTGTACTCCAAGCTCTCCCGAATCCACCAAACCCACCCCTTTGGTGGGCAGTGTCAGTACTTTCATAGAAAAAAAAGTAACAGAGAGTTTGCTTTTTCATTCACCCTGATGGAGACTGCCAGCAGTCTATCTCCAACTGCCTTTTCTGAATGCGAATAAGCCGGGTGCGGAGGCCAACCAAATGAAAAAGGAAAAAAGCTGACGGCAAATAATGGAAGAAGGCGAGGTTTGCCTATAGTGAAGAATGATAATGCCTATCCCCCATGCCAGCTCCAACACATCAGAGAAACCAAATGGAGGACTTTTTCTGGGCCTGCAACGGGGCACGACCTCCTTACCCTTGCAGACTGCGTGGGGCGCCTGTCGGGCGAGCCCGAATACAAAGCACTGTGCTTATACAAATTGTGTTCAAACCTTATTGAGCCATTCGAGACAACGGGATTTCACATCAGCATTGCCAATGAACAATTTGTGTGTGTCCGACTATTTACAGCCCTTGAAACTCTCAACACTGCTTCGCTGACTGGGTCCGGAAAATAAAAAAAAATTGGAATACAAAAGAATCGCATCAAAGGAACTGGAGGCTGATTTGGGGGAGGAGTATTGCAATGGTTCAGCCCATGGCCAACCGTATCACCACAGCAGCAGGGTTGTGACCCACTCAATGTCAAACGACTCAATACTGTTCTTTGCTGATTCCCAGCCGGTCAGTTGGCGTCCGGCTGCCATCAGTACCATCAGTCAATTCCCAGCTACCACTCAACTCCCAATGGTCATCAGCTCCACACTGCATTCAATCAATGCCAACTGCGCCAGGCTGTCTCACCGTGCTATCGGCCAAATAGCTGTCACCTGTCATCAGTGCCTTTCCAGACTATCCCTTGCCTGACGCCAGGGTCAGCAATTTGAACGAGGCTCTGTCGCTGTGGCTGCGAAACACGGCAGCCCTGAGGTGCCAACATGGCGTAGGACGTAGCGCATTCCAACCGTTAAGAGGCACTACCTGGCGAGACAGGACGGTGGGAGCACGCCAGCCGGCGTGAAAGAAGGCTGGCACGCGGCATAATTTTCAAGGCGAGAGCAAGGGACGACAAAGGAAAAGGGAGGAAATTGTACATCCAGAAAATGGGCGCAGCACTCATAACTTGGGGCCACGGGACACATGCCGATCCATGTCCCGCCGCCATCGATCCATGAGGCATGCCTGCGACGCAGGACATACTGTTCATCGAGCAGACGCAAAAACAAACCGTCAAGCAGTCGAGGGGGCTGAGCAGGTGGCACCAACTCCACCAGCGGCCTTCACTGAAGGGGCGGCACGCACATTAATCATTGTCACAACGCCCGATGGCATCCAGAACTACGCTCAGGCTGGGGAAGTCCCGTTGCACCCTTTGCGCCCCAGACTTGTTGCTGGCTTTCTGAGGCGGAGGCGAGTACTCTGGACTTGCGTGGCGAATGGTGCGGAAAAGTGTAGAGTCATTGTGCGGAGGTTTGCGGAGCTGTGCGGGGCTGTTGTGCGGAGTTCTGCAGAGTTGTGGGGAGTTTGCGTGGAGTTGCGACCACCACCGCCACCTCTGCACACAGAAATTGCATGATTCCAATCCGGCCCTGATGGCTGCCTTTCCAAGGGCTAAACTCCACATGTGTTGTGGCCACGTACGCGTTGGAGAGAGAGCATTTGCCCGGCGTGCGCCCGGCATCCAAACCAATGTTCCGGCCATCTCATCTATCCCAATGCTTTACCCCCGTCTTGGGGTGCCCTTTTTCACAATTGCAAAAGCACAAGTCAGTCATGCATGATTGGAAGCAGTGGTGGCGAGGAAGTGTACTGACAATAGTAACTCTCTCGGAATCATTGCTTGCTCTCTTGGGCACTAAAATAAGTCCCAGGTCAGAAAGTCCCCCCTCACAGACACATACCCCCAAACGGTTGGAGGTGGGATGGTGACCGTTGGAACTTTGCCTGGCGCGCCCGGCGCGCCAACGTCTCCTCAGAGGACAGCCGCTGGGGGCCTGCCCCGCCTGCAGTCGCAGGACGACAGCGCACGACAGGGGGATGATCTGTGGTGCCCAATACCGCCAGGGCCTGCCTACCACAGGCCCTCCCACGACAGATGGCTCTGCCCCGACCCAGTCATCACCGGACAAATGGCGCACCTAAACAACACAAAAAGCGACACCTCAAAGTACGTACGGACTCCCGGAGCCTCAGTGGGGGGACCGTTTACCTCAAATCTGCGCCGAAATACCGCCGAAACGCAAACTGCGGGGCCTGCTCAGGCGGCACCGGCACGTACCACAGGGCCCCAGTCGCACACCCCCAAGGGCTCTGCCGGTGCCCTGGACCAGGGCTGGGGCTGGGGCTGGGGCTGGGGCTAGGGCTGGGGCTGGGGCTGGGGGTTGGAACGGGGACCGGCCTTGGGAGGAGGACGGGGTTCCACTGTTCCGAGGTGGGCCTCAGGCGGAGCACCCATCGCCCCAGTTCTGCGTTCCACACGTAATCCCGCCCTCGCTGCCGCGCCCGGGTCACCCACTCGGGCGGATCCGGATCCGCCCCCGGGGTCGGCGGCCTGGGGTCTGCACGGGAGGGGCCCACCTCCCCCTGTTCTGGGCCCCGCCGCCGTTGCCGTGCGTGCGCTTGGGTGGCCACACCGACGGGGTTGGGGTGCGGTCTGGATGGGCAGCGCGCGCGACGCGGCCTCGCCGACGGAGATTTGCGGTTGTGTGCCGGCGACTTGGGGCCAATCGACGCCCACCCGGGCGTACTCGCCAGCACATCGGGGCTAACCGCCAGCACATTGGGGCTAACCGCCAGCACATCAGGGCTAACCGCCAGCACATTGGGGCTAACCGCCAGCACATTGGGGCTAACCGCCAGCACCTTGGGGCTACCCGCCAGCACATCGGGGCTAACCGCCAGCACATCGGGGCTAACCGCCGGCGACTTGGGGCAGATGGACGGCGATTTGGGGCTGCCCACTGGAGTTTCGCTATTGACGGGGTGCGGGTGGAGACAGTATTGCCACGGGTTGCGGATGAAGCGGTCTGTGCATGCGGGGCTCATCACAGGAGACCACACTGGACAGATATCCCCCGGAGGCGATGCATCCGTGTGGACACGCCCCATCTGTTGACTCTGGAGGTGCTCCGACGCTGCCTCTAATGCCTCCGAGCGCTCCGGCTCCCGGTCCCAGTGTAGAGAGGCTTCAAGGGCAGTGATATCCAGCGCGACCTGTACAGTACAGGGGCTGGGACGAGGAGCGCGACCAACACGTAATGCAACAAGCCCGCCACCCTGCATTGCACCGCAGATGGCTAATTGATCCGGTTCCGCCACCTTGGCACTTTCCCGGGATGCGGTAGACCGCGGGGGCTGCAAATGCGAGCGGGGCATTCAGCAATTTAAACGGGTGCTGTAAGGGTGGTGGTTGTGAGTGTGGTGGTGAGGGATGGTGGTTGTGTGCCGCTGAAGTGCATGCTTGTTCGAAAGCCAAGCTGGGAATCCCAGCTGTCCAAAGGATGGGACCGTCAGAGTGCACGTCAAGTTTGCGGATATCAGCCCCAAGAGCAGCGGACGCATGCAAATGCATGATTTGTGGGTGCAAACGCAAACAGTGACTCGAGGGTTGTCAGGTGTGGATTTTCCCTCAGTGCCCGCATGTCAGTGCCCGCATGACTGTTGACACCGAGCACTTCTCTGCAGTCACTTCACTTTCGTGACTGCGGACCGGTATTTCGCGATTTTGGACGTTTCTCACCGCAGCGATGGCGGTCACTAGCCGCTCCCCAGTGTCAGGTCAGGGCTAACCGATCACTTCTTCCCTCAAAAGGGGATAACTGTTCAATAAGAGGGATTGCGAGTTTGCGAGAGTTCTGCTGCGATGGTGCGATTCAGATCTCATGACATATCCAAGAGCATTGAACTCAGCCGCCAATGCTCATCAGAACACCCTTCAAAGGTGCGAACCAAACGCAAAAGTAAAGGGTCGCCCTGAAAACAGAAGACACGTATCTTCTGTTTGGTTGGTGTCCTTTTGTTGATTTGTGTGGCCTTATTTGGCGCATCTGTTCAACTGGAGCCCCAAAAATGATGAGCTCTGCTGATTGAAAGCATTTCGTCAGCCAGTCTCGAAATCTGAGTACACTCGTGTGAGAAAGTGGCATTCCCCCTTGCCTTCATGGGGCTGCCAGTGTTGGGAACGTCAAAGGCATGAAATGTAATGATGAGCCTTGAGATAGAGACCATCAATGAAGATGTGCCATGTTGTGCTGTTGTTAGGGTTGGAATGTGGCGGGATTCTGCGTGTCTCTGTGTTAAGCAGTGGGATCAGAGGGGGTGCGACCCTGGGATTTGATGCCAAAATGCGACGGCGCTTCCTCGTCCATCTTGCTTCTTGCAGGTGTTCATCGTCTGTGGAATTCCTGTGGCTCGTCTCTTTGTCCGTCTGTTTTTCTGAGTCCGAGTAGGTCACTAATCTGACGAACTCTTTCTTCCTCCGCTTTGCCTTCAACTTGCCCCCGTCCATCATCTCCTGAGGCATGAGTACCTACAAACGAGCAGCAGCGGAAAGGCGTTTCAGGTGTTTCAGGCGTGCAGGGCCCAATGTAGTAAAAATTTCCTTGGCACCTTTTGGACCCTACTTCATGCATATCTCACATAGATTGCGGTGGTATGTGCGGTGCAGGTGCAGGCCCACAGTGTCCAAAAAATCCAGTGAAATCCTGCTTATGTAGTCACAGTTCACACTCATCTGGACTGGGGCCTATCTTCCCCCTTCAAAATTGGTGTCCTGTCCGTCTGCATACACCCACCATCCCTAGGTGAAAAGTGTCTTCAAGCATTGCCTCAGCTCCTTGGTCATACTGGGAAAAGACGGCAACTAATACACTCCCCAACTCCACTACAACTTCAGTAGATTGTACTTGTTTGTCCAGCTTCTTGCACTATGTGCTGTTGCAGCGAGTAGCTTGGTTCGCAGTTTGTTACTGTTGGAAGAATTGCTGAAAGCAGGCCTCGTCACGACAACCCGAACATTGCTTGTGGTACTGCGGTGCAAGGTGATGGATTTGTTGCCCCCTCGGGGGATCATTGGGCTGTTGAGGTCGAGGGCGGGGGCAGCTCTCGATCAGCGCTTGCAAGGCCTGACCATCCTAGCGTGTCACGTGGCGCACTGCAACTGCAGCTGCGTCCGCAGGGTCTGGGCTCTTCTGGGGCATCAGGGGCACGGGGGGTCGCAGCAACGGGTCATACGCCTTCCCGCTTCCGTGCCACTTTCAGGGGGGGGGGGTTGGGTCTGGTGAGGGGGTTAGGGGGCCAGCTAGAGGGGGGGGGGGCTCCACACCCCTACATATATGGCTTGAAATGGCCTTCTCATCGCGTTGATCACCAGCTATGGGTATAAAGTCTGAAGTCTGAAGTCTGATTTGGCATGTCGTGTTGCGGACCCACATTAGAGCACATCCAAGCAAAAGTCTGATAAAAGTGCAAAAGTGCAGCCCCCCCCCCCCACACACACACACAGGAACTTGGGTTCAGGAAAATGGTTATAACAGTGCAGACCCCCCCCCCCCCAAAGACACATAGCAACTTCACAGGAAAATGGGGATAAAAGTGCAATACCCCACCCCCCATAGACACAGAGGAACTTCACCTCGGGAAAATTGTGCGTCAGGGAAAATAGGTTGGAATGGAAAATGTGGAGAAGGGAACACTAGGAAAAGTCTGATACAAGGCCCCGCCCCCAAAACACACAACCATTCAGTTCAAGAAAATGATGGGTTGGGTTGGGGGGAAAACGGGGTTTGAAAATGCGGAAAAGGCAATTCTGGGAACAATGTAGCACAAGTACCCCCCCCCCAAAAAAAACACCCATACCTCTTGGAAAATGGGGCGTTGGGGAAAATGTGGGAAAAGGGAAAACCAAGGGAACTGGGAAAACGTTGCATACTGATGCTTGCTAATGTATCAATGGACCTGCAGAGAAGGAGAACATGGGGATTGGCACAGCAGGCATGCAAAAGCACAATACCACTGCAACCCCAACACTGTCATTCATCAATGAGTCCGTCCATGTCATCCACCGGCACTTGGGAACATGGTTGTGAGCTGCTGGGTGGTGCAGCAGAACGGGTAACACGATCCGTTGGGGGGACCCAGTCACAGTCCATCTGGGCTAGCAAAGGCAACAACTCTTGCATAGCAAGTTCTCGGGCTTCTCCCCGGGTCTTGCTATTTGGCACCTTCACACCCATGCTTGCCAAGCAATCACAGATGCGAGCGCGTGTCCAGTCACGCAATGTGCCTGATTTTGCAGCACATACCAACTTGGCCTGTGCACGGGCCAAGGCACGCTTTGGGTCGGACTTCCGTGGTGCCACTGCCTCCTCTTCACTATTGTTTTCAGCAGCCTCAGCTGCATCATCCACAACCTGCACCACTGCCTCACCACACGGTCTTGGATCCTTGACGAAGCACATATGGCAAACCAGACATGTGTTGCACCAGATGCGCACAGATTGCCTGCACATTGCACAGTCCATGCCCCTTCGGAAAGTGAAGAAGTCATGGTTGCCACCATGCTGAGCAGGACTACCATCTGGTTCGACCAAAGTGCCCTCAGTGTGCTCAGACGGGGCTTGTCGGTCAGCACGTCTGCGCGTTGCGCCTTGACAAGCCAGTGGCACTTCCGACCCCCCAAAAGATGGCAAAATGTCACCATCGTCTGCCACTGCAGCCTCCCCTTCTAGGCACTGCAACATGGCCGCTTCCACTGATGTACGCGGATCAATGCGATTCGAAACCCTATGCCGGGGACGCACATCGAAGCGTGCATTGGCTGCCAGCTTGCTGGCTACCTCGACACCCTGCCCCTTCGCCCACTGCCGCAAAGGTGGCAGATTACAATGCAAAGCCATGCACATGCTAAGGACATGTGTGTCCTCCATATCATGCATACTGTTGGTGAACCTCCCACACAACGAAATGGCACGCTCAACAGCAGCCTCAGCAGGGCAATATGTGCGCAGCAATGCCAAAACACGCCAAACATTCACCCATTGGACATGCTCCCGCTCCGGCGTCAAGGCCTCCCACATCCGGGACATGGGGGTCTTGGCGAAGGTCCGCACGACATGCTCCTTGAAGGATTCCAACTCTTCCAATGCACGAGCAGCATTAACATGCGCAGCTGCCAGTTCAGCATGGTGTGTGCCCATGAACTGCTTCAGCAGATCCACTCCAAATGTGGCTCGACCAGCCGCTGGTAGAGCGAGCCAACGGCCGTGGTCAAGCAACACAGCACACTCAAGAACACCCCGGGGGTCAATGGTACCCTGTCCCTCCTTGATGCCAGCAAGCAGTGTGTCTGTGACTGCCCGTGCCTCTGTGGCTGGAAAAGGGGGGCTGGTTGTGCACCTCTGGCCATCGGCATCAAACCGGACCAATTCAACGCCATGCCATGCACCTGTCACAGTTTGCTCTTTGAATTGAGTCCACCCTGGCCCCTCCTCCCTCGCCACCTTTTCCACCCGTGCCTGTAACATTTCGGTTGCCTTGGTCAAGTGGGCACCTGTTGGTGCATGCAACTGTGCAACGTTGTTGAAGCTGCGCGTACCATGTAGTATGTCCCCGTATACCACTGCCCATGACAGCAAACCTGCATCATGGCAATCCTCCCACACATCCTCCTCCTTGGTGGTGAGGTGCGTTTTGGAATCCAAATGCCTCGCCACCCATGGCACATTGGCCAAGAACACCTTGTTGCGACGGGCATTTGCCTCGGACCACCGGATACGGTGACTAGCAGGGATCAAACGCAACCCGCTGCGTGTATCTGGTCTGGTGTTCTCTTGGACACACCTCTCGAGGTCCTTCCACTGGCGCGCACCGTTGTACAATGCACGTTGGCGACCCACAGCTGCCAGGTAGTCAGCATGCACTTGGCCGGCAGCCTCCAAGGCAAGGCCTAGCTTGCGCTGGACCACGTGGCATGGCTCACCCAAGGGGGTTAGCAAGGACAGCCACTTCACAAGCATGGCAAACACATTGTGCTCCATTGCCGACACATCAACAGCTTGCCTTGCAGTGGCACCACGCACACCAAGGTTAGAGGCACCATCCACCGCAAAAGCCACAACCTTCTGAGCCCACCAGGCACGATCAGGCATCCAGGACAGCAGCACTGCCTCCACCTGTGCCGTCACCTCTTGTGCCTCCCCTGAAGCTACATCCACCACACCAAGGAACACCTCACACATTCCCCCCGGCCCAGTGCCTGGAAAGAGGAGCAGGATGGCATACTCATTGATGCGATGCCGTTGCCGGTCAGATCCATCCAACAACAAGGCAATGAACAATGCTCTTTGCAAGGTCTCTGACACACCATCTTGCATGGCGCCATGCATTGCGACCATGGCCCTCTCAACTATCCATCGCCGAGAGGCATGATGGCCCGGTTCGGAGGTAAACGCACAATGCAGAAGAATGCGTTCACTGATTGCACGGATGGATGTGCACATGCGGAGGCCAATGTACACCTCCACCAAGCGCGACAAAATGGCTGCCACCGCATCGCTCATAGGTACACCGAGGTCCACGCCCTCACCCCTAATGAACACAGTGCTCCTCTCTGCCACATTGACTGCACATGCAGATGCAGATGCATTGGGGCACAGTGCCCAAAAACGTTCTGCACAATGCACCCGGAAACTCTCCTCAGCGGCCAAGTGCTGGCGGCCAGGATTATCAATTTTCTTGCGGCTGCTGGTCGTGCCACGTGACACACCAAGGTGACCCTCCAGGACATCTTTACGCCATCCCTTTGGTGTAGCAATCATCATACGCATGCCCATGCCATATGTCCCATTCACCAAGGCTGCCGCAGCCTTCGCTGGCCGCTTCACCCCAGGACAATCCGTTTTAGCAGCCCATGAACAACATATGCACATTACACCCCCTTGGGCAGTGAACTGCAACTGCCAATGCTCATCCACAAACGCTTGCAGTGTCTTTGGCCCTGCTGTCTGTTGCCTGGGGGCTGCCCCCATCATCACAGAAAAAGCATTGCTCCCCGTTGCTGCCAATGCAGCAGATCGGGCTCTATCTTGTTCTATGGACTCGGAAACAGACCGGTGTGACATGCCCTGACCTGCATGCCTCTCATCCCACTGCTTCTCATGAGTGCCCGGAGATGAGCCTGGTGGGCTTGCACACGGACCTGCAGATGCTGTTTCACCCGTACCCTTTGCTTTTGTACAAGCTTTGCCACAGCTTCAATAAACTCGGGGGTGGGCTGCACATCCCCCACATGTGTGGCATATCCGGGATCACCCGCTGGCAGCGCCATGGCTGGCAACTGGGTGTCACTTGGCACGCTCGGAGCATGCCTGTTGACAGTTGGTGTTGCAAACTGTGAGGGGGAGGGTTGTGCGTCCCCAATGTGGTTGGTAGACTCTGGTTCACCTGTTGCCAGCGCCATGGCCCGCAACGGGGTGATACTTGGCATGCTCCGGGCATGCCTGTCGACAGTTGTTGCTGCAGACTGCAGACGATTGCTTTGTGAACCGCCCTGTGACAGACCCACCATCTCCGTGGGAGTACGCTCATACAATAGGAATGTCACCTTTCGTGAAGTGGCTGGGGGCCGTCCCCTGCTCACGGACGAATCATCACACAACCACCACACATCGCGAACTAAAATGTGAGCAATAAAGTGCCCTTGCTCCCTAGTTGGTCCAACATGTAGCTCCATGGCCCGCAGGGACCAATGGTACCCATTGATATCCACAAACTCATGATCCACCGTCAAGCTGTGAAGCTGTTGATTGTGGACATGGAGTGGAGCCCACTTGTTGAACACTAGTGACGATAGTACAATGGCCTCCTGGAGATCCCCCCCACAGCCACATGGGGGGGCGTTTGAAGGGCGGCCCAACGAACGGCCCCTCATTCCCTCCCTCATTCGCACCCGCACGCTCTGGCCCTGGTTAGTAACATGGAGGACCTGGGCGGGCATTCCCAACTCACCTCCAGCCTGGTGGACTTTCACGTCACACACTGGGCACCGCTGCCACCATTGCTCATGAGACAAGCAGTCTGACAGAGAACGAACACCAGCACGAACCAGTTTCGGTACCATGTGCTTCCAACACTCAGCCATCTCGGACTGCTGCATCCACTCAAACTTGGGAGGCCTCCTGACACATTGACACCGACCACTACACTGGCACAGAGTAACAGTTGGCTGTCCCTCATCCGCCAGCAGGCACGCAACGGCATGTGGACGGTACACAGCACCTGTCATACCTGCCACAACGTCACCCCAACATGTAGCCCACACTGCCACATCATCTGGGCACTCATCATGGAAGGCCTCCTGTCCCCCAGAGGCTAACAGGAGGCATTGCAACGTTGTACCAAGCCAACACCAATTGTGACTTGGGGGGTTCGCCATGCCACATGGCCGTTGCCGTGCTCCACCTTGCGGACCGCCACTAACCTGCAAGCAGGCGGAAGGCATGTTGCTGCAAGAACTTGCGGTGTGAAGCAGGCAAACTCTGCCACTCTCCACGGCCGTAAAGCACCACCAATCGCCTATCCCCCTTCCATGGGCAAGTAGCATGCCATGCCCCAGTGCGGACCACTACAGGTTGCCTATCGACACGGTACCTATGCCCCGGACGGCTAATGCCATCTGGGCACTGCCTTCTCCCTGGTCTGCCATGTGGACCACTGCCAACGCCTCCCTCTTCCACCCAGATCTCACCACCCACGTGCCGCCCCGTGGAGAACACTACTGACCACGGGGTACTATCAAAACGATGTTGATGGGGAGCTGTCGTCTCATTGCATGACAGCTGTATTGTAGTCCATGTGAACCACTTTGGTACCAACTTCCTTGCAATGCGGTTCACCATCATCACAAGGGGGCCATGCTCCTGTGTCCCTTGCACAAGCCGCGACCGGCGACAATCCCCTTTCGCTGTATGTCCTTTGCTCCCACCGACACCCAACTGCAGCCTTCGCAAGGAGAACTGTCCTAACGTCTCTCTAGTGTACAGCAGTGTCCCCATTATGCCATGCAAGACACACAAAGGTGCTACCTGCAACCAGCGGTCGTAGCTGGCGCCCCGGTAATGTCCTCCCGGCCGATGCCCATCACGTTCGGCCTCACCAACGACGATCACGCATGCTTGTTCACAAGCTTCCTCCATCTCCTGGATTGTACGGTACACTTTGGCTTCTCCCATACCCGGACTCCAAACTGCAGCAGACGTCACAGCAGTGTCCGGGCCAAACCTTGAATCCATTATTTTGGGTGTGTTTGTACGCAACAACACAACCTTCCCATCGATGTGGTGGGCGAGATGTCGAAAATGGTCGGGCCTTCCCCCCCAGGGCTTCCCTTCCCAATTATTCGCTTCCAAGGCCCTACAAACACTTAGAGCACTCTCCTTAACCTCTATCCCACACCGTTCCCTGTACATTGTGGTTGCCTGGACTCGGAGGTCCACTCCAGTTAAGGGGGTCTCACTGCGGAGCGCATGGAGGCTGAGGGCAGTTGCATAAAAAAAACATGCACCGGCGACATACTCATCACGTGCCAACCGTAACTTCAGTTGCCGGATGGTAGGCAGCTCCCTACTGGCAGGAGCCTTGATTTTATCCTCCTCAACCTTCTGGTTAGGATTGTCACAGTCAATTGCTGCGGCCCCATCCGCCCCTAGCCGCACACGCTTTGCAGCAGGCATGGGGTTGGGATCCCTAGGCATTGCTTTCTTGCTTGAGGGGGGGCTGTTACATGGCTCTGAGCCATCCGTGCTGGACTGACTAGGTGCCACGACAGTGCATGCCGTCCCCATACTGCTATCCATATCTGGGGATGCCATTTCACTATCTTGCCCACTCAATGAAACCTGTGGTGGGCGCTGTGCTAGGGGCACAGGGGAACATGATCAGAGAGTGACTCAGCACCGCAACCGGGGTGTGGGGTGAGGCATTCTTCTGCAGCACCTGGCCCTATGTTCTCCATTACCTCTCGGCCCTGGTTCTCATTGTCAGCATGCACACCGCCTGCAACTTCGGGTGCACCTGGGGGTCCACATCGCAGCGCACAGGCTGGGACGTTGGACGCACTTGGATCACCTCTGCGGGGATCCTGGTCAGTAGTCATAGGAGTGGAGGCAGGGGGGGGTGGGGTGGGGGGGTTGTTGTGCTTCACCAAGGGTGCCAGCTGTGCCTATGGCCTCCTTTGTGCCCCCTTCCAGGTGCATAGCACATGCATCGTTGGGCGTACCGTTGTCATCAGGGACACCGACAAATGCATCTTGGGATCCGAGTCGCAGCGCACAGGCTAGGACGTCGGACTGGCTTGGATCGCCTCTGGGGGGATCTTGGTTAGGTGTCGGGGGTCCTGGGGGGGGGGGGGGGTTGCACCCCAGCGTCTGCCATGGCTTCCAATAGAAGCTCCATGGCCACCTCCCCTGCATCATCTGTCCATGCATTATTCACCACACGGACACCAGCATGCAGGTATCCCAAGTGGTTGCGGGGTACCTCGGGTTCGAAAGGGGTGCACCTCAGTATCACATCGCTACTCTCTTGCATGGGAATCCGCATGGACTCTGCAAAGTGGCGTCCCACCGTATAGGCAGCCACCAGGCTCTCCTCTGACAGGGGCTCCCGCCGTTGCTCCCCCAAGCCTTGCATCGCAATGCGGACACACCGGGCAATGCCACGGCACGTTGTCGTCAGTGCTTGGTCGAACTGTTGCTGTCTCGTCAGCCGCACCGTCATAGGTGCTGGATTGGGTGGGATGCAGGGTTGAGGTCCAGGACTGCAAGTGGACGTTGAGCTTTCGGGCAACAGGGAGCTCCGTCGACTACCCCCGGATCCAGGGGTCCCCTGGCCAGGGGGACCTGTGCCACCGACTGGCGCTGACACTCTTTGTCGACCACCCCCGGATCCTGGGGTCCCCTATGTTTTCGATCCCTCCCCGTTGGCCGGCAACAGTGAGTTCCGGCGGCTCGCAGATGCCACCAAATCACTTGTGAATGGCCGTGCTGCACTTGCTGCCTGTGGCCAAAAGTACTGCATCCTGCCCAAGGGTACTCTCCGTACTTTCTCCACATACATCCTCTCCACAGTGGGTGTGGGGTACTTGGTCTCCCCTCTCCAGAAAGGCCATGAGTCCACAAGTGGCAAGGCATACACAATGTCATTCCATGCCTCTAGCCAAGCAACTTTGCTAACGCTCATGGGGTGTCCACCAATGGCCCCTCGTCGACTCCCCACTTTCCCACAGCCTTCCTCATACTTTTTTATCCGGTCCCAGAGGCCTGAGGCTACCTTCTGGTACTCCACAACAACACCTCCATCCTCCCGCGTGCACTTTGGACTGCCCTCTTGGCTGTACATCAGGCGGCACAGTGCTGCAAGTCCATGGGTATGGACGACATCAAGGGAACATGTCCCCATGTACATTGCCAACTTCCTGTAATAGATGGCCTCCTGTTTTGGTGGGGCATGCCACCCTGCCTCGCCGAGGGCTAGACGGAATCCCATTTTCATCTGGGCAGCTTCCATGGTGTCCCATGGGGGCCATTCAGGATGCTGGGCCATTTGTAGGAGGCTGCCTTAGCACGGTTAAAGGTTGTGGCCTCTTGCGTGGTCCACAAGGTGCAGTTCGATGGGCACTTGTTGGTGACCACAACTCAGGAGGACAATCTGGTCCCGGACCCCGATACTCGAAGTGGTAGGCCGATTCCTCCTTGGGTTCCTGCGCGGGCCCACTTGATGCCACCGCGTGGTATGAACGTAGACCCTGGTCGAGGCGCAACGGCCGGGGACCAAGGGCAGACTTCTGCGCCTCAAGGGCTAGCAGTAGCTGGGGAGGGGTGAGGGATGGACGACGACCGAGGTCGAGGCGCGGCGGCCAAGGACCAAGGGCGAACTCCTGCGGCTCGGCGGCCTGCAGTGGTTGTGGTGGGGTATGGACGACGACCGAGGTCGAGGCGCGGCGGCCAAGGACCAAGGGCGAACTCCTGCGGCTCGGCGGCCTGCAGTGGTTGTGGTGGGGTATGGACGACGACCGAGGTCGAGGCGCGGCGGCCAAGGACCAATGGCCAACTCCTGCGGCTCGGTGGCCTGCAGTGTGTGGGTGGGGGGACGGCTAATGACCGTGGTCGCGGCGCTGTGGCCAGGGACCAAGGGCCAACTTCTGTGCCTCAAGGGCAAGCAGTAGGTGGGTTGGGGGATGCGGGATGCCCCTGGTTGAGTAACAAAGTCTGCACGAAGAGGGGTGAAATATTTCACGGAGGCCTCAAAGAATTCACGGAAGGGCATAAATAATTCACGGAGGGGTCAAATAATTCACGGAGGGGCATGAATAATTCACGGAGGGGTGAAATAATTCACGGAGGGGGGTAAATAATTCACGGAGGGGTCAAATAATTCACGGAGAGGCATAAATAATTCACGGAGGGGTCAAATAATTCACGGAGGGGCATAAATAATTCACGGAGGGGTCAAATAATTCACGGGGGGGTAAATAATTCACGGAGGGGTGAAATAATTCACGGAGAGGCATAAATAATTCACGGAGGGGTCAAATAATTCACGGAGGGGCATAAATAATTCACGGAGGGGTGAAATAATTCACGGAGAGGGGTAAATAATTCACGGAGGGGTCAAATAATTCACGGAGGGGCATAAATAATTCACGGAGGGGTCAAATAATTCACGGAGGGGTCAAATAATTCACGGAGAGGGGTAAATAATTCACGGAGGGGTGAAATAATTCACGGAGAGGCATAAATAATTCACGGAGGGGTCAAATAATTCACGGAGGGGCATAAATAATTCACGGAGGGGTGAAATAATTCACGGAGAGGCATAAATAATTCACGGAGGGGTGAAATAATTCACGGAGGGGGGTAAATAATTCACGGAGGGGTCAAATGATTCACGGAGAGGCGTAAATAATTCACGGAGGGGTCAAATAATTCACGGAAGGGCATAAATAATTCACGGAGGGGTGAAATAATTCACGGAGAGGCATAAATAATTCACGGAGGGGTCAAATAATTCACGGAGGGGGGTAAATAATTCACGGAGGGGTCAAATAATTCACGGAGAGGCATGAATAATTCACGGAGGGGTCAAATAATTCACGGAGAGGCATAAATAATTCACGGAGGGGTCAAATAATTCACGGAGGGGCATAAATAATTCACGGAGGGGTCAAATAATTCACGGAGGGGTAAATAATTCACGGAGGGGTGAAATAATTCACGGAGAGGCATAAATAATTCACGGAGGGGTCAAATAATTCACGGAGGGGCATAAATAATTCACGGAGGGGTGAAATAATTCACGGAGAGAGGTGTATAATTCACGGAGGGGTCAAATAATTCACGGAGGGGCATAAATAATTCACGGAGGGGTCAAATAATTCACGGAGGGGTCAAAGAATTCACGGAGAGGGGTAAATAATTCACGGAGGGGTGAAATAATTCACGGAGAGGCATAAATAATTCACGGAGGGGTCAAATAATTCACGGAGGGGCATAAATAATTCACGGAGGGGTGAAATAATTCACGGAGAGGCATTAATAATTCACGGAGGGGTGAAATAATTCACGGAGAGAGGTAAATAATTCACGGAGGGGTCAAATAATTCACGGAGAGGCACAAATAATTCGCAGAGGGGTCAAATAATTCACGGAGGGGCATAAATAATTCACGGAGGGGTGAAATAAGTCACGGAGGGGCATAAATAATTCACGGAGGGGTGAAATAATTCACGGAGGGGGGTAAATAATTCACGGAGGGGTCAAATAATTCACGGAGAGGCGTAAATAATTCACGGAGGGGTCAAATAATTCACGGAAGGGCATAAATAATTCACGGAGGGGTCAAATAATTCACGGAGGGGGGTAAATAATTCACGGAGGGGTGAAATAATTCACGGAGAGGGGTAAATAATTCACGGAGGGGTGAAATAATTCACGGAGGGGGGTAAATAATTCACGGAGGGGTGAAATAATTCACGGAGGGGTGAAATAATTCACGGAGAGGGGTAAAAAATTCACGGAGGGGTGAAATAATTCACGGAGAGGCATAAATAATTCACGGAGGGGTCAAATAATTCACGTAGAGGCATAAATAATTCACGGAGGGGTCATATAATTCACGGAGGGGCATAAATAATTCACGGAGGGGTGAAATAATTCACGGAGAGGGGTAAATAATTCACGGAGGGGTGAAATAATTCACGGAGAGGCGTAAATAATTCACGGAGGGGTCAAATAATTCACGGAAGGGCATAAATAATTCACGGAGGGGTCAAATAATTCACGGAGGGGGGTAAATAATTCACGGAGGGGTGAAATAATTCACGGAGAGGGGTAAATAATTCACGGAGGGGTGAAATAATTCACGGAGGGGGGTAAATAATTCACGGAGGGGTGAAATAATTCACGGAGGGGTGAAATAATTCACGGAGAGGGGTAAAAAATTCACGGAGGGGTGAAATAATTCACGGAGAGGCATAAATAATTCACGGAGGGGTCAAATAATTCACGTAGAGGCATAAATAATTCACGGAGGGGTCATATAATTCACGGAGGGGCATAAATAATTCACGGAGGGGTGAAATAATTCACGGAGAGGCATAAATAATTCACGGAGGGGTGAAATAATTCACGGAGAGGCATAAATAATTCACGGAGGGGTGAAATAATTCACGGAGGGGGGTAAATAATTCACGGAGGGGTCAAATAATTCACGGAGAGGCATAAATAATTCACGGAGGGGTCAAATAATTCACGGAGGGGCATAAATAATTCACGGAGGGGTGAAATAATTCACGGAGAGGCATAAATAATTCACGGAGGGGTGAAATAATTCACGGAGAGGGGTAAATAATTCACGGAGGGGTCAAAAAATTCACAGAGGGGCATAAATAATTCACGGAGGGGTGAAATAATTCACGGAGAGGGGTAAATAATTCACGGAGGGGTCAAATAATTCAAGGAGAGGGGTAAATAATTCACGGAGGGGTCAAATACTTCACGGAGAGGGGTAAATAATTCACGGAGGGGTGAAATAATTCACGGAGAGGGGTAAATAATTCACGGAGGGGTGAAATAATTCACGGAGAGGGGTAAATAATTCACGGAGGGGTGAAATAATTCACGGAGGGGGGTAAATAATTCACGGAGGGGTCAAGCAATGCACGGAGAGGGGTAAATAATTCACGGAGGGGTCAAATACTTCACGGAGAGGGGTAAAAAATTCACGGAGGGGTCAAATAATTCACGGAGAGGCGTAAATAATTCACGGAGGGGTGAAATAATTCACGGAGAGGGGTAAAAATTTTCACGGAGGGGTGAAATAATTCACGGAGAGGGGTAAATAATTCACGGAGGGGTACAATAATTCACGGAGGGGGGTAAATAATTCACGGAGGGGTCAAATAATTCACGGAGAGGCATAAATGATTCACGGAGGGGTCAAATAATTCACGGAGAGGGGTAAATAATTCACGGAGGGGTGAAATAATTCACGGAGGGGGGTAAATAATTCACGGAGGGGTCAAATAATTCACGGAGAGGGGTAAATAATTCACGGAGGGGTGAAATAATTCACGGAGAGGGGTAAATAATTCACGGAGGGGTGAAATAATTCAAGGAGAGGGGTAAATAATTCACGGAGGGGTCAAATACTTCACGGAGAGGGGTAAATAATTCACGGAGGGGTGAAATAATTCACGGAGAGGGGTAAATAATTCACGGAGGGGTGAAATAATTCACGGAGAGGGGTAAATAATTCACGGAGGGGTGAAATAATTCACGGAGGGGGGTAAATAATTCACGGAGGGGTCAAGCAATGCACGGAGAGGGGTAAATAATTCACGGAGGGGTCAAATAATTCACGGAGAGGCGTAAATAATTCACGGAGGGGTGAAATAATTCACGGAGAGGGGTAAAAATTTTCACGGAGGGGTGAAATAATTCACGGAGAGGGGTAAATAATTCACGGAGGGGTACAATAATTCACGGAGGGGGGTAAATAATTCACGGAGGGGTCAAATAATTCACGGAGAGGCATAAATGATTCACGGAGGGGTCAAATAATTCACGGAGAGGGGTAAATAATTCACGGAGGGGTGAAATAATTCACGGAGGGGGGTAAATAATTCACGGAGGGGTCAAATAATTCACGGAGAGGGGTAAATAATTCACGGAGGGGTGAAATAATTCACGGAGAGGGGTAAATAATTCACGCAGGGGTGAAATAATTCACGGAGAGGGGTAAATAATTCACGGAGGGGTCAAATAATTCACGGAGAGGGGTAAATAATTCACGGAGGGGTGAAATAATTCACGGAGGGGGGTAAATAATTCACGGAGGGGTCGAATAATTCACGGAGAGGCATAAATAATTCACGGAGGGGTCAAATAATTCACGGAGGGGCATAAATAATTCACGGAGGGGTCAAATAATTCACGGAGGGGGGTAAATAATTCACGGAGGGGTCAAATAACTCACGGAGGGGCATAAATAGTTCACGGAGGGGTGAAATAATTCACGGAGAGGGGTAAAGAATTCACGGAGGGGTCAAATAATTCACGGAGGGGCATAAATAATTCACGGAGGGGTGAAATAATTCACGGAGAGGGGTAAATAATTCACGGAGGGGTGAAATAATTCACGGAGAGGCATAAATAATTCACGCAGGGGTCAAATAATTCACGGAGAGGCATAAATAATTCACGGAGGGGTCAAATAATTCACGGAGGGGCATAAATAATTCACGGAGGGGGAAATAATTCACGGAGAGGGGTAAATAATTCACGGAGGGGTCAAATAACTCACGGAGGGGCATAAATAATTCACGGAGGGGTGAAATAATTCACGGAGAGGGGTAAAGAATTCACGGAGGGGTCAAATAATTCACGGAGGGGCATAAATAATTCACGGAGGGGTGAAATAATTCACGGAGAGGGGTAAATAATTCACGGAGGGGTGAAATAATTCACCGAGAGGCATAAATAATTCACGGAGGGGTCAAATAATTCACGGAGAGGCATAAATAATTCACGGAGGGGTCAAATAATTCACGGAGGGGCATAAATAATTCACGGAGGGCTGAAATAATTCACGGAGAGGGGTAAATAATTCACGGAGGGGTGAAATAATTCACGGAGAGGCATAAATAATTCACGGAGGGGTCAAATAATTCACGGAGAGGCATAAATAATTCACGGAGGGGTCAAATAATTCACGGAGGGGGGTAAATAATTCACGGAGGGGTCAAATAATTCACGGAGAGGGGTAAATAATTCACGGAGGGGTCAAATAACTCACGGAGGGGCATAAATAATTCACGGAGGGGTGAAATAATTCACGGAGAGGGGTAAATAATTCACGGAGGGGTCAAATAATTCACGGAGGGGCATAAATAATTCACGGAGGGGTGAAATAATTCACGGAGAGGGGTAAATAATTCACGGAGGGGTGAAATAATTCACGGAGAGGGGTAAAGAATTCACGGAGGGGTCAAATAATTCACGGAGGGGCATAAATAATTCACGGAGGGGTGAAATAATTCACGGAGAGGGGTAAATAATTCACGGAGGGGTGAAATAATTCACCGAGAGGCATAAATAATTCACGGAGGGGTCAAATAATTCACGGAGAGGCATAAATAATTCACGGAGGGGTCAAATAATTCACGGAGGGGCATAAATAATTCACGGAGGGGTGAAATAATTCACGGAGAGGGGTAAATAATTCACGGAGGGGTCAAATAACTCACGGAGGGGCATAAATAATTCACGGAGGGGTGAAATAATTCACGGAGAGGGGTAAATAATTCACGGAGGGGTCAAATAATTCACGGAGGGGCATAAATAATTCACGGAGGGGTGAAATAATTCACGGAGAGGGGTAAATAATTCACGGAGGGGTGAAATAATTCACGGAGAGGCATAAATAATTCACGGAGGGGTCAAATAATTCACGGAGAGGGGTAAACAATTCACGGAGGGGTCAAATAATTCACGGAGGGGCATAAATAATTCACGGAGGGGTAAAATAATTCACGGAGAGGGGTAAATAATTCACGGAGGGGTGAAATAATTCACGGAGAGGCGTAAATAATTCACGGAGGGGTCAAAAAATTCACGGAGAGGGGTAAATAATTCACGGACGGGTGAAATAATTCACGGAGAGGGGTAAATAATTCACGGAGGGGTGAAATAATTCACGGAGGGGGGTAAATAATTCACGGAGGGGTCAAATAATTCACGGAGAGGGGTAAATAATTCACGGAGGGGTGAAATAATTCACGGAGAGGGGTAAATAATTCACGGAGGGGTGAAAGAATTCACGTAGAGGCATAAATAATTCACGGAGGGGTGAAATAATTCACGTAGAGGCATAAATAATTCACGGAGGGGTGAAATAATTCACGGAGGGGGGTAAATAATTCACGGAGGGGTGAAATAATTCACGGAAGGGCATAAATAATTCACGGAGGGGTCAAATAATTCACGGAGGGGCATAAATAATTCACGGAGGGGTGAAATAATTGGCGGAGAGGCGTAAATATTTCACGGAGGGGTGAAATAATTCACGGAGAGGGGTAAATAATTCACGGAGGGGTGAAATAATTCACGGAGAGGCATAAATAATTCACGGAGGGGTCAAATAATTCACGGAGGGGCATAAATAATTCACGGAGGGGTGAAATAATTCACGGAGAGGCATAAATAATTCACGGAGGGGTCAAATAATTCACGGAGAGGGGTAAATAATTCACGGAGGGGTGAAATAATTCACGGAGGAACATAAATAATTCACGGAGGGGTGAAATAATTCACGGAGAGGGGTAAATAATTCACGGAGGGGTGAAATAATTCACGGAGGGGCATAAATAATTCACGGAGGGGTGAAATAATTCACGGAGAGGGGTAAATAATTCACGGAGGGGTGAAATAATTCACGGAGAGGCATAAATAGTTCACGGTGGGGTCAAATAATTCACGGAGGGGCATAAATAATTCACGGAGGGGTGAAATAATTCACGGAGAGGCATAAATAATTCGCGGAGGGGTCAAATAATTCACGGAGAGGGGTAAATAATTCACGGAGGGGTCAAAAAATTCACGGAGGGGCATAAATAATTCACGGAGGGGTGAAATAATTCACGGAGAGGGGTAAATAATTCACGGAGGGGTGAAATAATTCACGGAGGGGCATAAATAATTCACGGAGGGGTGAAATAATTCACGGAGGGGCATAAATAATTCACGGAGGGGTGAAATAATTCACGGAGAGGCATAAATAATTCACGGAGGGGTGAAATAATTCACGGAGAGGGGTAAATAATTCACGGAGGGGTGAAATAATTCACGGAGGGGCATAAATAATTCACGGAGGGGTGAAATAATTCACGGAGAGGGGTAAATAATTCACGGAGGGGTGAAATAATTCACGGAGAGGCAAGAAAAATTCACGGAGGGGTCAAATAATTCACGGAGGGGCATAAATAATTCACGGAGGGGTGAAATAATTCACGGAGAGGCATAAATAATTCACGGAGGGGTCATATAATTCACGGAGAGGGGTAAATAATTCACGGAGGGGTGAAATAATTCACGGAGGGGCATAAATAATTCACGGAGGGGTGAAATAATTCACGGAGAGGGGTAAATAATTCAGGAAGGGGTGAAATAATTCACGGAGGGGGGTAAATAATTCACGGAGGGGTCAAATAATTCACGGAGAGGGGTAAATAATTCACGGAGGGGTGAAATAATTCACGGAGAGGGGTAAATAATTCACGGAGGGGTGAAAGAATTCACGGAGAGGCATAAATAATTCACGGAGGGGTGAAATAATTCACGGAGAGGGGTAAATAATTCACGGAGGGGTGAAATAATTCACGGAGGGGGGTAAATAATTCACGGAGGGGTCAAATAATTCACGGAAGGGCATACATAATTCACGGAGGGGTCAAATAATTCACGGAGGGGCATAAATAATTCACGGAGGGGTGAAATAATTGGCGGAGAGGCGTTAATATTTCACGGAGGGGTGAAATAATTCACGGAGAGGGGTAAATAATTCACGGAGGGGTGAAATAATTCACGGAGAGGCATAAATAATTCACGGAGGGGTCAAATAATTCACGGAGGGGCATAAATAATTCACGGAGGGGTGAAATAATTCACGGAGAGGCATAAAGTATTCACGGAGGGGTCAAATAATTCACGGAGAGGGGTAAATAATTCACGGAGGGGTGAAATAATTCACGGAGGAACATAAATAATTCACGGAGGGGTGAAATAATTCACGGAGAGGGGTAAATAATTCACGGAGGGGTGAAATAATTCACGGAGGGGCATAAATAATTCACGGAGGGGTGAAATAATTCACGGAGAGGGGTAAATAATTCACGGAGGGGTGAAATAATTCACGGAGAGGCATAAATAATTCACGGTGGGGTCAAATAATTCACGGAGGGGCATAAATAATTCACGGAGGGGTGAAATAATTCACGGAGAGGCATAAATAATTCGCGGAGGGGTCAAATAATTCACGGAGAGGGGTAAATAATTCACGGAGGGGTCAAATAATTCACGGAGGGGCATAAATAATTCACGGAGGGGTGGAATAATTCACGGAGAGGGGTAAATAATTCACGGAGGGGTGAAAAAATTCACGGAGGGGCATAAATAATTCACGGAGGGGTGAAATAATTCACGGAGGGGCATAAATAATTCACGGAGGGGTGAAATAATTCACGGAGAGGCATAAATAATTCACGGAGGGGTGAAATAATTCACGGAGAGGGGTAAATAATTCACGGAGGGGTGAAATAATTCACGGAGGGGCATAAATAATTCACGGAGGGGTGAAATAATTCACGGAGAGGGGTAAATAATTCACGGAGGGGTGAAATAATTCACGGAGAGGCATAAAAAATTCACGGAGGGGTCAAATAATTCACGGAGGGGCATAAATAATTCACGGAGGGGTGAAATAATTCACGGAGAGGCATAAATAATTCACGGAGGGGTCAAATAATTCACGGAGAGGGGTAAATAATTCACGGAGGGGTCAAATAATTCACGGAGGGGCATAAATAATTCACGGAGGGGTGAAATAATTCACGGAGAGGGGTAAATAATTCACGGAGGGGTGAAATAATTCACGGAGAGGCATGACTTGGTTCTGACTTGGTTCATGACACCCTGAAGCACGGAAGCAAACACTGCACCTAGATGAGGGACGGACAATAGAGACCCTCAGATTGTGGCCGGCAACCCATGACGTTCCATGTACCATCCAAAGTCTATGTTCTAGGGGTGCAAGTCGTTGCGCCAAGGCAAGGACATCACACCAACTTGGGTCACCTCATGGGGACCCTGGGTATGTCAGGAAGCGGGGCAGGGGGGGGGGTTTCTGTAGAGCCCCTGGCTTGGTTCATGACACCCTGAAGCACGGAAGCAAACACTGCACATAGACGAGAGGTGGACAGTAGAGACCCTCAGATTGTGGCCGGCAACACATGACGTTCCATGTACCATCCATTCTCAACGTCCGATGTCCCACGCACACCTCCACATGCGCCACACTTGGTTAGGGTTAGGGTTAGGGTTAGGGTTAGGGTTAGGGTTAGGCTGTCCAATGTTCCACAGAGCCAGGGTCATGTCATGATTTCCGAACCAAACTTGGTTAGGGTTAGGGTTAGGGTTAGGGTTAGGCTGTCCAATGTTCCACAGAGCCAGGGTCATGTCATGATTTCCGAACCGAAAGAGGGATGCCAGGTGAAAATGTAGGCTTCTCTGCCGGTGCGACCATGCCAAGGACATACCGCTTCACACGATCCGGCAATGGCTTCCAACCACAGTGCTGGGCATGTCCACGGTGAACAGCATGTGGGGCACACACATGCTGCCCCCCCTCACACTCTCTCACCCCATGGAGCAAAGACGCCACATACACCCCCAAGGGTGTACAGAAGTCATCGCCCAGGAAGCCTACCGTGTCCACGTGCTTGTAGGCATCCTGCCACACAGGCAGAGACACAGTGCGGTAGCCAGATGACCGGGGGGGCTGGGAATAGGTTTGGGCCTCGCAGAAGGGCTTGGTCAGCAGAAACTGCACCGGCCTTTGCTCGTGGTCCGCCAAATCCTGTGTGTGGCACACTCTCTCCAACCCCTCAATGTCATGCCACCCTGCCCAACCTGTGTCCTCATCCCTGAGGAGGATGTAGGGCAATGCCCACTCCGTGAAATCGGGGAAGGTCACCCCGAGGTGCTTTGGTTTCACGTCCCCCGCTTCCAGGCGCACCCGCATCTCCAGTGTCCCAACCCTCTTGTTGGCCATGATCCGCTCCCAGTCCAACAATTGGTCACTCTGGGGGGGGGAGAATCCCCAGGGGTCAAAGGCTTTGGCATGCTTCCGCCACGGTTTCCAAAGCCACTGCCCCACCACCCCCAACCCCCCCCCCCCTTGAACTTGTAGATGACGCCCACCTCTTTTTTGGCAAGGGTGGGCTGTTGGTACATAACCCCCGGGAGGCGCACCTTCTGTACGTCGGCTGGGGAAGGGAAATTCTGCAGTTCGGCAGCCATCACCCTCAGCCCACTCAACCAACCCGCAGTGAGGGGGGACTCCTCCCAACCGAGAAAGGCCCCGAAAAGATGCAGCTCGGATGGGCCCCTGCTGGTTAGTGTGTTTGCCCGCACCACGTCCTTCATGATCCCCGGCTCCGAGGACACCAGGGAGGCAAGGACAACCGGAGCCTGCAGACCCTGGTACCGGTCCAGGGTGGCGATCATCTGCACACACTCATATGCCTGGTCCCCATGCCTGTGGCGCCCTGCCTCCCACACACAGTGCTGCAGCCATAGCATCTGCGCATAGTGTGTGGTGACGATTGCCACTGACTTGGGGGGGTACTGATTTGCAATGTGTGCATGCTCCAGAAAGTGCAACACGAGCAAGGCCTCGTCCCTGCTCGTGTTCCCCTGATTGCGCATGGCCTCGTCCATGACAAGGCTCTCCCATGCTTTGCTAACCTCCCTTCTCAGTAACCGCACCAGGGCGTCCGACATCCCGTACCGTGTCAGCTCCGATTTCCACTCAGGATCGTCTGTGCTGACTATGCGGATGCGTTGCCCTGCCAACACCGGGGGGGGTAATGGTGGGGCCGAGGCGGGGTACCAGCCCAAGGACCCCCCCGTGAACAGCCCACACACCACCGTTGCCAAAGGCACGTCCATGCGGAATTGCTGGGTTAGGACACACGCAGTACACCTTGTACGGTACAGGACAAACTGCAACACACTACTTGTGGCGAAGCGCTGCGAGTCACCATACTGCATCCCTGGTCCCTGGTCAAGGTGCACATTGAGGTTAGCAAAATGCTCGGACGCCGGCCATGCAATATGTTGAGCCGTCACCTTGACCCCTTTCCCCTTTTTATCCTTCCCCATTTTGTCCCCTTCCGCTTTCGCTGCAGCTGCAAGAAGAGTGATGGCACTGTATGGGCGCAGTTGACCGGCATCCCCACAAAACATGCACTGTGCCCCAAAAGCTGCCAAGTCCAGACCCACTGGGATGCTATGCCTCGAGGACTCATCCACGAAGCTGAATGCGAACCGAGTTTGTGGGTCACCCTGTAGCAACAACTTCCGCCGTGTGGCGACCATACCAGCTGTTGCAAAGAGCACCCGGCAGCTGTTGAGGGCACACTGCAATGTGCCATTGCAGTCCGGATGATCGGCCAACGTCTCTTGGGCTGTTGCTTGGTTGTACGGCTCCAAACCTGGGGGGGTCCGGCCCCTTGCAGCTCGGAGCCGCATCCAGGGCACGGGGTGGTCCTGCAAGACCGCCTTTGAGAAGACAAGATCCTGGTCTGCCGATTGGATCACCCGCAGCATCAGGTTGTCGACCTGTGCGTTTGTTGGGGCCGTGACCAAGATGCATGCCCGAGGGGGGTTGTCGGTTGGCCCCCCCCCCCTTTCCTGCCAGTGTGTATCGATTCTGGCGCCTTGGGATTCGGGATGCATGGGTCGAAGTGCCCCTGCTGCCACATCACTGCCTTGATGCAGGCCACCAGGGTCTCCGACTTCCCCGTGCCGGCCCCCCCAGTCATGGAGGAGACAACAGCACCCTCATCCAGGCATTGCCGGACAGCCAAGGCTTGGGAGGGGTTCAGGTTATGATGCTCCACAAGGTGACGCAGGATCTGCTGGTCCTCGGCAGGGAGGCTGTTGACAGCCGTGGTTCTTGCCGGGTGGCATTGAGCAACGCGTTCCAGGCCTCCCCCGTCCGTATCTCCTCACGCAACGACCGGAACGCTGCCTCGTCAGGCAGGACACAACACCACCACATGCGGATGTGCAAGATGAGCGGTTTGTTCGCACTAACAATGGTCACCATGTCACCAGAGGTGCCATCACCTTGCACCTTGCCAATCCAGTCCGGGTTTGGTGCCACGTCAAGGGTGGCGACATCTGACCGCTTCATGTCCCATCCATGGATGAGATCCCCATCGGTCAGCTCGTAGT
The DNA here is from genome assembly GCA_964036045.1 of Eutreptiella sp. 'Long Island Sound 2002'. Lineage (NCBI taxonomy): Eukaryota > Euglenozoa > Euglenophyceae > Eutreptiales > Eutreptiaceae > Eutreptiella > Eutreptiella sp. 'Long Island Sound 2002'. The sequence continues at coordinate 199,999,583 of OZ038378.1, read as the reverse complement.
TGCCCCAAACTTCGAGCTCAGCAGCCCATTCTATTACCTTGACCATGTTGCCATGCTTGTCCTCCTTCAGCGTCTCAACCCTCTCAAACCACAGCTCCCTCTGGGCACCTTGGTCCCATGCCCACCTCCGGGCAGCGGCAATCTCATGCACGGTGTGCACCAAGGATGCCTTGTGGACATAGGCATCGCGATCAGCCCAACGGGTGGTGAATCCCTCGGTTGGGTTAGTGTCGATGTCATAGTCCACGTGGGCAAGGGTTTCCGCAAAGGTCCGGGCCTTGTCTTTGGCTTGCGGCGGGCCTTGGCCTGTGCCTTGTGGTGGGGCCTGAGTTTTGTCTTGCGGCGGGCCTTGGCCTTTGCCTTGTGGATGGGCTTGGCCTTTGCCTGTGCCTTGCTGGGGGCCTTTGCCTTGCGCAGGGCCATGCCCTTTGCCTTGCTGTGTGCCTTTGCCTTGTGCAGGGCCATGCCCTTTGCCTTGCTGAGGGCCATGGCCTTTGCCTTGCTGAGGGCCTTTGCCTTGGGCAAGGCCATACCCTTTGCCATGCTGTGGGCCTTTGCCTTGCTGTGGGCCTTTGCCTTTGCCGTGCTCAGGGCCTTTGCCTTGCCAATGGCCATGGGGCTGTGTTTGCCCTCCGTTTGGCATGTTGTCTGGGTCGGGGCGCTGTGGCCGGGGACCGAGAGCGAACTCCTGCGGCTCAGAGGCCTGCAGTAGGTGAGTTGGGGGTTGAAAGACGACCCTGGTCGGGGCGCTGTGGCCGGGGACCGAGGGCGAACTCCTGCGGCTCGGCGGCCCGCAGTGGGTGGGTACGGAGGGGAACGACGACCCTGGTCGGGGCGCTGTGGCCGGGGACCGAGGGCGAACTCCTGCGGCTCAGCGGCCCGCAGTGGGTGGGTACGGAGGGGAACGACGACCCTGGTCGGGGCGCTGTGGCCGGGGACCGAGGGCGAACTCCTGCGGCTCAGCGGCCCGCAGTGGGTGAGAGAGGGGGCAGGCCCAGCTCAGATGTCTAGGTCAGAGACGCAACGGTCTTGACCCAAGACGCACTTCCTCGCCTCAAGGGAGAGGTTGGAAATAAAAGAGTGCCCTATGTGTAAGAGACGCCCGGTGCACACTTGCCGAAGAGCTGGAAATTGGAACGTTTCGCCGAAGTCTGTGGACGTTGCGGGGGGGCCTGCGCAGGCAGCAATGACCCAAACTGCGGCCTCTCCGGCGGGGGGGCGGACTGAGACGCACGGCGCTGGAGCAAAGAACTGTACTGCGGGGTGGGGCACGGCCGCTTCGGGGCGGGAGCCAAAGGGAGGAGGGAGGAGCGGCGGTGCCTTCTATACTGGGTCAGTGTCACCTGATCACTTGCTGGAGGGGGCAGTGGCCGACGAGGCACAGGTTGTGGGGCTGGCTTGGGGATACGGGGGGGTTTTGGGGTAGCACACAGGTTTTCAAGCACCACTGCTGCATGCTCCTCGTCCCTGGAAAGGAAATGCGAACGACTAATTCGCATGCCCTCCTGCCACACCCGCAAGGGGTTTTTCTTGGGCTGCTGAACCGCAAAACGGTACATCGCACGGCGGTTCAGCACCCCGTCCACGAAATACTGAACCCCACCCCCGTGATTCTCCCGGATGAGCTGCAATGTTTTGGCACTGTAGGGCCCGTGAACAGTGGGTTTGGGGGGGGTGGGGGGGTCCTTGGGTACGTACTTGGGGGGTTGTGGGGGGGATGGCGGTGGAACGGCAGTGCACATCAGGGCCTCCTCCACGGCTTCCAGGGCTACCAGGTATGGGGTTGAGGTAACGTGGGGTCTCGGTGGAGGACTTACTGGCGTTGGAGAGGTTGCTAGTGAAGGGGGAGAGGGGGGCGGTGTTGGCAATGGAGGCTGGGGCGAGGCCAGTTCGCTGAGAGACTTCTCAGCGTCGGAGTCCCACGGTGGCGAGGGGGGTTGGTCTCCAAACCGCAATAGCTCCGGCAGATCCCCCCAACCACATTCCGGGAACGAAGGGCTGGAGGGGACGGAAGAGGCCACGCTAAGGGGGCTAGACGACATGGCAAACTGCGGCGCGAAGCGGGTGGTGGGGCAGGCCCAACTCCAATGTCTGGGTCAGAGACGCAGTGGTCTAGACCCAAGACAGACTTCCTCACCTCAAGGGGGAGGTAGGTAACAAAAGAGTGCCCTATGTGTAGAAGAGGCCCCGTGCACACGCGTCTCCAATGCAATACACGCATTTCCCATCAAATAAAATAAAAACAAAGCAAAACGCGAAGCATCAGCAAAGCAGACCATCAAATAAAAAAAAACCAACCAAAACACAAACATCAGCAAAGCAGACCCCCCGTCTCAGTATTAGCAAAGTAACCGAAATGTGTTCTACATAATGAGCACATTCTGATCGGATGCAGAAACAAACATGTCAAAACCCCTTCTCAGCTGTTGGCAGCATCATCACTGAAGGGGTATATGGTCGTAGGCGCCAAGGCCTAGACCACACACAACCTGAACACCTCCAGGGTGTTCTACATAATCACATTGAAACAACAGCAAAATGTCTGTGTCAGTGTGCTAGCCTGAGGTCCTGGAGCAAGCTGCAGAAATGGTGTCCTAATTATACCCAAGTCTGCACCCTTGCTGAACCCGGCGGATGTCTTACCGGTGCCACGGGGTACGCCCCGGGTCTCTCCGCCCCTAGGTGCCCAATTTCTGTGCTGGCACCAAAAATGCTTGGGGGAATACCCAGCGATAACGCCAAGGTATTGGTTTTCCCTACCTGCCTGCCTACTACAGGGGAGGGGTGGCCAAAAGCTATGAGGCATGAAAACGCCTGTTTGCTGTGTGGCCAAAACCTAGGCTACCACTGCCACTGCCCACCGAAAACCCTGTTAAAATTCCAGGAAACTGGCAGGACAGTGACACACACACTGTAGGTCCTACACACCCTACTGTGGACCCAGCCTTCGAAGGATGACGTCATCCAGGCCTTCCACTCCTACACGCACACGCTACTTGGTGCTGCTGTCAACGAGGTCGTAGGCCCTACTGGCCTTCCTGTGAGAGAAGCAAGCAACACACAGCGCTGCTAAGCTGCTGTGGCCTGACAGGGACGCCATTACGCGTACCCCTGCCAGGGCTTGGAGGGAAGGGGTGCACTGCGGCGCAGCGTGAGTACGTGTCGTTCATGGCGGAGTCGTTCAGCGTCTTCTTCGGTGGTTCCCCATTTCTTTGGTGTGATCCGCGCCCTTTTTGCTGGGCAAAAATTTGTGCTGTCGAAGACAGCAAAGTGCACCAATCACCCTGACCTACACCACCTGAGAGGTTCACATGCAGGCACTGTTTTGGGCTGAGGAACCTAACCACCCTCGCCGTATTATACGGGTCCTCGAGTGGAAAATAATACGCTGTCCCAAAACAGGTCCTTCCAAGAAAGCAAGCCTAAGGGACTCCGCCCGTTCTCTTATAGAACGTAGGGCGGAGCCCCTGGGTAACCTAAACAAGGGTTTACCGAGCGCACCACGCGTGGCCTACCCTTTAATGCGTCATGTGAATGCACAGGATACATAGCCGCAATGACTCTACCAGGGGGTGGCCCCTCCTGGGCTTACTCACCTTACCTACCACAATGTCAATCTCAAACATGATGACTCTACCAGGGGGTGGCCCCTCCTGGGCTTACTCACCTTACCTACCGCTGCAAGCGAAAGGAGAGCAAACACAATGACATGCACACATGCGGACATATTTTCCCCAACCCACCATTTTCCTGAAGTGAAGTTCCCGTGTCTCTGTGGGGGTGGGGGGGGGGGGTACTGCCCTTTTATCCCCATTTTCCTGAAGTGAAGTTCCTATGTGTCTGGTGGGGGGGGGGGCACTTTTATGATTCGAAACAGGCGGGGGGGGGGGTACTATGCTTTCCCCCATGTGGAACGTTTTCTGAGGTTCCATATTTTCCCATTTTCCATGTGTCCACTAGTCTGATATTGGGGGGGGGGGGGGAGGTCTATCATGGGGGGCTTGGGTGCTGGGGGTTGGGGGGGATGGTCCATAAAAGTCTGAAGTCTGAAGTCTGATAGCCCATTGGGTTACTATACCCATAGCTGTTGATCACTTGGAGGTGCAGATGTAGGGGCAAAAAATATTGCAATAGGGGGGGGGGGGCATGGTAGGTGGTACTTTTGTTCAAGGGGGCTTAATGGGGACAAAATTAGAATTGGCTGCCTCACCCCTGCCTTCTCGGGGGCCCACAAGTGGGCGGGAATGCTACGTAACCCCTGCGTTCTCGGGACCCCAACAAAGGGGACAAAATCAGAATCGGTAGCATGTCATCTGCCTTTGTACAGTAGACTCTTGGTGAGCTATGGGGAAAAAAACCGTTGGCCAAGTGCCTCCAAGCGGTCATCCCAAACCGGCAGTGAGGGGCCTCTACCAAACGGCGGTTTCTAGGCCTTGGGATGTCCACTTGCGGGGTCTTTTCCCCAACAGGGGCACATAATAACCTTTTGCGTGTCCAATCCCATGCTCAGTCCTCCTTTTGTGGCGAGCGCATCATGTAGCCCCTACCCCCCCCTTTATGTCCACAGTGTGCTTTTGCTTCCACTGAGAATTGAACCAAGGGCCCTCTGTTGGTCAGTACAGTGTCCCACCAACTAGGGTAGTGGCCATCTTTGAGAAACTCTGCTCGGAGGTGGGATACTTATTTCGGACGACTGAAAAAATACCTATTTTTGCCCATTATTGATTTCTCCTGAAAATTCCGAGTATATTGAGTATAAACACATAGGGTGAAAACACAATTTTTTACCCTTTGCCACATCAAGAAAAATTTGCTTTCAGCGCCTTTGGCGCCGATGGTCCGGCACTTTGGTGCCAATTTCTAGGGTGGGGGGGAGGAGGGGGGGGGGAGTCGGCGTAAAGGACCCAGGCCCGGCGACCCCCCGTGATCAGGGGCACAGGGCTGTGCAGCAGAGGATGTACATATACACCACCAGGCACTAGGGTGTTATACAACACTGCCCTTCTGCCCTAGGGAACCAAGCAAGGGCTAGAACGGTCCATGCACACCGTATGTGCGCTCTTAAATGGTATATTCACGTGCATACCTTAAACGCGTGCCAAAAGGAGCCAGAGAAAAGTCTTCCTACTAGCATAGTGCAGCTGGTCAAGTTTGGTTTGAGGCGTGCAATCGTCACTGGTGAGGAGGGGAGCGTCGGAAGACCAGATATTTACGTACATGTATATATGTACATATACATATATATATATATATATGTATATGTATATGTATATGTGTATATGGGGGAATGCCATATTATAGAGGAAGGCCTGCATGGGTCCAGGGGTGGGCGCTCAGCGGAGGGGGGCCTGTGCCAGAAGGATGTCTGATAGATTTTGTCTACGTGTACATGTATACGCGCATTTGTATACACGTACACGTATACGCGCACATGTATATGTGTATACGTATAGGTGACGTATACACATATACGTATAGTTTGTGGACACTGTGCATAGTTTGTAGACACTGTGCGTGGTTTGTAGACACTGTGCACATACACATTTACCCTGTGCACCACAAGTAGACGCGGCCTGCTAATTGTACTCTGTCAGATATTGGTTTACGTGCTCGAGAATTGCCGCTCTTCCTCCTCCTTCTCATCCCCTTTATACCGCCCCCCCATTTAATCTGCAACAATCAAGGAAGGACATCACCACTTCCTTTCGTGAAGTATTGTGTCACCACAGCTGGGAACCGGCTGCAAGTATGGGCACTTGGCCTCCCACAAGCGGCCTTGCCCAACCCCAGGTTTCAGCTGACAACCTCCGAGCAGCAGCCCAGGGCAGAGGCTGCACGTGGGAGTCTACTCTCCAAAACTTGCTGCCCCTAAGGCCAAATCTCCATGACAACGGAGTCCCAAGAGCTGAAATTTTGGTGATGACATCCCCCCTTATACCTCACAACATGTGCCAATCATGGCTTGTGCTACATAGCTGCATGACCAACCTTGGGAGAAGGTTGGCTCAAGAGTGCTACTGGGCTACCCTATTCCACAAGCGGCATTTTGGAGTGGTCTTGGGCCCACCACAGCAAAAATGTCATCCCCAGGGGTCATCCCCATCTCCTCAAATCCACTCCATTGTGCACTTCATTGGACCTTTCGAGCCTTGAGGTAGGTGCAGCAGACCTCCCCAAATCACAGCCATCCCCGCTTGCCCTTTGTCTCTTGGGCCCTACCCATCGGCCGGAAAAAAGTGGCTGCATAATCCCTGCCCAAAGAGGGGAGGAATAAAGTGCGATAAAGGAGGAATACATAAGCCCTGCTGTATCAAGGACAACAAAAAGTAGAATGAGCTATCCCCGCCATATTGGGGACTTCAAAGTGGAGAGGAAAAAAGCGGCGACATAACCCCTGCCGTACTGGATTCCTCAAAGAGGAGAGGAAAACAATGCCCCTGCGATCTCGGGGACTCCCAGGTGGAGAGGAATAAAATGGCTACATCCCCCCGTATCGGGGTCCCCAAAGCGTGGGCACATGCATGGCTACACACCCCCTACCATGTCAGGGTCCCCCCAAACTGGGGAAATCAATGAAGTGGCTATGGTCGTAGAGGCTCTCCTGAATGGGCTCAGCATTCATGGCAAGACAACGACAAGCTGAAAAAGTCACAGACAGTATCATAGGGTGATAAAGAGCTGCAAATTGCCCAATGACTTCCCAAATAGGAGTGCACCAGACACCAAAATACTGGTACAGACTGCGTACCAAACCAGAGGAACAGAATGCTGCAAAAGACGATGCTGCTTGCCGTTTTCATCCCGAAGAAAATGGCATTTGCAGTACTCCGAGTGCAAGAGTGGTTTGAAAATATGGTAGCCATGGTATGGGGATGAAAAACACACATTTTTGAAAAAAACAAAAAGAGCTAATGTACAGGGGGGGGGAAAATTCTGTACGGGGATTTTTCCGCAGGGGAAAATTCCGCATGGGGAAAATTCCGCACCTGTCCAAAAAATCAAGGGGAAAATTCCGCACCTCCCAAATCTTCAGTGCATTGGAAGCAAAAGGCATCCTGGGATTGCGATCCCCAAAAGATCCTGGGAGAAGGCAATGACCATTGTGCCTGAGATCACCTCTGTAGATGGCGTGGCCCGCCATTCACAAATTATTCGACTTCCTGCCCCCCCTTCCCTGTTGGTTGACAACAACTGCAGAAGAGCGGGAACAAAACAACTGGGAGTGCGCGGCGATGCACAAGGCATACGGTGGTACGGTGGCTTACATGGACAAAATTCCGCACGGGGAAAATTCCGCACCTCCCCTCGAAAAATGAGGGGAAAATTCCGCACCAAGTTGAAATACGGAATTTTCCCCGCGGAAAAATCCCCCCGCGGAATTTCCCCCCCCCCTGTATCTTCTTTTTGGGATTACGATTTTCATCATTCGGGGGGGGGTTTATTTTCCACCACTGGTGGGGATGAGCGTCCACCCCGCAGGCGCGCGACAACCCCCTGACCCTCTGACCCTTATATGTATCATTGTCTGAACAAAGGGGCAGTCATTCGACAATGCCAGGTGTAAAAATGATCTTCTGAGGGGTGGGGAGAGCCAGACTGATTATGGGCCGGTCGTTGGACAAGCCAATCGTTCCACAAGGAGTAGTGTGTGTCTTAAAAGTATCAGTAACTCATCAGGAACAATGTTCCAGCACATAAGTCTCAGAGGCAGGGGCAAAAAAGATGATGCAGGGAGGGAGTCGGAGGTCCAAATTCCATCCCACAATATTATTCACGTGTGTATGACATGATCTCATGTGATGTTTCTTTTGGGGGTGGTTGTGCTCGCGATATTTTGGAAGGCAGCGCCGTGGAAAGCCCGGTGAGCAAATCTAACAACCAAGAAGACAGGGATGTGTCTAAGGATGAAAGAAGAAAAAAGAAGTGAAGAGAATAGGAGGGAGGACCCAAGAACGCCAATCTTTTCTAAAAACCACACTGAAAATAGCAAGAACCGTCGATGGGGCTTTGGGTGGCTAGGACGCTAGGTAGCTGTGACAGGGGATGAAAGCCAAAATGCCTGGGCGCTAAGCAAACGATGAACGCTTTGCGGGGATTGAATTACTGAGACTTTGTGCACCTTCTCCACGTTCCAGTCAATCATTCGCCTCTCAACCCACCCATAATGAATCATGATCAACACGCTCTAATTCTGAAGCAACTCCACGGCGACTACGGTAGTGCAGTGGCAGCACCATGCTGAGTGAGATCCGAGGACGCTTACTGGATTACGGTCTAATTTTTTTTTCAAGGCGAACGCACAAGTCCAAGACGATTTGAGATGTTTCCTATTTACCTACCTACCTATTATTGTGAGGAGGGGCGGGCCGGGGTGCTTTTGGTTGTGTGTTACCTCCTCCTCGAGATCTCCACCCTGAACCGCAACACCACAGAAGTCCACAAGCTCAATCAAGTCGAGTCATACCCAGTACAGCAGCAGCATTCAAGATGAAGAAGGGAGAGAAAGAAACTCCTGCTGAGATACACAAAATCAGGGGAGTGCAATAGCATTATGTACAAGCACAAATGGGCATCCTTGAGGTGCAACACTTCTGGCGCCCCGTTCAGCCCAAATGGAGACAAGGGGGGCCAGTCTGGGTATATGTCTTTCATATACCTAAGTATACACCCCCAACATATCCCCATTCATATTCCCTTGGATTGGGAGATACAAACAACAAACTCTGGGACGGAAACCCAACTTCTCTGTCGACCCCCCATGCAAATCACCCTCTCTTGTCTCCATTTCCAATTTCTCATGTCCCCACCAAAACCCATTTCTGTGCAACTCTCTCAGACCCAGGCATACAAAGGGAGAGTTGTTGCACAGTGCGTGCACAGTTCAATGTTTGTGGAATGTTCACCCAACTTCTACCCCGTTGAACAAGTCCCACAGAACCACACCTAGGGTCCCACTTTCTGCACCTTTGGCACGTGGCTTCCCAATTACTGCAACGTGTCATCCCAATTCTGTGGAAAAAAATTCAGGAGTTCTGGATCTGGGTAATAAACTACACCCAAAAGTATGCACGGTGCGCGCACGGTGAACGCACGGATCAAGCAACAGCCCTCAAAAATGCAACACACATACAAAGAGCAATGTTCAGCAAAACACTGAATGTACTATCACATGTGCTGGTGACCCTGCATCACCTCTCATACCTGCATATCTCAAATGGAAACGGGGCAGGCACTGTGATTTCTGGTTCACAAAGAGATGGGCCATACCCCCCCCCACCCCCCATTGTAGGGTGACAACGTACGGGGGGATACAACCACAGCCACCCTGAATTGCACCATAAAACACACAGAGAGCAGATCTTGCAAGAGGAGTGGGTGGAAGGGGGTTGCCTCAGTGCGGTAGCACTCCCTGTAATGCCGCGGGGTTTTCAGTATAAACTGGCAAAAAAGAGAAAAAAACCCCCAAACAGGGAGACAACCCCCCCCCCCCCCCAAACACGGAGACCCCCCCCCCAAACAGGGAGAAAAAACCCCCCTGAAAGTGCAGAAACCCCCCCCCCTGGCAAACCCCCCAGAAGTGGTGATAAACCCCCCCGCAAAACCGGCGGAAATAACCCCCCCAGCCCCCCCAGTTTAGGTGAAAAAAAACCCCCTCCGTAGAGAGGGTGGGGGGGTTCACCTAAACTGGGGGGTTTTTTCTACCCTACCACATCCACCAGGGTACAAGATTTGCGCAAATCACCTTCTCGGTGTCTATTTTTGTTCGATTAAGCCTCCGCGCCGGTGTTCCCCGGTGAACCTGCCCCAATTGCAGAGCAGTGGTCGCAACATAAGCACCACATGAAGTCCAAGCATCACGCACTGGCAGGGCTTCAGGGCTTCGGGCCTGTTTTTTGCTGATGGCCCTTTGGGGGACTAGGGGAGACGGCGTGCCATGGCCACTCTGTCAGGAGCCGGGTGCTCCCCCCCACACACACGTACCTCACGCTCTGCTTTCCCTGCTCAGCTCTGCTGTCAGCATGGGGAATATGCACGTCCGCGGGCGCCTCCCCATCGGAGCCATTGCCCCGAACGAGACCAAGGATCGCTGACACCTCAGACAGCTCCAAGTACGCCGGCAAGCAGGCTATTGCTTAAGGGCCCTGGGGTGTTGTTTGGGGCCCTGGCCAGCCCAGCCCGACCCAAATCAGAAAATTTTTCTTTCGGGCAAAATGAAATTTATCAAAGGGGCCGGAAACTTGAGGCCGGTTTTAGGTACACAAACCTTTTTTTTTTGGCCTCTGCCCCCCCCCCCATGGGGAGGGGGGTTTTCTCCATAAGCAATAGCCTGCCGGCAAGCACACCGCCAACATCTTGTCAAAGGCTGCTGCCGAGGACTTTGCACACAGGGCCCCGACCAACGCTAAGGAGACGTCTATGCCCTGCGACTTCGAGGACACCGATGCCTACACCACCGTCGATGGACAGCTGCCAGCGCGGAAGCAAAGATGAGGGGGAACCAGCACTCCGAGAGGAACACCGACCTGCCTGCCCTCTACACCCCACCGCCCCCAATGACCATCGCCCACGAGACATGGGGGTGGGGGGTGGGGCAATCATAGGTACCCAGAGTTTGGGCCCGGTACCACTGCCATCGGTTTGGGGGCTCGTTTAGGAGAAACAAGTTCGATGGGACCTGATTCTAGATCGTTGCATTGTGGTGCTGTGGGGCAACCAGTTTTGTCTACCCCCGCCCCCAAAAGGGTAAATTGGATAAATTTAAAAGGGTTACAAGTAAAGGGTTAAACCTCCGCCTGGGGTTAGGTGACGTGATTTGACCGCCTGGGGTTAGGGTATGCGAATAGGCCCATAGAGGCGAGTTTGTGGCAATTCCCATGCATGTGGGTCCACCTGGTTGACGTAGCACCCTCTGCAAGGTGATTCATGATTTCACCCCGTCAGTATGCATTCAGCCACGAGGCACATAGAGAAATGTATTTCCTTGGATGCAACAGACACCTGTTGTTTTCTCAAAGCAGGATGTGCATGCCTGGTTCGCAGGTGAAAGGCGGACCTCAGAAGCCTTTCGCCTGTCATGTACAATGGCACAAATTCCACAAATGGTCTGCACTGCACGTGAACTGTGTGCCACCACTGACTCACAGTGCACAGCGTTCCACTCCCAGATGGCCTTTGGTTGGTGGGTGCAGACGCTGTAAATTGGCCCATACGCTGACATGCACACCGTAGCCAGTTGCATGCCAAAGAGCCATGGCTGTACATGCAGTTCACAGCAGTGCAGGAACAACCTGAAATTGCGAAAAACGAACTGTTCCACTTAATACATAGAGAAATGTATTTCCTTGGATGCAACAGACACATTTGGGCAAAGTCAGATGACAAATGCACTGGAGTGCTGGAGTGCACATCTCCATTGGTCGCTGGGGAGGTAACCTGTGTACACCAAGGGCACCTCGAAAGGTTTGCCATTGATGTACAGGATTTCACAACTTCGCAATGTCCCTGGCTGGGTAGCCTCGTGTGCAGCTAAGCGTTTGTGGGTCAGTAGCTTTGTGGTCAGGCTCTGGATACAAAGGGGCCTCTGATGCACTATCAGAACTTGCAATGCTATCAAAAGCAGTCCATGCAGCTGCCTCGGTCGGAAACACATCTGCAATAGAATGAGAACTGGGTTTCTTATCAGTCTGCCACTCGATTGTGCAACCAGAGCCCTCCACCGCGAGCACCTTACCCCAATGCAAATGACCCTTGTCCCCTGAAGGCAAGTGGTGCGTGAACACAGCACACACTTTGCCGCCCTTTGAGGCTGTGCGATGCAATTACTTGGGCACTGACTTGACTGATGGACTGCGCAACGGTGCATTTGTGCTGTTATTGTGGCAAACAAATGCTTCAACAGTGCCTGAACCTTCGCCCTAGGCGGTTGGACATATTCCAAAGGGCCCAAACCTTGGCACTTTCTGCCCCCCACTTTGACCTGTACCCAACGAAATGTTGCGGGGAATCCATACATTTCTGCAACCCACAGTTGGGTGTTCACCCGGACGGAGGCATCAGAAGGGGCAAAAAAACAGCTTGGACCCTGCTTTGGCCCATACAACCTGCAGTTCATTGTCCTCCCCAGAATGGTGCCAATCGGAACAACCAATATAGAAAGAAAACGTATTATCCAGTGTCCCAAAGTAAATGATACACATCTTAGAGTGACGCCTCCAAATCAGGTGTCCTAGAATCACAGAACCCTCGCAAATTGGCAGAACAAATCGGCAAAATCGGCCGCCGATTTGGGGGGGGGGGTTGCCCCCCCCCCCCCCCAACAGGGAGAAAAACCCCCCTGAAAGTGCACAACCCCCCCCCCCCTGGCAAACCCCCCAGAAGTGGTGATAAAACCCCCCGCAAAACCGGCGGAAATAACCCCCCCAGCCCCCCCAGTTTAGGTGAAAAAAAACCCCCTCTGTAGAGAGGGTGGGGGGGTTCACCTAAACTGGGGGGGGTTTTCTACCCTACCACATCCACCAGGGTACAAGATTTGAGCAAATCACCTTCTCGGTGTCTATTTTTGTTCGATTAACCCTCCGCGCCGGTGTTCCCCGGTGAACCTGCCCCAATTGCAGAGCAGTGGTCACGTCATAAGCACCACATGAAGTCCAAGCATCACGCACTGGCAGGGCTTCAGGGCTTCGGGCCTGTTTTTTGCTGATGGCCCTTTGGGGGACTAGGGGAGACGGCGTGCCATGGCCACTCTGTCAGGAGCCGGGTGCTCCCCCCCCCCCCCCCCACACACACGCGTACCTCACGCTCTGCTTTCCCTGCTCAGCTCTGCTGTCAGCATGGGGAATATGCACGTCCGCGGGCGCCTCCCCATCGGAGCCATTGCCCCGAACGAGACCAAGGATCGCTGACACCTCAGACAGCTCCAAGTACGCCGGCAAGCAGGCTATTGCTTAAGGGCCCTGGGGTGTTGTTTGGGGCCCTGGCCAGCCCAGCCCGACCCAAATCAGAAAAATTTCTTTCGGGCAAAATGAAATTTATCAAAGGGGCCGGAAACTTGAGGCCGGTTTTAGGTACACAAACCTTTTTTTTTTTGCCTCTGCCCCCCCCCCCCCCCATGGGGAGGGGGGTTTTCTCCATAAGCAATAGCCTGCCGGCAAGCACACCGCCAACATCTTGTCAAAGGCTGCTGCCAAGGACTTTGCACACAGGGCCCCGACCAACGCTAAGGAGACGTCTATGCCCTGCGACTTCGAGGACACCGATGCCTACACCACCGTCGATGGACAGCTGCCAGCGCGGAAGCAAAGATGAGGGGGAACCAGCACTCCGAGAGGAACACCGACCTGCCTGCCCTCTACACCCCACCGCCCCCAATGACCATCGCCCACGAGACATGGGGGTGGGGGGTGGGGCAATCATAGGTACCCAGAGTTTGGGCCCGGTACCACTGCCATCGGTTTGGGGGCTCGTTTAGGAGAAACAAGTTCGATGGGACCTGATTCTAGATCGTTGCATTGTGGTGCTGTGGGGCAACCAGTTTTGTCTACCCCCGCCCCCAAAAGGGTAAATTGGATAAATTTAAAAGGGTTACAAGTAAAGGGTTAAACCTCCGCCTGGGGTTAGGTGACGTGATTTGACCGCCTGGGGTTAGGGTATGCGAATAGGCCCATAGAGGCGAGTTTGTGGCAATTCCCATGCATGTGGGTCCACCTGGTTGACGTAGCACCCTCTGCAAGGTGATTCATGATTTCACCCCGTCAGTATGCATTCAGCCACGAGGCACATAGAGAAATGTATTTCCTTGGATGCAACAGACACCTGTTGTTTTCTCAAAGCAGGATGTGCATGCCTGGTTCGCAGGTGAAAGGCGGACCTCAGAAGCCTTTCGCCTGTCATGTACAATGGCACAAATTCCACAAATGGTCTGCACTGCACGTGAACTGTGTGCCACCACTGGCTCACAGTGCACAGCGTTCCACTCCCAGATGGCCTTTGGTTGGCGGGTGCAGACGCTGTAAACTGGCCCATACGCTGACATGCACACCGTAGCCAGTTGCATGCCAAAGAGCCATGGCTGTACATGCAGTTCACAGCAGTGTAGGAACAACCTGAAATTGCGAAAAACGAACTGTTCCGCGTAACACATAGAGAAATGTATTTCCTTGGATGCAACAGACACCTGTTGTTTTCTCAAAGCAGGACTGCGCAACGGTGCATTTGTGCTGTTATTGTGGCAAACAAATGCTTCAGCAGTGCCTGAACCTTCGCCCTAGGCGGTTGGACATATTCCAAAGGGCCCAAACCTTGGCACTTTCTGCCCCCCACTTTGACCTGTACCCAACGAAATGTTGCGGGGAATCCATACATTTCTGCAACCCACAGTTGGGTGTTCACCCGGACGGAGGCATCAGAAGGGGCAAAAAAACAGCTTGGACCCTGCTTTGGCCCATACAACCTGCAGTTCATTGTCCTCCCCAGAATGGTGCCAATCGGAACAACCAATATAGAAAGAAAACGTATTATCCAGTGTCCCAAAGTAAATGATACACATCTTAGAGTGACGCCTCCAAATCAGGTGTCCTAGAATCACAGAACCCTCGCAAATTGGCAGAACACATCGGCGAAATTCAGAAACCCAACAAATCGGCAGAACAAATTGGCAAAATCGGCCGAATTCGGCCGCCGATTTGCGGGGGTGGTTGAGTGCGCTTACTGCAAATCCGACTCCGTCCAAGTCACCGAAGACTCCGCCAGAACTGGCGCATTCATGAAATGAAGCAACCGGTGCAAATCTCTGTCTCCAGAGATCCCACAGAACATGTTGACCCAGCCCTTTGCATCAGCATAGTCTTCGCTCCACCATTCCCCACTAACAGGAGTCAGCAGCCAGTCCAAACGATGCTTGCCGATCAGGAAGCACACATATCCGCGGTCAGATAAGAACTCTGATGCAACACAAGGAGCAGGACATGGCATGCCAGGCCCCGGCCCACCACACACACAAGCACACGATTGCAAAGCAAACAGGCACAACTCAGGTCCCGAATGCCAGAATTCTCGTCAGTTGGATCGTCAAACAAGATAGGGCATGTTCGACACCAATAGGCGCCTTTCTGTGCACACAAGCACACACACACGTGCGCACACAGCAGCGTGGCAAGGTACTGACGCATTTACACTGCCCACCACCCCATGCAAGGAAGCGCACTGAAGAATTCCATTATCCCCTGCCACTTGCAGTGTGGTCTATACTAAATCTACTGCCCAAGGCCCCTTGGATGTGGCAATGTCACTGGCGTGGGGGGGGGGGGGGGTGCTTGGCAGGATGTGACCCTGAGGCATGTTGAACCATTTCAGGGGTTGTAGGGGGGGTGGGGGTGCACCCCCAACCTTCGTTGACCCAAACCCAGATGGAGTAGGTGGGTCGGCCGGTCAGCCGCCGTGGTCCCGGGGGGGAAGGGGTGGTCGGTGGGTACCCCAACACACATAACTCAAAACGATCCCCATGACACCCTGAACATACACAAGTGGGGCAAAAAAAGGTTCGGAAAAAAAATTGCCCATCACCTCAGGCTCCCATCAGCCAAGGTCGGGCGCGAAATTATTTTGGCGCTTTTCACCCATTTTTGAATTCTCCACAAAATTCTGAGTATTTTGAGCATAAACACATGGGGTTGAAAAAAAGTTCCCCCTCGGGAGGCCAAAGAAAAATTTCCGGCACCTGTGGCGCCGGCAGTTCCCCCCAAATTCTCATCCGGCACCCACAAACTCCATTGACCCATACAACCATTTTGGGGACCGTAGAGGGGAGCCCCCCCCCCCCCCCTCCGGGGGGGGGGCAATGTACTAAAAGATTCCACTGCCCATTGCCTCCTTGTGGTGTAGAATTTCCTTTGCCGACTACACCCTTGCAGTGTGGCATTATTTTGACGGCCATAAACCCACCACTCCCAATTGCAGCGTGGCAATGTACTGAAGGATTCCACTGCCCACAGCCCCTTGCTGTGTGGTCATAGATTGATGGACTCTAGTGCCCATTGCTCATGTACAGTGTGGCGGTGTATTGAATCCATTGCTTAATGCCCCATGTATTGTCGCAAGGTAAGGACAAATTTCCACTTCACGGGGCATGGGGGTAGTCAATTGAAGGATTATGCTGCACTGCCTCTGCCCCTTGCAATGTGGTTGTGTACTTGAGGATTTGCAGTGCCCACTGCCCCCTTACAGTGTGGTAGTGTCTTTCTAAATTTCCACGACCCACTGCCCCTACACAATGGCCGTGTACTAAAGAATTTCCAACACCCAATGTCTCTTTGCAATGTGGTAGCATGTTGAGCATGAGGTTTTTTAATGAAAAAAAAGGGTTAGAGTGTCCGGTGGCCAGCCACATCTACACATCTCCAACGGATGGCACTTAAGGGGTAACTGACAGCGGTTGGAGCGCAACCAACGGCGGTTGGAGGGTAACCGACGGCGGTTGGAGGGTAACCGGCGGCAGTTGGATTGCAACCCACGGCGGTTGGAGGGTAGCCAACGGCGGTTGGAGGGTAGCTGGCGGCAGTTGGAGTGCAACCGACGGCGGTTGGAGGGTAACCGACGGCGGTTGGAGCAACCGACGGCGGTTGGAGGGTAACCGACGGCGGTTGGAGGGTAGCCGACGGCGATTGGAGGGTAACTGACGGCAGTTGGATTGCAACCCACGGCGGTTGGAGGGTAGCCGACGGCGGTTGGAGGGTAGCTGGCAGCAGTTGGAGTGCAACCGACGGCGGTTGGAGACAAAGTGCGACTAGGCCAAGACCACGTTTTTTTAACTAAAATAAAATCTTGTCCACTAAAAAATGACCTGGTGTTGATGTACTTTTGGTGCCCATTGCCGCCTTGTAGTGTGATAGTGTACTAAAGCATTCCACCGCCCACGGTTTCAACCAAGACCCAAGGTTATGGAGGAGGGGGGACGGGAAGGGGGTGGCAGGGGAAAGCAGCCACCCTCCTTCTTTAGTCTGGGTTTCCCTACCATATGTCAGCGTTGAATATTGGCCATATGTCAGTATTATTGAATGCAATGTGTGTGTGCATCATGTGGGGTCCGGGCCGGGGGCTACAGAGCATGCATGAAAAGCAATAACACTCCTTAGCCACCCGACCACTGACAACAACTCATTCCTTGGTATTGACCACAGGGGACTGCTGCAACCAAGCTGGCAATTCAGGGGGGCCAAAATACCCCATATTCAAATTTCAGAGTAACCCCTAGTCAAGCGATTGTATCAGCATCATCAATGACACATGGGGGCTGTGACGTTGGGAAGACAGAGGAGCAGACGTTAAATCACGCTCCTCCCCCATGTACAATGAATATCAATGTCGCGGAGTACAACGGTTTGAACACCGACTGTCAGTTGGACGGCGCATTCGGTGCGCCTTTGAGCTCTACCACTCCTCTTGATACAGAATAAATTGGGGTTCCACAAAAATATGGTTCGAATACAAGTTTCTGTTGGACAAGGTGTTTGGTCCCTCGCACTCACCAGGGCGTCCGTCACACAGGCATCCCTGTCAGGTTTGCCAGAGCCCGCCAACCACAACAGGACATGAGTGGGCACAGGGGGGGGGGGGGTTGGCACGAGGCCTTGGTAGAAAATTGCTTTCCTTTGGCGGCGCCTACTGGCCTCTCGCCACTGAACAGTCCGACCCTCTGTGGGTCTGAACTCTGCCTGGTTGTGTCAACGGAGCCCCCGGATGACTTACCCTGTTTAACCACCCTGGGGTCGGCTGTCCCAGAGACGGGCTGCTGCCCGCGCCGTTGACCAGGTGCATCCAGATACTCACGCCGAGTCCATGCCGGGTTTGCCGACTCCAGTATGGACCTGTGCGCACCGGTGTGTGTGTATCTGCAGGATTTCCCTGACAGGGGCTTATAACAACCACTCTGATCCGTTCTCTGTTTTCCCATTCTTCATCTGTTGCGCTCAGCACTGCTAACGGCGAGCGCGGTCCTGCCTGCCCTGTTTCCTCCGGTACTACCCCTTCTCCTGATTTTTCTGGGGCCTCCCCGTGCTCCTGCCTGGCTGTGGGGCTGCCGTGGGGTGGGGGGCGGGGGGGGGGGGGATACAATACGCCAGAGTGCAGGGGGCAGCGGTTGCTCGCATGCCGCGTACACTGCCACATACGTACAACGTCCTGCAGAGTCTCGGGGTGACCGCGGTACGTGCCAGTCAGCACCAACTCGAGCCCAATAAACTTCGGTCGCCGCTTTGGGTCCTGCAACAAGTTCTGGCCCCCCCGCAAGACAGCGAAATCATGGCCCTCTGCATCGATTTTCAGCAGATAACATTTGGCCTTTTGCAGGTGCGAGGCCTCGACCAATGCATCCAGCGTCATCCCCGGGACCTTCAACAGCGTGCCTTGTGTCAGCCCCCGGGCGTCAGGCATGTCAAGGCGGTTTTTTTCGAACCCCGGGACCTTGTTCTGTACGCATGGGAGGGCAGCGGAGGGTAGACGCGAACGGAGAAGGGGGGGAATGACAGCATTCAGGGGCAAGAGACGGGATTCGGCGGTGAAACAACGGCAGTCCGCAATCAAAACCACGAAAACTGACAGATAGACAACGCCGGTCGTGACCCGACAGCAGTGGGCGGGGGCCAGAGTAGAAAGGGGCCGGTTTGCCAGGGAAATGTGCAATATTTAGACCCTGTGTCGGATCTTTGGCTTACCTCGGGGCGCGGGCGGTAGCACAATAAACGTAGAAATACGGTTGAAACGACTGGCATCACACACGTGTTGTAGTTTTGGAGGCAAAATCCTCCGTTTTACATTGGACATGACTGCAGCCGATGGTATACAATGCAGCACAGCGGCTGTGCGCTGTGCATTGAGTCTCAGTTCATATCTGTGCTAATGGGACGAGCGGACAGACGTTCTGGTGTATTCTGTATGTCAGTTTGTGGTTTGCAAACAGGAGGTGGGGAAATGCATTTCGGTGGGTGAGAGTGGGGGAGAGTGGGTTTGGAGGGTGCGCTCCGCCACAGCTGATGTAGGGCATGCAGCACAGGGGCAGGGGGTTCCGGACCACCATGTGGTACCCATCGGTGGTGTGCAGCATTTCCAGGCATTTCGCCATTAGTTTGCGGTGATCATGTGGCTGAAACTTGTGTCGGTGGCTCACAAACGCAGGCATGCGCTTCGGGGGGGGGGGTTTGGCACAAGGCCTCGGTATCTGATTGTTTGCCTTTGGCGGCGCCTATTGGCCTCTCGCCACCGCTCATTCGGGCCCTCTGTGGGTCCGGACGTGGTTTGGTTGTGTCAACGGAGCCCCCGGATGACTGGTCCTGTTTGACTACTCCGGGGGTCGGCCGTCCCGGAAACGGGCTGTTGCCCGTGCCGGTGACCAGGGGCATCCAGAGGCACACTCCAAGTCCATGTGGGGGTTTGCCGCCTCCAGCACTGACCTGTCCGCGCTGGGGTGTGCATCTGCAGGATCATTCTCCTGACAGGGGCTTCTAACAACCATGCGCTTCGGGGGGGGGGGGGGGGGATGGTGGTGTACCTTTCTGCGGTGGTTGTGCTGCCTGCAATTTCTCCCTGTCCCTTTGGTGCCCCCAAAGAGGCAGCTCCCTGGAGAGGACCCCCGGGTTGGGGGTGGCCAGTCTGCCCAACGACCAGCCCCTGGTCAGTTTGGCTGTCCCCGCCCCTCAGAAGATCATTTTTACACCTGGCATTGTCAAATGACTGCCCCTTGATTCAGACAATGATGCACATAGGGGCCAGAGGGTCAGGGGGTTGTCGCACGCCTGCGGGGTGGGGGGGATACGCTCGTCCACCAGAGTACAAGATTTGCGCAAATCACCTTCTCAGTGTCTATTTTTGTTGGATTAACCCTCCGTGCCGGTTTTCCTCCTTGGTGGTGTCGCCCCATTCTCTGACCAAGGCATGGCCCTGCTGCAGAACATCTGCCGTGTTTGGCTTTTGATGCCGATGGGATGTTCGACAGTATTTCGGCTGCCCACTGTACATCAGGTCTCCGTTCTGTTCTGTGCTGATGGGACTCGCGGGCAGAGCCCAGCACGGGGCAGGCAGCACTCTACGTGCCCTAGGACTACTGCTTCAGGCATGCCCCGGGCCATGGGACGTTGGACCTAGCCGGTTCTGGCAGCACTCTGCCATATGGCAGTCAAGGAGTGTGGGTCCTGGCCAGACGTGCCACACGCCGGGGCTGCCCCCATGCCTTGGCTGTGGTGGGTCAGCTTGGCAGCATATGTTTGTGACCTGAAGACTGTGTAGCCCCGGCCTGTTTCTCCGTTGCTAAGCTCAAGCCCCCCCCCCCAAACTAGGCCCCGAGCACTGCCCCCCCGCCCCCCCTCACACACACAAGACCACACGCACTATGACAACGCACACAACGGCACTACGTGCAGTCCATAGGGGCTGTCCCAAGGTGCTTGGCCTTAGAATTCGACAGCCAGGATTTTGGGACACGTGCCACTTAGAGACGGATGTACAGGCCTACAATCCTTGCCTGTGTGAGGCCCTGTTTCAACCCAACCCAACCCAACCACTTGTGGGAGCAGTCAACACTCATGACAAAAGTTGAGTGTATCACCCCCCCCCCCCCCTCACCAGAGTCCACAGTGTGTACTGCTAATGTGCGGGAAGTTCGCGGAGAACCCTAAATTTCGCATGGGAAATTTCGCGGTCAATTTGAAACGCGAAATTTCCCATGCGAAATTAAAGTGCCACGAAATCCCCACACCCCCCTTGTAGGCCGCGCTCCCGCTGCTAAATTGCCTCCCAGCCCAAGCCCAGACCAGCCCAGCCCAACGCATTCGCTCCACTTTACAGGCACTCATCCACGAGTGGCCCACACAATATGGGGCAACGAACGTGGCTAAAAAGAGCTCCGCTCAAAGTATATGGGACGGGCGGCGCACTTCACTGAGTGCCAAGGCACCAGCATGTGCATTAGGTAAGCCCGCCACAAGCAACCCCCCCACCACCACCACCCAGACTCCCTTGCAATCCAACGGTGTCCTAGGGATAGGTTACCAACCCGTCTCCAATGACTTATGAAGGAAAGGTTGGACCCATCGAGCTGCAAATAGCTCAATGGTAAACACAGAAGTAGGCCCAAGCACTGTCCATGGTAGATAAGGCTCACCTCTACCCGAAAACACTGGACAACGGTATGTCTTGAGTGCCTGTACCTGTACCGCTGTCTCATGTACCCGTAGCACTGTCTCAGCTTCAACCCCCTGTGGATTGTCTGCACTCACATTTCATTCAGCCCCTGCCGCATGGAACGGTTTTTGGTCTGCAAAACTGCACCCCAAAGTGAAGTCCTTGAATTCCTCCCAAGGTGCGCCTAGCACTAGACAAGACACTGAGACCAACTTGACCCTCATCACTGGCAGAGTGTGGCAGATGGGTCTCCCCTGCATTGTGAGTGGCACCTGTGGCTAAGCTTCACCAAGCCCGCAAAGCCCTACACACCTCAACATTTCTGGGAGTGTCCGCAAAATTTACCACAGTGAAATTTACCACACAAAATCCAGGGGGCTCCGCAAAATTTCCCAAATGGAAATTTACCACCGCAAATTTGACTTGGCGTGAAATCCCCACCCTCCTGTAGTCCACGTCACCTGAGCATGTGCAACAGCAACGCAACAACCCCCCCAAGCAGAGGCAGTAGTTCCAAGGCAGCAGAAGGGCAGCAGTGGCGCACAGGCCCCACGGGCTCATGTGCATCCACACCTGCACAATCCCTTGCGCAGATTTGCACACATCTCTACTCCTTCACACCCCTAGGCATCACCACACATGCCGTACAATCATTCAACCAACTCTCATTCGCACTGAAGGGTCCCTATAGCACATGACCGGAGGTGCCCCATTGCACACCAACATGGATGGAGCCCTTTGCAATAGCGTCATTTGGGCTTCCTCCTTTGGCAGTCCTCCAAAAGCGAAGTCCACTTGTTATGTCTGCAATCCCCATGCACACCAAGACGGCCGAGGATGCTGAATGCTTGGCCATATTATCAGCTTCACTTTTTGTGCCCGGCCCCATCAACCCACTCACGTGCTTGAGGCGTCCCTAGCACGTCTTTCGCCCCGTGAATCCAGGAACCAATAGTCTACCTTGTGGGCCATCATTTTTAGCGCTTTGGTTGCCACCATCTCTTTTGCTTTGATACTGGCCCGTATCGCGGCCTCACGTCGGACTTGATACCAGACCAGAACACACATGCCTATTCACTTGCTTGGTCTGGTTTCCGTCTCGCCCGCTTTTGGGTGTTCTGTGCAGCCATGCAGACACTACGATGCACAATACCATTGTCTTTATGCACCACGGACGCCTACCGCTACTCACCACACTCAACTTTGTGTAACGTGAGGTCGTGATTGCTCGCTTCCACAAGCGTGTGTGTTCTGAGAGGCACCGCCCAACCCCTTTTTTGGAAGGCTGGCTGCCGGCCCGCACAACAACCCGGGTTGTATGCAACCACCATGACACAACTCGCATGCCCTACCGCAATTCATCACCACCATTTGCTCCTCCTGTGGCTTGGCTTTCCAGGACCTGCCGAAACAAGAGGCCTAGGAGTGCGCTGGGCAGCCCAAGGCCCTACGGTACCCTCACTTGTATGCTTGGTGGGTCAATGCTGATATCTTGACACCGCTCACCATTGAGGGGCAGGCGGGGGAAGAGGGGGTATGCACCCAATGACCCTCTTTAACCGTCATTTGGAAGAACTACAGTCACAAACAACGGCCAAAAAAACAGATTGCGTTGTTTTTTTTTCATACCATGTCAATTTCCTTCAGTCCTCAGCCCCAGCGGAACCTAACCTGCAGTCACTGGGGGGGGTGGGGGAGTGGCACGACATTGCGTCTCTGCTTGGAATCCTCCACACCACGGCGCCCCAGATGGCATTCCGTCTTATTACCAGACTTTGCTTGGTGCATTTGACGGTCAGCACTCTTTGCTCTCGCAACTCCCATCGCATGCATCCTCGCATTCTCTCCCGTGGTTGTGTCTCGCCTTTTCTCTGCCGCTCCTCCACTTCTTTGCCGTGGCATCGGGGCAACTCTCACGCTTCACTTGTCTCCTCTCCCGTCAGCACCCCTCCCCCGTCCCATTCAGGCCCAGCATCCGGGTGCAGGGACACACTGCGGCCTGAGAACGGGGCGAGTCCACCAGACAGGGGGAGGATGGCCACCTTCTACATGGGCGTCCTCTTCAGGGGACCGCCTCTTCACAGGCGCCAAAAGGACGGGGAGAAATGGGGGGGAGGCAGGTCGCAAGAAGGCACACACACGGGCCACATAAACAGCAGCAGGTGGGAAGCAGAGAACAGATAGCGCCCCCACATGTTGATTTTCCTTCCACCCCCCCCCCCCGTTCCCCACCTAACGGCGGGGGGCACCCCTGCCCAACCCCCTGGGGCGCACACAAGCAGGCGTTTGCAAGTCACCAGCGCAAGATTTGAGCAATGCCAAGGTTGCACAACCACCGCAAGTTGGTGGCCAAATGCCCGGAAACACTGCGCATCACTGATGCATGACATGATCCAGAGCCCCCTGGCCCGGAGTTTTTCTTCCCACACCAGTGGTGGAGAATACCCTCCAAACCTCACAGTCTTGGGAAGGACTTCATGTGAGGTATGCTGGTGCTGGCATGGGAATGGACACCTTGGGGACAGAAGCAGCACCTGTGAGCAGAGAGACAACAGTCCTACTCCACCCTCCAAAAAAGCATCCCCCCCCCCCCAGTACCACCAGCCGCCCATGGTCAAGTGGAGGTTTTCCTCCACAAAACTAGAACAGGTGTGACACACTGGAGCATCAACAGGGTCAGTTTTCACCTTTATGGAACCCCACAACCCTATACCACCAGCCACCCACAGTCATTCCGACGGTGTCCAAAAAACTTGAACAAATGTATTGCACTAGCAGTATCAACGGGATTACTTTTCATCCATGGGGGAGGGACTTGCCAGCAACTGCACTCTGCCAGAAGCAGATAAGCGCAAGGGTCCCAAGGCACCTTCAAGGAGTCATCGTGGTACGACGTCTGGAGCTTTTAAAAGTGTATTTTTGGCGAATTTTTTGTTGTAGTATTTTGAATTGGGTGCAATGGGGGTGTGGTTCGGCAAACCTGAAAAAAAGTGACTTCTCTGGGTGTCTCCGTCATGGCATAGTGCAGCGGGAATACGCGGTGGGTGACGTTCCATTTCTGCAGACGCCCGACCAAAACTCCAAATGTCCTGAAAGCAGGCCACAAACACAGGCATCCCCATCGGCAGGCCCATGTTGACGCTTACTGTCCCCTGATCTGCCATATCCTCTCACTGGAAACGAATGCACATCACTTCATAACATTATCGCGCATCAACACACATGGTGGTTCTTGTCCAGTGCCTGTGGTGCTGGCCCTCAGGTAAAGGCCCAGGCCTCCCATTGCCCTGCCATCTGGGGCCCAAAGGCAGCGCTATGATCTACCCGGCCGAAATCCTTATGGTCTACCCGCAGCTACCCGCAGATATTTTCCCCCGTTTCCCCCCGTTTCCCCCCCATTTCCCCCCGTTTTCCCACCCTTTTCCCTCCGTTTCCCCCATTCACCACCCCCCTTTTCCCCATTTCCCCCCATTTCCCCTCATTTCCCCCGTTTTCCCTCCGTTTCTCCCCGTTTTCCCTCCGTTTCCCCTCGTTTCCCCTCCGTTTCCCCCCGTTTCCCCCCGGTTTTCCCCGTTTCCCCCCGTTTCCCCCCGTTTCCCCCCCGTTTCCCCCCGTTGCCGGCACAACAACCACTGCTGCTGGTGGGGGACGTCAGCGCTGATGCCAGCCAGCGTGAACGGGGTCCGGGGGCGGTGCTGGCGACATTGGAAGGTGGAGTGCTAGGGGAAGCCACGGCGTGGATGCACTTGCAAGGGGCCTCCACGACGCTGCTGGAGGCGACCATTCTGCATGAAGCGGCGCGGGCGGTCCTGGAGAGCGCGGGGGAGCGCGAAGGCAAGCCGACGTTGTACCGGTTCGCGGACAACAGGGCTGCGATAGTGCGCCTGCAGCACCGCCCAATGGCCACGGCCTGTGTTGACCTGCTACAGCGAGTGGAAGCAGCCGAGGAGTTGCACGTGGCAGGAAATGGGGCCGTCGGCTAGGGAGCGGCGCAGTATGACACGGGGGCGCAGGACGTCGTCTCGACGGTGAACAAACGGGCAGATGAGATCAGCAACATTGCTCGGGAGGCCAAGCGGACCGATCACAGGTGGCACGTACCGCGATCCTGGATTGACAGTGACACCCTCTTTTGGAGGCAAGGCGATGCCATCATCTGTGACGTGCGGCCAGTGGCCAAGAGGGACTTCGTCTGGGGGCCCAAGAACAAAGTACACAGCGTGGAGAACGTGCACCCGGTGCCAGTGCCGCCAGAGAGGCAACTGGACAAGCAACTCCGAACCGCATGGGAGAAGGTGAGCCCACTACTCCCCAAGGATGCGGCCATGGCCAAGCTGTCGCGGGCGTACAGGGATCTCACGCAGTTTCAGGGAGATGCAGAGGGATCAGGGGAGTGTGGCCGTTGCGGCATGCACGTGGCGGTACAGCGCCGGCATCTCATCCACTAGTGCCCGGTGGTCAAGCGCCATTCGCGGGCGGCTGTGGGTGCGGTGGCAACCCTCATTCAAAAGCAGCTAAGGGCGAGAGCCCGCCTGCTGCGGGCATGGCGAGGAGTTCTGCTGGAGCAGCCGCCCACAGTGCCGGTGGTGTACGTGGGCTGGACACAGCCATGGGACCACGGCCTCGATGGGCCAGCAGGGGCGGCGGTGTGGCCGGTATGTGTTGACGGTGTCCCGTCTCAGGCAGTCGTCCAGGCGCTGCAACGGTGTGTCCGCACCGACGCCAGGCTACTCTTAGTGCACTGCATGCGTGCAGTGTACCGAGTGCTAGGCATGGAGGAATGGACGGCAGAGGACGTCCTGGGCGCCAAGCGCCTGCAGCCATGGGCCGGAGTAACGTCGCAGCTCCAGACGGCGCGAGTGGCGCGCGGGCCCGGGACTGGGACTTATGGGCACGTGCCATGGCAGGTGCTGGAGCAAGTGCTCCACCTCGTTGAGGACTCGCCTGGACAGCGCAATGGAGCTAGACCTGCTGGAAACAGGGGCGCCGCCAGGGAGAGTGCGAGTCCGGTATATGCGGGCGACGCCGGACAGAGATGAGTGGCATGGGCTGGTAGATCCGAGGGCGTCGTGGATGGTCCACGTGTGGAAACGGCGGAGAGAGACTACCCAGAAGGGCATCCTCGTAGGTGTTGCGGCAGCTGACGGCACATTCCTCCGGGGCATGCGTGAGCTCGGGGCGGCCGTCATGCAAGTCCGGGGATGGTTCATAGTGCTAGCGGTCACGGGGTGCATGCAGTAGCGATGCCCTACCCAACACGGACTCGCCGAGTGCTTCGCGGACGTCGCTGTGTGACACAGGGTGGGACGCCCGCGCCGGAGACGTACAACCAGACAGAGGACATGGTCGAGAGCGCGGCCCCGATGCGGCGGGCCACCGCGGACGCGACCATCATCAGCCTCAGCAGCGAGGCAAAGGCAGAGGCAAAGGTTTTAAGTGGTGAAGACCCGTGAGGCCATCATCCGAGGGACGGCCACAGAAGCGCACCTGGTCCGCGGCGACCAGCACCAGCCATCCATGATAGATATATATCGCAGCGGCCACGCCGCTAGCATGTACAAGAGCACAGCAGGAAGGACAAGGGCAGGGGCGCAGGAGTAGGCAAAAGCAGGCCAGAGCGCATGTGTGGGACAGTGAAAGGACGGTCGCCAGGGCCAGAGTGCTGGTCCCGTGGGGCACCAGGGCGTCTGTTGGTGCAGGGGCAGGGCAGGCCAGAGCACAAAAAACCAGTCGCAGTGCAAAGGGTGGCCGCAGGACACGGCATGAGTCAGGTCGGCCGTCCAGCGAAGCACACGCGCAGCGGTGGCCAATGGCCCCGGCATATGAGCAAACGCGGGGGCCAGGGCGATGGTCCCGTTGGGCATCAGCGCGTCTGATGCCGGCCGAGGAACACGGACGAGGAGGCCGAAAGGCGGCGCCCAGCGGACACAGAGATGAGACAAAGGTGCAAGGTGAGTGCAGCATTGTGCAGGGCGCCACAGGGGAAGGGAGGCGAGCAAGCAAACAAAGCTCCGGGTGAACGAGGCCGAGAGAGCAGCCGGGGGCCCCAACAGGTAGCAGAGTAACAGGGGGTGGACCGACACCAGGTCTGCAAGCAATGCGTGAGTACATAGGTCTGTATGCACTGTGAGTGGTGACACCGGCGGGGCGGGCAGACCGCCGCCGTCTGCAATAGGCGAGACACAAGCACAAGCACAAGCACAAGCCCCGTTTTCCCCGTTTTTCCTATGGCCTATGATGTACCCGTAGGTACACCCGTTCTGGGTAGATCTCGCTGTTGCAAAGGGCTGGGTTGGGGGAGGGGGGTACCTTGGGTACTTGAGATAAGAGAAATCCCAAAAGGGTGTCGGAGCTGGAAAATCAGTCCACTAAAACCACTCCCCCCGGTTTCGAAAAGCTTGCGCAAAGTTGAGGAGAATACCGAAGCCCAGGCTTGGACAAGGGCGTGCTCAAAAGGGGAAACCGAAAGCAGTGGCTGTGGAGCTTGGGAAAGGGCAGGGTGAGGCAACATGGGTCCAGGACAGCAAAAGACCAAAACAAGCTTGTCTATGCAGTCACGCCTGCCTGCTTTCACTGCTTCCACAGTATGACAACATGCAGCACGTACTAAGTTCTGTGTGTGACGGGAGAGGGTTCATGCCTACCACAAGACAACGGTGGAGTTGGTGTAGGTGAGGTTGGGTCCCACCGAGGTTGGGTCCCACCAAGCCAGGCACTGAACGCAGCTGATTCCTGACAAGAGCGGCATCACTAGCTGGCACATGGCACCGGAGGCTGATTTCTATTGAAAACCAATGCCACGGCTGGACACTAGTGGCATGTTTGCACCAGCATCAGTGCCAGCTGGTATTGGAACAGCTGGCCAAAGAAAAAGCACCCCTGACCCCTCCAGAGAAAATGAAAGAAAGCAACTACATACCCCCAAAGCCACGGAAAGCCAAGAGCCTTCTCCTCCTGGGCACCTTCATTTCCCAAGCAGATTGGCAAATTATTTTTTTTGACAAAGTTGCAACAGTTTTGCAACAGTACGAGACTCTCTCAGCATCTAAGTACACTCAGAGAATATACCAAAGCACCTTCCCCTGTCAAGGACAAGGATCGTGGTTGACAAAGAAGGAGCTACTTACATTCCTAGCCTGAGTATACCCTTAGTGCAACACATGATCGCCACACCCTTGTGTGGGCCACATCATCTCACCTTTTGCACATGCTCTTTGCCAGGGGCAGTTTCACGGTGAGGCCAGGCGGGTCAATCACCCCAAACGCGGCAATCTAAAGGGCTACGTCATACCTTTTGTCACACTATGATGTTGGGCAACATATGGAGTATAGTTACAATGGTAAATGGGGGGGGGGCGTATAATAGCAGGGGGGGGGGTTTAGTGGCAGGGGGGGGGTTTAGTGGCAAGGGTTTTGTGAATTTTTTGTGCACTTGAATAGTGGCAGGGCAATTAGACAAGTACACAAGGGGGTGGTAAGTCAAGTTCACCAGCCGGCAATGCTGCCAACAACTGCTCATCGGTCATCAAATCGACCGCCGCATCGGCCTTTGGGTCCCCCACAGGGACCGCTTTGTCAATAAGTTCAACTTCTGGTTCTGAGTCAGAGATTGAAGCAACGCAGGAAGTGTCCCTGTCAGACATTATAAGGCTGTGGTAAATAGTGGCAGGAGGGGGGGGTTAATAGCAGGGGTTTTGGCAATTTTTTCGTGCACTCAAATAATGGCAGGCCCCGTGTTTATACGCCCCTCCCCTTTATAGTACAGGCAGTGCATGATGTTGCCTCTAAGCTAGAGATCTTGTAAGAGTGACAGCCCTGTTATACGTTACCCCTGCCCTAGGAGAGCAAGTTGGTGCATCCCGAATGGGTAGGGGGTCTTTCTGCCCCTCCCCCTGCACTTTGGACTGGTGCTGGATGGACAAACACCATACTTCCCCCCATCCCTTTCCTCCACTTGCCCTTCCCATCCCTGTCCATCCTCCAATTTGCCTCCTTCCCCCACATTCCCCCCTCATTCCACTAACCTGACCATGTTGGTCCCATGTCCAAACGAGACAGTGGCTGGGCTGGGCGAAGTAGGGAAGTTGGTCGGTTTTCTGGAAAAACGCTGGTGTCCCTTAATAGCAGACCACGACCAACAACCGGCCGGGCCTATATCTCCAACATATCATTTCGGTGCCGAAAAAAGGGACGATATAAATTTGTGCATTTTGATGTGCTGAATTCACTAATGTGAGAGTTCAGCCTCAACAAGACGATATGTTGGAGAATTGGCCAATTTGCGTCAAAACGGTTACATTTTCTTCTCCGACTAAACTGGCTGTGATCAGCGTGGTAGTGGACATCAAGGCAGCAAACGGGGCAATTCGCCAGCATATTGTCTTGTTGAGCCGAAACTCTTGCATTTTTGAATTCAGCACATCAAAATGCACCAATTGATATACCCTTTTTTCGTCATAGGAACGATATGTTGGAGCACCGGGCCGAGCAACTTGAAAACCTTGCATGCAGTGTAGACCAAGGTTCACAAGCGGATGCCGAAATGCCCAAGTTCGGTGGCCCCGGGAGAAAAAATATGGTCAGCTACCTCCCCATGACCCATACCTTTCCGAAACGGCCTTTTCTTGGAGATTTCAAAAAGTTAACATAACCCCCCCTCCGGAACGATATTTTTGAGAAAAACGGCGAGAACTGAAAAAACTCCGACTTTGCGTCGGAATCACCCCCCCCCTTGGTCAAACGCCCATATATATGGCAGTTCGCATAGGGGTGGGGGGGCGGGGTCTAACCCCCCCTATTTCACAAACTATTGACACTGGTTTCAGTTTTTGGCGAATTTCTCAAAAAGATCGTCCTGGAGGGGGGGGTATGTTATACCTCTCAGAAATCTCCATGAAATGGCCGTTTCGAAAAGGTATGGGTTCTGGGGGGGGGGGTGAACTTTTCGGCGTTTCAGGGTCTGCAGGGTTTTGTGCTGCACAGTAGGTCATCGGTGTTACCTGTAACGCCCAAAAAATTGTTGGTGCCTTCACGGTGAATGAAGCCTGGCCCTATGAATCATGGGGGGCCCGCCGGGACCGGTCTATACGCCAACTCCTGCCCGCTTTGGTGCCACATTCAGGGCCATGAGGCAACGGATACTGGGCTCGCATACGCCCCCGTGTCACCGGCGCATGGTCATCACCACATAGTTCAGTGTTTTTTTCCTTGCTGCACTGCAGCGCAGACCAGTTCTGTACCACTCCAGGTGGCTGTTGACTGTGCTTTGGCCTTGGGCATCTGTACATCGAGGTCAGCTCGCACCCACCACCCTCCCACAGTGCCGGTTAGTCTCTAACCCTTGCTCTGCGGTCTTGCTCTTGCTGCACCTGTCTTGCTCTTGCTCCCTGGCACGTGAAGACGTGTCATATTCGAACTCCGGGGGCGCAAAGGCGTCTTTATGCTTCACCACCAGACCATTCTGCTTGACGCTTCAACAGATGCTTTGCTCTACTGTTGTGCTTACCTGTTTAGTACCACCCCATGTGTGCGCTGGCCGCCCACATTTCCAGGTCAGCTCGCACCCACCACCCTCCAGTGGGCCGAATTCTCGCTGCCCCTATCGTGCTCCGGCTTTCTGACCCGTAATGACGTGCCATGCCCGTGCCATGCCCGTGCTTTGGGGGCGCAAAGGCGTCCCGATGTTTCATCACCAGGCTTTTCAGCTCTTTGCTTCAATGGCTGCCTACACACCCTGGTCAGCTCGAACCCACCATTTAGGGAGGGGGGGGGGGTGTTGGTGGGGGGGGGTCTGGGGGCCGGCCGGGGGGGGGGGGGTCCCCCGGACCCCAACATACATGGCTCAAAATGACCGCCTCGTGGCGCTGATCATTTTGTGTGTTTGGGTTTTTGAAAAAAAAATTTTCACCCTGACATGGGGGTCCCGGTGGCCGGGCTGGGGCTATAGGTTGGGGAGGGGGAGGGTCAAATTTTTTTTCCATGATTGAATTCTCCGCAAAAATCTGAGTATTTTGAGTATAGACACATGGGGTGAAAAAGCGGTTTTACCCCCTCCCGTGGCCAAAAGATTTTCTCTCTGGCGCCTTTGGCGCCAATGGTCCGGCACTTTGGTGCCAACAGGGAGGGGGGGGGGGGTTGGCGTCAAGGGCCCGGGCCCGGCGGCCCCCCTGTGCTATGAATTGAGCCCTTTTTCCAAACCTCCCTCACAACCAGTTTTCCCCGGGGGCTCTATTGAACCCCTTCCAAGCCTTCCAAGCAAGTTTCCAGCACAAGTGGGAAAATGGGTGACTCTTCTCATCACCGCAAGGGGTCTGGCCACAGAACCACTTGGATGAGGGCTGTGCTTGGACAAGTGGGAGACAGCCCGTGGCACACCTTGGGCTGGCCTCAATGCTGAGGACAGGTGGGACAGCAGACATGGTGTCAGTACATACGGACTTCACTTTGCTCTGGGCACGGAACACACGCTCCTCCGCCGCATGAAACGTCCCCACGATTTCCATAGTAGTGCTGCCCACATTCGCTCCCACATCCACCATGTATCCCCCCCCAGAATAGAACCGTTTGAGAAACGGCAGAAAATCGGTGACGTCATGACAGCCGGCCCTTGCCTTGAAATTCCCCTGCCACAGCCCAACCCACGAGTGGATGAACTGCTTTTTGGCGGCACTCTTTGACAACTTGGCACTGGAAGCAGTTTGACACGCTCTTGTTGCTTCACCATCAAAAGGCCTAGTGTCCGCTCCACCTGCGTTCTTGAGCACTTGAGGCCTTGAGCTCACACTTTCACGAGACACATCTGCAGACTTCCTTTTCGACCTTTTCGACCGTTTTGATCCTGCCGTCTGTGTAGCGGTTGGTACGACTGAAAACTGGTTGAAAGAGCCACTCAGAACACAGAAGAGGGCCAGCCCGATGAGCACCAACACGAATAAACTGGTTGACACCTCCATGTCGCATATCAGGATAATGAGCGGCGATGGACGAGCAAATGATACCGAGACAACTGCTCAAGCGATGAATCATAAGCTGCAGAGGGGAACTGCATACAGAAGGGGTGAGGTCACGCACCGTGCACACACCGTCCAGGGTTCTGGAATAGGTTCTGGATCCAGGCACACAGGTCTACTTTCAGAGCCCCTCAAAATGCCGTTCAGTGGAGGCTCCTGTGGGTTTGGGACTGTGCTTTCACTTTCTTGGCATGTAGTGTCACATTCCTATTGGGTTCTTGGCAGTAATGGATGATAGCTGTTACTGCAGTACCCTGTAAACTGGGTGTGAGGGTTCTTGGCACAACCCCAATGTACACACCGCGTGCGCACCGTGCCCAAGACTCCCTGAGTATGCAGAGGGGTGACATGGCAGTGTGCATGTCATAATTGCATGCAACTCTCAGACACTAGCTTTCTGATGCAGAGTTTGCCTCTGGCTGTTGAGGAGCAACTACCGTGCCCTTTCTTGCCAGAGCAACTGGGAGACACATTGAATGAACAAGTGCCAACGACGCCTCCCACACCTAGTGAGCAACAACAACCACTAGACAGGCCGGCCCAGCGCCGGGGCTCACCTATTTCCGTCAGTTCAAATTCAGCAGTGATCACACCGGTGTATTCAGGGGTGAGAACAGTCGCACCACAATTTGTTTTAGCATCTCCTTTGTCCTTAGGGCTGTGAAGCAACGGATACTTAGCTCCCATATGACCCTACACAGCTGTCCACACTAGCCACCCATGCGCCGTCTGCAGAGACTCGCTAGAATGGTCCAGATGGTTCATACCACCTGTTTTCCCTAGTATTCACCCCAGAGCCGTCTAATAAGTGCTAGACAGTCATGCAAATAAAAACATCTTTTCAACACGCGTGCATGGTCGTCAGTTGCCCAAACACAGGGGGCATGCAGACGTCCATAACAGACCAAGACAGCTGGAGCCTGTTGGCCACCAGCCCCTTGCGCCATAAAGCTACAAGCACAACCTTTCCTCGATTTATACGGCACAGCCTGAGAGCTTAGTGGTTCCCACACCTGTGGCGTCTGGCGCAAGTCCACCACCAGCTCCCTCGCCATGGCTGCTGCAACCCAAGACAGCTTTGGATTGTCACACAATGGCAGGCTGGGGTACTTCGGTAGCTGTGCTTCCCCTCGCACCGACTGTGTGTGAGGGTGGGGTGGGTGGGTGGGTGGGTGGCGGGGGGGCGGGGGGTGACGCCCAATCATTTCAACCACAATCATGGCGTTCACTATCATATACTGTCTTCTACAGCTCTATTTGCACTTGCACTGTGTGTGTGTGTGTGTGTGTGTATGTGTATGTGTGTGTGTGGGGGGGGGGTGCCATATTACAGAGGAAGGCCTGCATGGGTCCAGGGGTGGGCGCCCAGCGGAGGGGGCCTGTGCCAGAAGGATGTCTGATGTAAGCATCATGACTGCACTGGCCCCCCTTGAGAGTCGTCACCCTCGCCTAGGCCAGAGCCTCTGGTGGCTGTGGGTTATGAGACCTCGGTGCATGCACGCCCATGCCGCTCCGGCCGGCGTGCCCGTTTGCCCGGCGGGCCGTCCTGGGGAGGTGTCTCTCCCCTCCGTCGCTTCGTCCCCGTGCGCCGGGGGTAGGACTGGCTCTGGGCGCCAGACGCCCCTGGGGTTTGCCCCCCCCCCTCACCGGCGTTTGCGTCACTCGCCTTTTGGGGGCTGGGGTTCATCCCCCCTCCCCCCGACCTGGAGTCCTCTGGCTGGCTCTGCGCACCCCCAGGTGGCGCAGTGGGGTGGGGGCTCGCCCTGCGGCAGGGGGGCACATCGCAGGCACTCGCGGGTGCCCCTGGTGCCCTCGGGCACAACAGTACTGCACTCCCCTGTGTGCTATCGCGCACGCTCTGCACGGTGGGTGCCCATGTGCTTCGCACACCCACGTCTTACACCGTCGTTTGTGTGTCTCCGGCCTGCGTTGCCGTGTGTGCGCGTGCTGTGGTGTGAAGCGTATGGCATGTGGCTCCTGGCTCGCATCGGCTGGCCCTGTGTCCACCACTTGAAAGGGGGGGTGCCTCCCGCCATCTGGCACTGTGGGCATAGAAGTCCGTGCCGTAGTGCATCGCAGAGCGCTTGGCCCCTCCTTTTGCCGGGCACCGCCGCCTGTCCGTCGTCGCCGCTGGGTTGCGTTGCGGCTTGGCGCCCTGCGCCCTGTTGCGTCTAGCTTTCTTCTGCGCCTGCCTGGCCCGTTGTTTCTGCGCCCATCTCTCCTCCCCATACACTCTGAGCCGGTGTAGGTGGCGTGAGACTTCCAGCGGCCTGGTGAAGAGGGGGCGCCCCTCCAACCCCATGACTAGCCTTGCTCCCATGGGGAATAGGGTTTTGCAATGATTGATCATCTTGGCCGGCAGGATAGTATCCTGTCCTATGGACCGCCCCATGAGTGAGGTGATGAGCCTGAGCACTCTGGCTTTCTCCTGGAGGGGCATTTCTCCCCCCACGAATCGGGATTGTGGGGCTGGCGGTAGCTGCCGCCCTGCGTATGCCTCAAAGTCCAGGGCCAGTTCCATGTATGAGACCTGCCAGTGGGCCTGCGGCCGTCTGCATTCAGGAGGCGGCATCTTCAGCCACTGGAGTTCTGCAGTCCACCGGATCACCATAGGTAGCGGGTCTAGGCCCCATCGCCATTCCCTGGGCATGGCTCCCAGTACGGAGGGGACCATTGGTACCCCTTGCGGCTGTGGCAGCTGCAGCAGATGCCATGGGTACGTGTTGCGTGGCTCCTTACGGTGGTCGGTTGGGTGTGTGTGTGTGTGTGTGTGTGTGTGTGTGACGCCCAAGGCAATTGAATCATGCTCAAACTGCGAGGTTCAACATATCTACTTATCAAACAATTTTGCAAGCATCAGCGAAACCATGAGTTCTGAGTTCGGGCGTCTCGCTGGCAGATGCTAGCACACTGATGCACAGCTTCCTTTTCCCTGTGCCATGCTCCAGACCCCAGTTCCAGTATGTTACATTCGTTTGATCCCTACTACCACTACTTCTACCACGCTCTGAAGTGTTCCCGGCCCTGGATTCGATCCGACTGCCGCTGTGGTGACCTCTGTTGTTAACCGGTGTATTGGGCTATGTGACCACCAGCTCGTGTGGCTCTCTTGCTGCTGGCGCCAGCCGCTGGAGTGCAACTTTCCCTCCCGCACTCCTCCCTCTACAAGTAGGAAAAGAGAAGAGAGGACCCGTGGCAGTTTGGGCAGAAGCACATGCGGTGTATGGAGTCCAGATGTGCTGAGTGATGCAGCGCCTGGCTCCGTGTTTTGTTTTGATGTCCAGGCAGGGGTTCGAACCCTGTGTGTTAGATTTTGGGGTAGTGCTTCCCCCGGCTGTACTAGACGAAGAGTTGTGTGTGCTCAGCGCAAAACAACTGGGCTGGCACACGGAAAACACTTGTGCACATGCTTTGACAATCGGAGTACTGTGTGATGCAAAAACCAATCCGGACGAGGCCGACGATCATCCCGTCCTGTTGGTGACTATGCCGTGGTCCGCTACGAGTAGGGTGGTTACAAGAGGGACACAGTGGGCATCGATCCCGCGACTAACGAGGACAGGGGCCCAGAAGTACAAGGTGGTAGCCCCCTATAGTAGACGAGTAGTTACCATTGAAAGTGCTTGCGGACCGCAAATTTGGTGACCGAACGGCCGGGAGGTAAATAGTGGGCATTGATCCCACAACAAGCGAGGATAGGGGCCGGTGTGGTGCAAGGTGGTAACCCCCTCTAGTAGACGATGTGGACCAGTATGCATGCATGCGGGCCGTGAGTTCTGTACTTGGACTGTCAACGATCATAAAAGCAGCAGGCCCGACGATTGTTGTCATGGAAGAGGTGCCGTGCGTGCTGCATTTGTATGGCGGCCTTCATCGAGGAGTGGGTATCGAACTAGCTCCTGCAAAGGTAATGGCCTAGAAGAGCAAGGCGCTATACCACTGTGTTAGACGACTAGTTGCTGACTCATTCTGTGTAGCTCTGAGAGGATGTTGGCACAAAGCAAAAATCCGGCAGCATGCTGGATGCCTCCGAAAATTGGATAGAACTTGCCACCCTATGCTGCTTGCTTCTAACCCGTCATCCCTGTGTGATCCGCGGCATGGATGGGGAGTATTGCAGTGCGTCCCCCTGTCTGTCGCCGCCGGCATGCGCCTGCAGGGAAGGGAAGCAAAACTCCGGAAGGAGCAGTTGGTCGCTTGGAGAACCCTCGTCGGGGTGCCTCACCCCTGGGCTTGGTGTTGGGGAGCGGGCCAGAAAGAGTATACTGACGATGCCTGTGACAACGAAGGTGACACTGCACTAACATCGGGTGCTTCCCCCGATAGGCGTTTCCAGCGCTTTCCTCTGGCGCCTTCTCTGCCCCCTGGTGTGCCGGTCTGAGAAGCATCTGAGAGCTGTGGCGATGGGGGAGGCGAGGGTTGCACCATTGCGAACCCTTGAGAGCCTGCTGGCTCTACTGGTGGCGGTTCGTCTGACGATTCTGAGGATGTGGAGGGTCTCCTGAAAAGCAAGCACCCCTTTTCCACTCGGCGACGGAGGTCCAGCCCTGATGCTGACCTTGGAGACGCATCATGCTTCCATTGGACTGTACAACCCTGTGTCATTTCTTCTATCTGCTGCAGCAAATCCCGCGGCAGATCCGGGTGCCTGCCCAGCTGATTCATGTGGAACACGATTGTTTTGGGTTTGGGGGCCATTTCTGAATTTTGTGTTTTCTTCTGAGAATTTTGAAATTTACACAAGTGGGGTAAAGTCTCCTTCTACTATTCACAAATGAAAAATGGTAGGGCATTGCAACGGACACACGGCGGTACCAGCAAAGGCACCTAGCGAGCAGTGCAAGACACATGGCAATTGAACATGATGTCCCATTGCTTGCACGCCATTGTTCTAGGTGTGAGAAACAAATTGGTGTGGGTTGGGGGTCCTTTTTGGGGGGTAGCAGGCAGGTCAGAGGGGTCCGGCCGATATGTAAGCCCCCCAGTGGATGGCCCACTGTGGACCCCCATTGGCCGAAACAGGACTATGACGGCAGATGCGATCAGAAAAGGGTAATCGCTGGAAAACAATTCACCAAAGCCGTGTCCCCAATGGACGCAGTCCACAACAGCCGCTCGGTAGAAAAGCCTGTCAAAGGGCAATTGCACACAAACAGAATTCCCTTGAGCAAAGGGGAAAAAACGTCACTGTATTCACGCCCAGTCTTACCATATTTCTGTTTGCCTGTCCGCTTCCAAAATGGGACATATGCAGCAGCATGGCCCTTATGATTCACTACCCCCACGCCCTGCAGTGGTGCATGGTGCTGCACACTCTTGTCCCCTTATCCCTCACACATTCACCACAGTGAGCCAAATCCAGGCCCAGAATGTCTGCCGTTGAAGGATCACGACGGTAGTAGATGGTTGTTGTTTCGGGTGCAGCCCCCCCCCCCCCCCTTCCATCCCCCCGTTGCAAAACCATGCGCAAAACCAGTGCACATGGCCGGCACCAACGAGCACGCGTTCCAGTCAAACTGGGCACGGGTACTCGACACTGGCGCCATGTTGCTTTCTGCCCGGAGTTTGGCGCGATTTAATGGCAGCAGTTCATGAGCACAGGCCCTCTTATCGCTCAATCTGCACTGGTATGGGGCGCTTAGGGCTCGACCTGCTTTGGAACGCGCCAGCAATGCCTCGGCTGCTGTTCCCACGGACGATAACAGCTGTTGGGGGCTACCACCCCCCACTCACGCTCCCATCACCCAGAAATGCACCCGCAGATGCGACGGACTTTGGGGTCTGATAGGGTGCTGAGGTGGGGGGGGGGGGTCACCAGTCGGCGGTACAAAGACACAAAGACGAGGAATTCCGATGCGGTCTGGGGGGTAGGGACTGGGAAAACGTTGTAGCGCAGAGAGATTAGCCACACCGTTTGTCTGTCCGCGCGTCACGCCACAGTGCCACGCTGTCCCTGGGTGCCAGTCTGATGGATGGAAATCACGAACTTGGGGGTGGAATACTGCCCGGGGCCGCCTGCATCCCCTCATGCAATGCCGCGCCGGGGACTGCACAGTTTGGCAGCCCGCAAGCCGCTGCCGAACCGGTCATGTCTGACCGTTTGCTGCCATGCCCTCTGGAGTCGGGTCCCCATCCGCACGGGGCACGGGGGGTGGGGGTGGGGCGGGCTGGCCCGAGGATGCCCCCGATGTGAGGCCCATGCCGTGCCGAGCGACCCATTCGGCGTGAGGCGCGGAATGGTCTCGCCCCCTGAGGCCTCGGCCTCGCAGTTTACGAGGGGCGCGCTGCCGCTCGGGACTGTCCACGCCGGCTCACTTCCGTCGCCATGGGGCCCGGTCG
Organism: Eutreptiella sp. 'Long Island Sound 2002'; assembly: GCA_964036045.1. Lineage (NCBI taxonomy): Eukaryota > Euglenozoa > Euglenophyceae > Eutreptiales > Eutreptiaceae > Eutreptiella > Eutreptiella sp. 'Long Island Sound 2002'. Next base: position 199,961,067 of record OZ038378.1, on the reverse strand, counting down.
TTCCCCCGGGGCTGCGGTCAGTGCCACCCCCAGCCCCCCCCCCCCCCCCCCGGGGCCCCCCGGTGGACTGCCTCGAAGGCGCGTGGCCCTCGGGGCGGCCCGACCGCCGCCGGGGCCCCGAGCACCAGCGCTCACCTGAACACGCCGATCCGAATGCGGCATCCCCCTGCCCCTCCCCCCCTTCGCCAGTCGGTGCTGGAGTGGGCAAACCCCTGGATGCACCTGGTCAATGCCGGGGGCAACAGCCCGTCTCTGGGACGGCCGACCCCGGAGTAGTCGAACAGGACAAGCCTTGTTTTTTTTCCTTTTCGACTCTGACTTTTCTGCTTGTACGTCTGCTGTTTTCTTCTTGTTTAGTTTTTAATTGTTCTTCTGTTTCTACTTTGTTCATTTGTGTTTTCTTTTTCTTGTGTCCTGCTTATGTCATCCAGGGGCTCCGTTGGCACAACCAAACCACGTTCGGACCCACAGAGGGTCGGACTGTGCAGTGGCGAGAGGCCAATAGGCGCCGCCGAAGGCAAAGAAACCAACACCATGGCCTCGTGCCACCCCCCCCCCCCCAGGGCTTTGCTTGAAGGGAGGGGGGGGTGCCCCCCCCCCCCCAACGCTCCTCCTTCAACTCTACCCGAAGGCACGTCCGCAACCCCAATACCCCACCCCCACCCGCGTTTCCAACCGCCAGGGACTGCTCCCCAACCGATTTTACAGTGCGCCCCAACCGCTTTGTAACCGCTCTGAGTTTGCCCCCAGAGCGCCCTCCACTTCAAGCAAACCCCTGCTCCCCCCCCACCCCCACGCCTCACGCCTGCCCCGGCAGCGGCAGCGGCGGGTCCCCGCCAAACGCCACCTGCCCCAGGTCCCCGGACATCACCATCGGCTGCTGCTGCAGCACGTCCTGCCCCACCAACACCGCGGGCCCCAGGTACGAGCCCCGGCCGTTCAGGTGCAGCAGCCGGTCGAAGTTGAGGTCGCTCAGCCCCACCAGCACCTCCCGGAACTCGACGCAGGGCGCGCCGACCCCCTCCGTCATGTCCGCCAGGCCCCAGCCCTCCAGCGAATACTCCGGCGTGGGGGGCGTGTCGAAGCCGCAGAGCGTGACGCGCGCGCTGATCAGCGGCGTCGGCTTCGACCGGCCGTCCATCCCCCGCAGGAACACCACCGGACACCCGCTGAGGCGCGGGTCGTCCTTCTCGATGCCGAGCGTGCGTGCGGCGGCCCAGTTCAGGACCGTGTATGTCGCGCCGGTGTCGAGAATGCCCAGGAACGACTCGGCGGGGGCCTTGGGGGCCGGGCCCGGCGCGGCTGCCGGGTCTTGAGGCGCGATCGTGCTGCGCAGCTTCGGGGGCAGACGCTCCGGCGCGGGTACCCACGACTCGGCGACAGAGACGCTGACCCGGAGGCCCATTAACAAATTCGGAAGGAGCAGCGTGGACAGCGTTGGGGCGTTGGTCGCGGCCCATACGCCTTGCGCCGGACGGTACACACTGATCTGAGGACCACGCGTGATGTGGTCAGATGAGACGTGGGGTAAATCATACGGAACGATGTGACAGGGAATGCCACCGTGGACTGGTGCGCAGGGAAGTATTGGAAGGCGGGGGCTGGGGGAGTCTGGGACCCAAAAGTTCGTGCACCAAAACTGCCCCACGAGATTTTCCCACCGGTAAACGTCGTGTTTTCCTATGATGGCCACTTTGGTCTGGGGGGGGGGGGGTTCCAGGGGGTGTACCCTCCCGTTTGGAGTCGTGTGGTGTGCTAGTCACAAGAGCAAGCACACGTCAGCACAGAAAAATCCTCATCAGTGGTACCATAGGCGCCTTTCGGTCTGGAAGGAGAGTTGCAGATATGGCAGTACTCAGTCCAGGTACTGTAATGAAGTCCATCGGCCAACGCCCACCTACAGAGAACACAGTGTCCAGTGACACCGTGCTCTTTCCTTTACACAGGCTTCATGTCGAAATGCATATGGTATGCACTGCAGAATTCAACCCTGTCCCTGTGCAACGGTAGTCACAGCCGCCAAGCAACAGTTACAAACGCATAGCATGACCATCTACAGGCTGTTATCTATCAATTGAATCTGACCCCCCTCCCTCCGCCATCTATCTATCTTCCCTGCTGCTGCGGTGGTCCAGCTGCGAATGCCACAAGACATGCAGGTTCACACCCCGGCCTCGGCAGTCAACGGAGCAGGGGAGATCATGCCACGAGGGGCCTCATTCTGTTCCGGAGTACTCTCAGGCCACAGCAACGGGGCGGGGAGCGCCATGCACACGGGTACAGGGGCGGGGAGTGCTAGGCACGCAGCACACAGCACACAGCACAGCACTGGACACAGCGCGACTATCGCATACACACGTCCATCACCCGGCAGCCCAACAACAACAACAACAACAACAACAACAACAACAACAACAACAACAACAACAACAACAACAACAACAACAACAACAACGTTCACAACCAGTTCAGTCTGAGACTGGGCTTGGGCACCACCCCGCCCGTGGCCTGCATTCTACATACACCAGGACTCACTCACCCACATACAACCTGAAGTTCTGTGTGCCTTTGTTTGTAGCCCTGAGGTATGCACCTGGTAGTAGTGGGTGGCGCACAGCCCCCTCCCCCCCCCCGCCTTCAGCCCCCAAGCCCTCCTCCAATAACCCCCCTGCCCATCTCCCGCCCCCTTCCCAGCCTCCCCCCCTCCTTCCGAATTGTTGACAGATAGTTGGGCCGGCCAAATCTTTCACTGTCAAATGCAGTGCCTTCTTTTCCTGGATAGACAACCTCCAATGCATCGGAGGATCGCAGGCAGACCAAGTTTCGCCGCCGGCGCCAATGGTGTGCTTATCAAGGCGTGAGGGGGAAGGATGCGCGCTGCGGAGGCGCCAACAGTGCCCAGTCTGAGCTCCACCATCAGCATCGATGGAGGTGGGCGGATGGATTACATGTACCAGCACCCGATTGCACGATTGCTGACAGGGTCCAAAATGGGCCACTACGGGCCTGAAGGCACGGTCCTTCCCACCGAGCATGGAAGGACCCCCCCCATCCCATGTGACACTACGGTCATCCATGAGGGAGCGGCCGCACGTGCACTGTGTGCGGGAGGAGTCCCGGCGTCATCGGGATTTGCTATTTGATGTTTGAGCTTCGCGATGGTGTGTCGCCAATTCGTGATTTCGTGCGTGTCTCCCAGCCCAGCAGCTACGGCTCTGTTTCCCTTCGCACCGGGTCTCGCTTTGAGACACCAGCTCAAACGTGGACGAGCAACAGCTCCGAAGGCTCTGGAGGGAACCGCGGACTTTCGGGCAACAGCTGATCAAGTCCCTGCGGATCCTGTGCACGACTCCTTAGGGCACGGATTGACAGGCGTGTGCAGGACTTCGGGGGGACCCAAACATGCAAATGGGCCATGGCCATGGCGCCGACCGGGGGCACTCAACAGTCCGATGCTGCTGGAAAGGGGAGAGGAGCCATGCAGGAAACACTTGTTGTGCGGACGAGGCGCGCATCTGAAAGATAGTGTGCCGCACCCATCGAGGCCCTGCGAAGTGGGTTCTGTGGGTGAATGTGTGTGTTCGGGTCAATACTTTGAAACCTTTCCGATTGGAGGACCCAGTCCCATGGGGCTCCATGGGAGATACCCATCTACTGTCCACTGGTTCGGCCACAATAAGGCCACTGCAGACTGTCAGCTCAGACGGAGCCCCATTTGGACATAAAACGAAATGATGCAGGGCACTACCACACTTTATGGATTGGCAGGTCCATCCTTTTTTTTCGAGAAACTTCTATCGCGCCAATTCATGCAATCGTTCGGCATTTTTGCGTGCGACCTGAATCCCCCGCTTGGCAATTGCGAAGCACAAATCTAGGCATTGAACACGCCAAACGATGTATCGAGCCCCTGAAACCTGGTAAAACTGCAGGGCACACGTGGCACATCGCGGAGAAAGCCACCACACCTGATGGCTCGGGAGATCAAAGCGGACGTCGTACTTCCTGAGGAACGCCTGGCCTACCATACCCCCAATTGGATAATCCAAATTCTCGGCACCAGCGTACGAAAAGGATACCACCGCCACAGTCTCGGGACCGACCTGCATCCCACCGTTGAGCCTCAGGTCGTTGACTTTGCCCATCGCCGCCTGCAGGTCGCCGCTTCCGCCCACGCCCGTCACAGTCTCCGACATGTACTGCAGGCCTACGGTGGAGGCCAGCTCTGGCGTCAGAATGGTGCCCGTCAAGCCCGAATCCACAACGAAATTGTAGGGTCCCTTCCCCTATGGCAAAGAGCAAGGGGATGCGCCAGGTTGCCCCTTAGTTCTAGGGGATGAGTGCACAGTCAGTGAAATCACAATAGAAGCAGCACGACTGAGCAAACAACCGAAACTGCACACACATCGAGCAGTTTGGCTCACATTCAGATCCCAAATCAACAAGGTACACACACCCTCCGTATCTTGGGCAAGCCACATCTTAGACAAGGAGAAAAAAGGAGAGGGTTTCGGCAAAATATCCCTCCCCCCTACAAAACAAAATGCGCCAGGTTGCGCCAGGTTGCCCCTTAGTTCTAGGGGATGCCGCCATCACCCGAGGGGGGCATGGGGGTGGCAGTGGGGCCGCCATTCCCAGAAGGCGGTGCCATTGGCTGCGGGCCACTCCCTGCAAACGCACAAAACACAAACCAGGATTGCGAACCATCACCCAAGTCCCCCTTCCCTTTGTACACAGGGCACTCCTATCCTCATGGCTCCGCGGACACTGTCCTGTGCGTCTGCTTCCGGAAAATTGCGTTTTGGGCGTGTTCGTTCACACAATTGGTTGGCTTCCGAAGGCCATCTGCATTCGGCATTGGGACGACCGGGAGGTGGGAGAAGCGGATGACAGCCTAGGCAAGACCAAGGGGGTGGGCCGCAGGAAATGAAGGAATCCACAGTTTCAAAGCGCACTGTACCCCATATCGACGGAACTAATTTCTCGGCTAAAGTTTAGATTTTGTCCCTTCAACACATAGCAGGCACAGCTCTCATTGTGGGAACATTCATGTATTTGTCGGGGTTCAGCATCCATGCTCCATCGCATCCCTCCATTCGTGTGTGAGGGTGTCACAAACAAACGCCTGAGGAGTACAGTCGGTATCCTAAACTTTAGTTTATATCCATAAACTAGAGGTTCAGCACTCCCCGTTCGGACGCGCCTTCATGAAGGCATGCGCCACACCTCAACGGTGAAGGGGAGCAAATAATATTTGCCCCCAAAGCTTGAGCCGGCAGGGAAGTCTGCGTCTGCCAGCGGCAATGTAATCAGCGGCGGGGGCCTCAAAAGCTCACGCAACTTCCCAAATCCCGGCAATTTGAATCGCAATGCGGTAGTGGAGCGGTGGACGTATTCTCGGCCCACCGACGTGTGCAGTGGTGGGGGGCGTGTGGGCCCCGCCTCTGTCAGGGCTGCAGGTGCGAGGCGCGGATTGAGCAGGACAGGCCTGCCCCGCATCCCAAAGCCCGCAAAGGGAGCATTTGAGAACGCCCAAACGTGGGTGGCCGTGGGCAAGGCCGTGGGGCGCGATACAGCAATGCAGTAAAACAAAAGGAAAGCCCCGAGGGATGCCACAAGGCACGTCGAGGCTATCCTACGCCACCGAAAGGGGTGCACATGCGGTCGGCAGTGGGGGCCAGTGGACGAGTAACAAGAGTAGTAGCATCGTGGGGATTCGATCATGGGCAACGGCAAACAGAAAGCCTGAGACGGAGGGCACCAAGGCATGCGCACGTACACATAGTCCGCACACTCATGGGTCAAGGAACGCCACCGGTGCAAGGGGTACCTTAGAATGAGATGAGTGGGAGGGAAGTACACGCTGGTGGCCGGCCTAGTGAGACATCCTTTGCTACGGGTTGCAGCACCCCTTGCTCTCCTTTGTGGCAATCCACAATCACAATCCATCCTCAGATGATCGTGCATGTCAGCCTAAGAGCCCATCTCTCCACACATCCGCACTGTGGCCCATGCCCAGATGGCAGAACAGGGATTCATGGGTCCCCTCTGACATGAGGATTGCTTTCCTGCACATTATTCATGTACAGATTGCAATCGCCTGCAAATCTCCTTGGGATGGAGCAGCTGAGGGACAGATTCACACGGTCATAGCCAGCACTACCCCGGCGTAAGACGGAATTCAAATGATTTCCTTCAGAGATTGTCAGAGAGGCAGTCGTTGCCAAGCCACTGGAGGACGGCCTCTCAATTTCCGCTATCTTACTCCAACCGTCCCGCCGGCCTGCATTGGGAGACATGCTGAAGAACCCCGTCTTGATCCTCAAAGGACTGTCGCCATCAAGCAAGAGCCCACTCCTCAACTCTGTGACACCCCCGAGAACATGTAGGAGCACCCACCCTGGACACGGGAGGGCATGATTCCGCTGGTAAGCATCTTCAAGTGATTGCACGTCAGTTGGAATCACAGGAACACCACCTAAACTCCATCTGGAGGGAGCTGTGAGGGTCTGATCGAACTAGGGGTGCAGGACATTGAAGATGAATGGGACCCGCAAATGTTTGTAAAAGGGATCACAGCATTGACCCTCCTGAAATGACCCAGGAATCTGTGGGTTCTTGAAAAAGGTTAATCTTTTTGGTTCTTGAGCACTTCTTTTAGAAGATGCCTACAGGAACCTTTCAAAACCTATGACCTTTTTCCCAAAAACGTGAGAGGTTTCAGTTTTTTGAGAAAGATATCATGCCATCATATCTTGTCGCAACGCTGGTGGTACATGTTCTGATAGTTGCAGCAGTCACTGCCTTTTCACCACATGGCAATCTTGTTGTGTGTTTGTCTCAACCTTCCCCAGTTTTTGGTGGATGCAATTTTTGCTTGATCTTCCTCTTACTTGGCCTCAGCAGACTAAAACTGGAGTGTAATTGTAAGTTTCATTTTCACTCTTTACTCAAGCTTCTTCGTTGCCCAAAGCATGCGCAAGCGTTCTTACAATCGTTGAAAGTGCTGGAATTCCAATGCACACTATGACTGCACAGTGAGGGCAGTTGCACACAGCTGCGCACAGCGAGGGCACGACTACGTTGGGAGGTCTTCTGAAAAACCCCCCTGAACCCCCAAACAGGTTCCCAATCATCATCCAGAGTCACAGTGCCGTTTTTTTTTGTGGGGGGGGGTAAATGTAACTCAACATCACCCAATACCAAAAATTCAAATCCAACTTGCAAACATCAAAAATAGCAATTGCAGGCTCTGTGGCCACTTTATTCATCTCCACTCTAGAGCACCTGATATGGCAGGGGTTGTGTAGTCACTAGATTCCTCCCCACTCTACAATTCTTGATAAAGCTGTCGCAACTCCTCTCTGCTCTGAAGCACCAAGCAGGGCACAGGGTATGTCGGAACGTTATTCTTCCCCACTCTCAAGCACGTGATAGGGCAGAGGTCATGGTGCAACTTTATTATTCCTCTCCACTCTAGAGCCCGTGATATAGCTGAAGTCATGTAGCACCTTCCTTCCTTTCCGCTTTCCTCTCTTTATTCCTCTCTGCTCTGGAGTCAGCGAAAAAGCAGAGGTTATGTGGCCACTTGACTCCTCTTTGCACTAGCGCATCGAATATGGCAAGGGTTGTGCAGCCACCGGATTCCTCTCCACACCAGGGCCCCCTATGTAGCTTGGTTTATTCCTCTGCACTATAGAGTCCTTGATGTGGTTGGCAACTGGATTCCTCTCCACTCGAGAGTCCCGGATGCAGCGAGGGTTAAGTGGCCGCTTTTTGCATCTCTGCTTTGGAGAACCTGATCCAGTGGAGGTTATGCAGCAACTGCATTTGTCTCCACTCTAGAGTCCCGAAAACAGCTGGGGATATGTAGCCAGTATATTCCTCTCCACCCAACAGTACCCGATACAGCTGGGGTGATGTAGCAACTTCATTGCTCTAATGAAAAAGAGAATAGGAAACCACCATGCTTTCAAGAAAGACAAGAGATCAAAAAACAAACACCAGCGTATCATGCGACCAATACAATCAAGAAGACCGTACATATCTCCTACCATCCTACCACCATAGCATGAAGAATATCCATCCATCCTTCCTTCCTTCTCTCACACATCATCTTTGCTAGATTAATGAAAAATGGGGAACACCCAATTGCCACTAAAATAATGAATATACAACAACAACAACAACAACAACAACAACAACAACAACAACAACAACAACAACAACAACAACAACAACAACAACAACAACAACCGTACCCAGTCTGTGCTGGGCACAGGGCTTGGGTACCGTCCCAGGGATGACCCCTTGCAGCAGACTACATTACATTCAATGTTACCTTACCTCCCTACCTACCTCTTTTGTTGGTGGGGCATGTAGGGCTGTTTGCTTGCCTTGTGTGCATGTTTTCCTTTGTGCGGGCCAGTGCAGGGGGCTGGCTTGGATGGGTAAGTTCAGGTGAGCCAGTTCGGGGGGGCCAGGTTTTGCGCCTGCAGGGGGGATGTGCTCTCACGTGTGCCCCGGTTGAACGCGTGCGAGGCTTCAGAAAAACGCACAGTGACAATCGTCTGCAAGGGTCAAGGGTGCTGGTGGGTGAGCTCATGAGGCGGGGGCGGGGGCCTCCCTTGTACTGGGTATGCATGCGTGAGGTGGTGCCAGAGGGCTGGGCTAGCGCAGGAAGCATGTGATTTTAGTCGGGGGATTGGTGCTTGTGGCGCTTTTTTGTTGATGAGGGGCAGGGATGGGATACAGGCCGTTTGCAATGTGTGGTTGGATGTGCGTTGAATGAGGCCATGGAAGGGTATCGTGAAGGTGGTTGTGGCTTGGGGTTCTTCGCAACGGAACCTGTTTTTTGTTTTTTGTTTGGGTTGCTTGCTACTGCATGGGGGATTTGGGCTTCTGTGTATGCATGCGTTCTTGGCTTCTGTTTTCTGTTTTCTGAGAGCCCTGTTTTTTTTTTGTTGACGAAACCAGCAAATCCAAGATTTGCACAGAGCAACCCCCGCAACCACGGACAACAACACCAACAATGCAAGCACAAAAACCTCAATCACCAGACACTGGGTTCTGTCCATCACGAAACGGACCACCATTTGCAACGCTCCAAAGGCACACAGGATCAGATGCAAGGGCAATAAACATTCATCAGAATTCGGTTTGTAGAACGCGATGTCATTTGCAACAGTAAAACAGAAAAACATTCCCACAGCGAACAACTAAAACGCCTACCTTTCGCTTGATACTCTTGCACGTAGCCGCCTGCACGACCAACACATTGATCCACAGCCATATAATGAAAAATGCAAATGACTGTAGCACCTGCGCAGTGTATTGAAGAACACACGTTGCGATGAAACCAGAATACGGTGCCTCAATCAAACTCACCCCCCTCCCACTGATAGCATGCATATGTGTGTCCCGTGGCTGCAGTGGTGCCATTTAAGGGCGACGTGGCATGTCAGTCATGACAGACCATCATCAAATCACCATAAGGGCAGGCGCCACCCCCGAACAGGTGCATGTAGTTGGCAACACAAAGCGAGGCCTCAGTGCTGGGGTGGTGGACTGCATGTGCCATCGTAAAGCGCATCTAAGCACGTTTGCAGACAATATCACGGTGCATTAGCAACAAGGCACAGAGAAGAGCAAGAAAAACAAAAATACAACATATATATAGAAAACAGATCGAATCAGTGCGCAGAAAATAGATGCAGAATAGATAAACCGCGGAGAAAAGAGAGGATATGGAGAAATGAAACCATACCCCGTGGTTGTGCTGAACATCAAAAACAGGCGGATGGCTCCTGCATCTGAGCGTTTTAGGCACTCACTTCTCTGCACTGTCTGCCCCCCCCCCCCCCCTCTCTCTCTCCAGTCACATCAAAAACAGACACACCCACATTCTTTCTCTTCGTGTGTCTGTTTGGGCCTCCCTTCGATGGGTGCAATATCTTCCGCTTTCTTCTTCTCTGCAACCTCCACTTCAACGACGGCTACATTCTCCTCCGCTTTCTTGTTCTCTGCAAAGACAGTTGGTGCAGGCAATGAATAGAAAAGGCCATTGATCAATTCGGTGCCTTCATCAAAAAGTCTACCACAGCAAAAAATCTTTTGTCTTCACAGAACTTGCCCCAAGCAACGCATGGAAGAAGCCATGGGGGGGGGGTTATCAGGGGAACTAAAGGGGGAAGCTACGGAAGCTAGGGGGCAGATATAGGGGGCTAATACAGGGGGAGGCTACAGAGCAAAACTATCTGGAGAATCCAGCCCCAATCAAGCTTCGACGGAGATAGAGCTTGAATTCCTTTGAGTTGCACAGGGGTTAAATACAATGATCACTGTTGGGTGAATTGCACCTCCAATTCTGGCCCAAGCCTCCTGGGGTTGTCAATGGAAGATGGCGCCGAAGGAGTAAAATTTTTGTGGTTGTTGTTTTGCATTGGAGCGCAATGTCGTGTCAGCCCCAACGGAAGGGGGAGGAGGGTGGGGGGAGGGGGTCTGAGGGGGCGGGGGGAAGGGGTTCCCCGGGGGGGGGGGGGGGGCTCCTCCTATGGTTGTCAGCCGTTCTAATACATCCCTGCACATCCCCCGGCACTGCAGAGCCCCTGCACCGGCCCGACACTGCGGAATGAATGCCACCAAAGCAGTCACCAGCCCCGCAGCGTCCCGGCATTGGGCACTGTTGAGGCAGCATCATGCTGCGGCACAGCCCTTGCCGCAACGAAGGGAGACATAGGGGACCCGCTGCAAGGGAGTGTACCTTGATCTTCGTTCTTCCCCTCTTCTTCTTTGGTGTTTCTTGCTCCCCGCCGTTGCGCAAAAATCTCATCCTGCACTTTTTCAGAGATGGGGTTGCCTGCGAATGAAGTGGGACGGTGCACAAGCGGCCACAAGTGGTCTGACAGGCAGTTGGAGGAGGTTGCCAAAGCGGTTGGGGGCGGTTACTGTCGGTTGCAAATGCCATCAAAACTGGCACTTGCCGTCAGGGGGACAGTGGCTAGGCAGAGGCTGGGCGCCCTGGAGGGGGGGGTGGGGGGGTTACCTTCCCCCGTTCCAATGCATCCCCGGACACGGACCAAATCAGCATCCGCTAACGAACCAGCGGAACGCAGATAATGGGGTCGAGGCACGTGGCGCAGGGGGCTGTGCGAGGGACTGGCACCACTGCATGCAGCACAGCGGGGGCAGGGGGGGTGTGACCTAATTAAAAAACAGACAAATGCAAACCAGAGGTAATGCACTCCACAGTCAGGCATAAGTGCATCTTTATTCTCTATGCCAAACCTGGTTGAACCTCAAGACACACACTGTGTCTGAAACAGAAAACAGAACATCATGTCTGACTACATTAGTCAGACAATCACAGTCAGTAGCTGTCAGTCAGACATCAGCAATCAGTGTCGGATAAAGACACCATGCATTACCGGCATGGCCGGGGGCAGGGGGGGGGGGGGGAGCGTGGCGGAGGGCAAAGGGGGGCGGCTGATGATGAGCATGGCCCTGTGACAGAATCTGGAAATGGGACGGCGCACCGTTCCCCTCCGGTCAGGCGCACCAGAGGCCACAGCCGATCTTTGCGGCACAAACGCACCAGAAGGGAAGGGACCTCAGAGGCGGCCCCAGAAGCGGTTGGGCAGGCGGTTGGAGGAGGTTGCCAAAGCGGTTGGGGGCGGTTACTGTCGGTTACAAGTGCCATTGAGCCTGGCACTTGCCGTCAGGTGGTGGCTGGGCATAGGCTGGGCACCCTGGAGGGGGGGGTGGGGGGGCTCCCCCCTTCCAATGCATCCCGGGTCGTGGCGACAGGGACCGTGGCACGGCCAGTGACATTGTCATAGTGATCAGGCCCATGACACAGACAGTGGCTGGGCAGAGGCTGGGCACCGTGAAGGGGGAGTGGGTACCTTGCCCCCTTCCAATGCATCCCTGCACACGGGGAAAAGGGGGGGGGGGGCGAATTCCAAAGGCAAGAGGGGAATCCGATGAATTCTGCACCAGCGGCAGCAGTCCGGGAGATACACGCAATGCCCCACTTCGGCGATTTATGGGGCAACCACTCAAAGGCCCCTGAGCCGCCGAACCCCCCCGCCCGACCACCGCTGGGGAGGCCCCTCCCCCTTGTGACCGCGCCGTTGTGCAGCGCCCCTTGAGCGCATCAAAACGAAAACGGCGGTGAAGCTTCGGGGCATTCCCTGTTTCTGTGCGGGGGACGCGGGGGGGCGGGGGGGGGGGGGGGCAAAAGAACATGGTCCCCAGAGCGCGTGCAGAAAACATACCCTTCATGTCCACTGTATCAAGGCTGGTGCTGCTGTTGTAGGCATTGGCAAGGGCTCTGGCCCCGCTGTCGCGAATTTTGTTGTCTGTGCACACGGTGTGTGGTGATGCGAGTGGCAGGGCAGGGATGTATTGGAAGACAGGAGGCATTCGCCTTTTCAAGTCCTGGACGCTAGAGCGATTGAGGGGTTCAGAGGGTTAGCGGGTGAGAGCTCATCTATATACAGCTGCATACAGATATATAAGGAAGGCCCTTACCCCCCCCCGCCCCCCAGCGTATTGCGGCGCGACGGAAGGACCTGGGCCTCCGTCCTATGTGGGATCCTCTGAGGAGCGTCCCTGCCTAGATCTCGGGCTGTGTGATCCCCCATCTGCGCCCGCAGATGCACGTGCGGGCGTGGATGGGGGAGCGCACAGCCCGAGGTTTGGGAAGGGTCGCTCCTCAGAGGATCCCACATAGGACGGAGGCCCAGGTCCTTCCGTCGCGCCGCGATACGCTGTGCACCTCAAGGCAGCGCATGTGCTCCTGCATGGCTTGGCGGCACGCGAACACGGGTCTCTCCGTGCGACCCATGCACTTGTAGCCTCCAAGCGGGACAAGTGCATTGCAAAGCGGGCGCAGCTGGCCCCCAAGGAGCTCACCAGCTCGCAGAAATTGTTGCGTTTTGTCGAGCGCGAGCTTGAGCACGTGCGCACATTCACGAAGTGGCAGGACACGCCCCGCCAACTTGTGCCCCGGAGCCGTTGGGAGGGCCCGGCCCGCATGCTCTTCGAAATCTAGGGCCAATTCCACGTACGTGACTTGGCCCTGGCCAGGGAGCCACAACAGGGCCCCTGCCCACCGCAGCAAGGCATGCAGAAACGTCGCCTCCCACGGCCAATGCGGCGGCAGCCCCTCAGGTGCATCCAGCGGGGGTCGGGCCGGGGGCATGGGCAGTGGGCCCGCCCCAAGTTGGTGCCACGGATAGGCAGTGCGTGCGTCCAGAGCCCGGCCCCGCGCCGGGCCGAAGACGGTTGAACGGTGGTCACCCCTGTGGTTGGCAGCGTCCAATGCCGTGTTGTGCGCCGCGAGCACGGCTGGGAACATTCCGTACAGGCGGTACAGGAGGTCCTTGACCAGCTGCAGCGCATCGTTGTCGGGCACCAGGGCCAGCGGGAGCAGCCCCGCCGAGCGCACACAGGCCGGCCACGCAGACGGTACAGCTAGCGTGGGGAGAGGGCGCGCCGCCGCCTCCACTAGCGGGCGCCATGCCACCCGTGCCGGCTCCCAGGAGGGGCAGACCCACAGCATGTATTGGAAGACAGGAGGGGGGTTTGGGGGGGGGGGGGAGGGGGGGTTCTGGCCACCGGGCACACACATCCCTCCCCACACGCCAACAGGAGAACCGCATCCTGATGGAGACGAAAGGTGTGCAACTGTGCCCGAATCCAGTGCCCTGAACCCCCCCTTGGGGTGCGCGCGACATACACACAGGCACGGCGGTGTCTCCCTCTCACCAGCGCCTTGGTGAGGTTCAGGGGCTGCCAGGAGTCTGGGGCGACTGTGAGACCAGACAACCGGAGGAGGGTGCCCAGTCGAGCCGGTGAGGTAAGGATACACTGGCCGTGGGACACCGCCTTTGGCCGAAGCCGTGACCCAACCCAACCCAACCCCTCCCCTTCTGCTGGTTGGGGCTGACAGGACATTGCACTCCAATAAAACCACAAAAACCACAAAAATTTGCTCCGGCACTATCCCATTGACAACCATAGGAGGAGGGGGGGTCCGTGTGTTTGGAGGGGGGGGGTTGGCTGTACGACCCTCCCCCTCCCCCTCTGGTCCCGCCGTCATATCAGACTGACCTATGGACCACAAGTCTCCGCTCGGCCGCGTGCACACCCCCACACACACTGTCTGTGGGCTGCTACGCGGAACGTGCCATGCCCCCATCGACAAAAGAACACAGTCCAGAGCGGGTGGACGGCAGGAGGACAGCACAACACTTGCCCCGCTCCACCTCGTCCCCGAGACGCGTGTGACAGAACCCCGATGAGCGCCCGGTCCGACCCCCCCCCCCACCCCAGCGCCCCCTCCCGTATGCCACACTGCGAGTCAATGCTGCACACACACACAGTGCGGCGATCGAAGGGGCGCCGCCGCTGCTGCGGGGCCGCTGCAGAACAACGGCCACAACCGAATCCCGGCAGAAAAAAAGAAATGCCTTTGTGACCGCGCCGTTGTGCAGCGTCTCACGATCGCACGAAAACGAAAATGGCGGTAACACAGCTTCGGAGCATTCCCTTTTTTGTGCGGCGGTGGAAGGGGCGGGGGGGATGGGGGCGACGAAAGAGCACAGCCCACAGAGTGCGCACACAAAACGTACCGCTGAGGATCACGTCTTCGATGGTGGTGTTGGTCTTCAAGGCATCGGCGATGGCAGTAGCCCCGGCATCGCCGATATTGTTCTCTGGGGACACGGTGTGTGGCGATGGAAGGGGCAGGGCAGGCCCTTGGGTTCAAGACAAAAAAAGTACATGGGTCTTTCTGTTTGTGTGTGTCATGACATTTCAGACCGATGAGAGTGTGCGTGCCCACGCCAGAAAAGCGGTTGGTGAGACGGACGGCGCGACGAGTCCTGCCCTGGGCCATGGCCGTGGCCCTGGGGGGAACAGGGGGGGGGGGGGGCGCAATTACAAAACAGATCAATGCAAACCAGAGGCAATGCATTCCACAGTCAGGCATAAGTGCATCTTTATTCTCTATGCCAAACCTGGTTCATCCTCAAGACACACACTGTGTCTGAAACAGAAAACAGAGGATTATGTTTGATTACAATCAATTAGGGAACAGGGGGGGCGGGGGGGCTGACTTCCCCCCCCTACAAAAAGTAAGACCTGAGGTCCCACACACGCACCTGCCCTTCACGCACACACCCCTCGTCACTGAACAGGTGCCTCGGGTAGGGAGGCAAACGGCTTCAACACATCGGGCCGGTGGCGTGCACCAGGGGCGCAGGGGGTCGGAATGTGCAGCAACGCCATCACCGCCCGCCCGCCCGCCCGCACGCACGCACCCACACACACACACGGCGAGAGGTGACCAAGAAACCGAGCAACCAACCCACTGTAGATCGACAGGCAGGCAGGGCAGGGCACTGGTCTTTAACGACTCGTCAAGCCAATCAAAACAAAGCAGTGATGGTTGTTTGAAGGCTAGGCGCCTTTTTGATGTGACAGGGAACACAACAGTGCAATGTACGTCAATAGGGGTATCATTTCAGAGCCAACTGCGCGCACTGTCAACATCGTATCAGGAGAGGAGTCAGGCCGGTCCCTAATTACTACTGCATGGTCGCTGAGGTAGGGGGGAGTGGGAGACATTGATCTTCTACCTATTGGAGCACCACGCAAGCGTAGTGTCACACACACACATGCCCTGCTGGCACTGTGTCAGCCCAATGTTGGAAGAGGGTGGTGTGGTCCTTGCACCAGTCTCCCGTTGTACCATCGACGGATACGTGGTGGGAGGCGCCATGAAGCATAGGAGTGGTGTGCCCATATCCCGTGGCGTTTAACCCATTGTAGTGCCCGATGGAGATTGCAACAGCGGGGTTGTGGAACCCGAAGCACCACCTGGTGCATGTATGCAACTGTCCTCGTGTAATCGTGGTCCAAGGTTGCATAGCTATGCACTATCGCACTGTGCATGGCGCGTTTGGTGTCTCGTTGAGTGTAGCCACATAGGACTACCACTTGGCACCAAGCTGCTACAGTGAGAAGCTGTGCCAGGTGGCTCTTAGCCCAGGGCTGTGAATTTGACAACAGTCCCGTGAAAATCCCGTGGAGGTACCTGGGATGCGCACTGCGAGGAGAGACTAGCGGTGGACCAAGTTTAAGATCCCATTGTGGAGTGAGGGAGCTTGGCTGGATGTACGTTGATGCACAGCCTTCCGTGGACACCACCAAAAAGTAACCCATTGCAACTGCCGACGTGCTGAGGCACGTTACACGACATGTGTCATCACAGGGGCACAACACCCTCAGGCCCCAAGCCAACTGTAGTATGGTTAGTACACGCTGGACTATGCCAACTGTCGGGTGGTTTGGGAAGGATGTAGCCATGAGAAGGTTGTCCCTAAACTGACACAGGGTCACATCCCCCCACTGTGTTTCCCAGTACACGAAACACACACACACACACACACACACACACAAACACACACACACACACACACACACACGCTGAGAACTGCAAAACATCGCAGTGGGTTGGCTGCACGGGCCCGGGGCATGGGGGGAGAGGGGGGAGCGGGGTGGCAGGGGGAGCTGTACGACCCTCCCCCTCCCCCTGTGGTCCCTCCATCACATCAGACTGACCTATGGACCACAACTCTCGCCAAAACAAAAACGGCGGTCAACAGCGTCGGGGCATTCCCTTTTTTGTGCGACGGAAGGGGGGGGGGGGGCGACAAGAGAACACAGTCCACAGAGAGCGCGCACACAACATACGGTCGAGCTCCACTCCTTTAAGGCAGGTGTTGGTTTTCAGGGCATCGGCAACGGCCATAGCCCCAGCATCGCTGATCTCGTTCCCTGCGTACACAGTGTGTGGCGATGGAAGGCGCCGCACCGCGAGTCAGCGCTGCACACACACACAGTGCGGCGACCGAAGGGGCCGCTGCCGCCGCCGCGGGGCTGAGTGCAGAACAATGGCCACAACCGAATCCCAGCAGAAACAAGAAATGCCCATGTGACCGCGCCGTTGTGCAGCGTCTCATGATCGCACAAAACCGAAAACGGCGGTGAAGAGCTTCGAGGCATTCCCTTGTTTTGTTGTGCGGCAAAGGGGAGGGAGGGGGGGGAGGGCGACAAGAGAAAACATGAGCGCGCACACAAAACATACGACTGAGGGTCACTTTCTGAATGCTGGTGTTGGTCTTCAAGGTATCAGCGATGGCAGTAGCCCCGGCATCGCCGATATTGTTCTCTGGGGACACGGTGTGTGGCGATGGAAGGGGCAGGGCAGGCCCTTGGGTTCAAAAAAAAAAAAGAAGTGCATGGGTCTTTCTGTTTGAGTGTCATGGAATTTCAGACCGATGAATGTGTGTGTGCCCACGCCAGAAAAAACGATTTGCTAGACGGACGACGCCACGCCATGGCCGTGGCCCTGGGGAGAGGAAGGGGGGGGGGGCATAAATACGCTCCTCCAAAAATCCCACACACGGCAGAAAAAAAAGAAATGCCTTTGTGACCGCGCCGCTTTGCAGCGTCTCATGATCGCACAAAACCGAAAACGGCGGTGAACAGCTTCGGGGCATTCCCTTTTTCTTTGTGCGGCGGAGGGGGGTTTTGGGCTTTGGGCTATTCTCTCCTTGCCCGATGAGAGCCTTATGGGCTCATGGGTTGCCCCTGTGAGGAGAGCTGGGCAAGGCGTACCACACTCACCAGGTCCGCCACGTGGCGGGCTGGCCGGGGCACACGCCTTCCTAAGTGCGGGCGCGCGTACCTTGTGCTGAGCCTTGCGGCGGGCGCAGCGGCGTCATGCGCATGGTACTCGCGTGCTGCACCGCACCATACAGCGTGCGCGGTGGCGCCGTGTGCGTAGTGCTGGTGTGCTCATGCCAGTGGGAGCCTCCACAAGGGGCGCCTCTGTTGGGCTCAGGAGGGTGCCGAGGGTGCTGGGGCGCTCGCCGGTGTCCCGAAAACTGGGACCACCCACTGCCACTGCTTCTGCGGGACGGGAGGCCCACCGGGATTCGAATCAAGGTGAGACGTGCCGCCACAAGGGGTGCATGACCACTCGGCCACCACCTGTTGTGTGCACCATTGACGTCCCGGGGTCTAAGGTCTGCCATGTGCATAAGCATGTCGCATGGACGCCGGGTTGTGTGCGTGGGGGGAGGAGGGGGGCACGTACCCTTGGCCTCCCCCAAGCCCCAGGCTGCGCCTGCAGGCTACTCCCTGGAGAGAAACTCAACTACGGGCACCTCAACTAGGGCTTGGGAGGGTGCCGTGGGTTCCGGGGCACCCGCCGTTTCCCACAAAAAAAAAGTGCCGGCGTTTGGCAGAAAAACTGAGCGGCCCCATGATCCGCCAAGGGAGTGCCGAGGCGGCCTCATGGGGGGGGGGGGGTCCAGGGCTGCCGCGGTTGCTGTTGTGCGTATGTGTGTGTGCATGTGCGCACACGTGTGCACTGCCATGGGATCGCCCTCCGCCCGCAATCGCTGCTGTTGGTGCCACTGTGTGTGTGGTTGTGTGTGTGTGTGTGTGTGTGTGTGTGTGTGCGTGCACCGCCGCTGCAGCCACGTGTTTGAGTACTCAGCGTTCTACATGGCGTGCAGTCCGTGCAGCGCGGTGGAGAGGCAGCACACCTGGGCTCTGTGTGGGGGGGGCTGGTTTCTGGCCGTCAGGCAGAGCACAGCCTATGCAGTGTGGTTGCTTGTACCCGCTGCACCAAATTGCCGGTGCCGGTTGGTAGTTTCAGTGCCCGCTGGACACCGCTGAAGGTGGAGGGGTGAGGAGGGAAGGCGTGCCAGCGCTGCCTGATCACTGGCTGTCGTGCAAGCCCCGCCAGATTGCTGGCAGACGGGCAGTGTGTATAGGAGGCCGGGGGGGGGAGGGGGGGCATGGGGGCTCTGTCAGATTGCTGGCTGCCGAGCTTGAGGTGGTGCGTGCGGGGGGGGGGAGGATCGGAATTTGCCGACCAGTGTGCGGGGGACAGCCACCACGGCCAGTGCTTGCGTTTGTACACCCCTACTACTCGGGACAGCCCGAGTTTGCCACGCCATTTCAGAGGCGACAGGGCACTGCCAAGCGGTGGAAGCTTCCGCAGACAGTGCGGCGGAGGGGTTCTGGTTCTGGTTCTGGTTGACCAGGGCCATCTCCTGGCAAAGCAGTGACGGGCTCGGCGGCCCTATGCACCCGCTCGTGGTCTCCATCAGCACCCAAACCGCATCAGAAGCACTGTTCACTGGCATGCACGTTAAGTCCTCCTCATCCCATTTAAACCTGAACTAGTCAAAGCTCAGTACTCAAAAGATATCTCTTCAGAGTTAATGTGAATTCTGTGTGTTGCTTACAGTAGCCCGATTGCGGTCAGACCACACGGATCATCCGCCCATGGGCCTAATCCTGCTCTGTTGCTAACCGACAACCGATCAACCGCCAACCGAGTTCACCCTTCATTAGCGCAGACAAATCACTGACATACATACCGCAACTGCAATAGATTGGCAAACCGCTTTGACTAGCAAGAGGACAGAAAAATCACAACAAGGAGCAACCAGAATTTCGTAATAAGTCAGGACCACTCGCCGGCACACTGGTTCCCACCATTAGTATCTGTTGAGCCCACTTATGAAATCTCGTTGATGACCACTTTTGTCTGGGAGACCTGTGTGCGTAACCAGCCTGGGTGCAGAAACTGCACGATTGTTCACACTTGGTGGGCAGTGGTGCGTCTGCCTCATCCGGATAGCACCGTCCCCGGGAGGGGCATCCGCAATTGCGTGTCCCGGTGGTGGGAGCCGACATAGGCCCATCCGACTCTACTGCGGCGGAGGGGGGGGGGGGGGGGGCAAGAGAACACATTCCACTGAGCGCGCACACAAAACATACGACGGAGGATCACTTTCTGAACGCTGGTGTTGGTCTTCAAGGCATCGGCGATGGCAGCAGCCCCGGCATCGCCGACATTGTTCCCTGTGCACAGGGTGTGTGGCGATGGAAGGGGCAGGGCAGGCCCTTAGGTTCAAAACAAAAAAGTGCATGGGTCTTTCTGTTTGAGTGTCATGGAAATTCAGACTGATGAATGTGTGTGTGCCCACGCCAGAAAAACGATTTGTTAGACGGACGACGCCACGAGCCCTGCCCTTGGCCATGGCCGTGGCCCTGGGGGGAGGAAGGGGGGAGGTCCTTACATGCCTCCTCCCTCAAGGCCTGAACTCAAGTCCCACGCACCGCAGAAAAAAAAGAAATGCCCTTGTGTCCGCGCCGTTGTGCAGCGTCTCATGATCGCACAAAACCGAACACGGCGGTGAACAGCTTCGGGGCCTTCCCTTTTTTGTTGTGCGGCGGAGGGGACGGGGGGGGGGGGGGCGACAAGAGAACACATTCCTGTGAGAGCGCACACAAAACATACGACTGAGGACCACTTCCTGAACGCTGGTGTTCGTCTTCAAGGCATTGGCGATGGCGGAAGCCCCGGCATCGCCGATCTCCTTCTCTGCGCACACGGTGTGTGGCGATGGAAGGGGCAGAGCAGGTCCTTAGACGGACGACCCTACGAGCCCTTCCCTTTGCCAGTGATCGTGGCCTTGGGTGGGGGGGGGAGGTCGGTCCGGACTTGCCCCCCCAAAAGGTTCTGAACTCAGGTCCCACGCATCCACCCACCCCTTCACACACGATGAACGTGACAAACAGGCACTACAAAGGCGCTGAGTGTAAAGATTTTCATCAGGCGCATGTCATGGCAGGCCACAAAAGCAGTGCATGATACCGGAGAGGGGGATATTCCATGTCTAACAAATTTTAAATCTACAAATTCCGCGGCAAGAAATTCTGTATGATTTCTTAAAAATGAGCGAACAAATTATGTATGGTTCCCAGAAATTGGTCATAGTATGAAATGGTCGACTTTGCATGGTTGCTGTTTTTTCCAGGTGGGCTGTGCATGATTAACCCTCAGCAGGGCATTGCGTGGTGACCCCAATCACCAAAATATGTTCAGAATGTATACCACCAATAAGCCATATGTCAGCAGAGACATGTCATAGCCGAGTTGGTACATGCATGTGCGTACAATTGTGGGGTCATAGGTACAATTCCCGCCTCTGGAACCTTTTCTGGCGCTTTTTCTGGCGCTTTTTTTGGCGCTTTCGGCGCTTTTTCTGGCGCTTTTTCTGGCGCTTCTGGCGCTTTTCCTGGCGCTTTTTCAGCATTACAAGTGCACATGACATGCATTGGACACAATCACAAACAACAAAAAAAAGCTAGGTACCACAAATCTTTGAATCCAGCCACTCGCCGGTTGCGTAGTGTACCCAGAGGCACAAAGTGCAACACTACACAATGTGTGGACAGCACAAGGAGCATGCAAACACCAGTATGTCAATCGGGAAGAAACTATCATTAACCAATTCCTCTGGCGTGGTACAAGTGGACAAAGGCAAGGCTTAATGTGTAGCAGTGCAAATCCTTAAAAACACCGAACAAATTGCGCACAAAAAGTTCGCACAGAATTTTTTAAACAGAAATTCCACCCCGCAGAATATCCCCCTCTCCGGTATGCGCTAGGCGCCTTTCTGTAGGTACAGCAGGAATGAGATGTCCAGCAGCAGCTCGCCTCAGCGTCAGCTGTGAAGAACAGAACGTGCAGCACTGCCTTGCCAACAGCACTGCCACAGGTTGCAGGGTCAGGGGTAGCACAGCCTGCCCTCGACCCAGCCCAGTTCATTCCAGCGAAAGCTTGTGCAGCCCAGCCCAGAGAAGCCCAGACCAGCCCAGCCCAGCCATAGCCATTCCCGATGGTTCACCGCTGTCTGCTCATCTCTGTCCGCTCAACCTACTCCCCGACAACCCCAGTCTACATGAACCAGTTTGCTGTTGCACCCGGTTACCGGGGGGCCACACACACACACACACACACACACACACACACACTTCTTCACACACACACACACACACACACACACACACACACACACACACACACACACACACACACACACACACACACACACACACACACACACGCACGCACGCACGCACGCACGCACGCACGCACACACACACACACACACACACACACCTCGTCACTGAGCACGTGCCTCGGGTTGGGAGGCGGATGGCACTCGTCGGGCAGGTGGCGTGCACGAGAGGCGCAGGGGGTCGGGATGGGCAGCAACGCCATCACCGATCGGAGGCGCTGCACACAGACACACACGCGCGCAGTGCGGCGATGGAAGGGGGCGCCGCCGTGCCAACCTGGTGCGGCACCGTTCCCGGGGGCTCAATGGTCGGTGCTGATGGACTGAATGTCCCCACCATAGACACTGCCAGCCGTTGGTCCAGAGTGGTTTCATGTCACACAGGTCCAAACTACGGACAATGCTGTGCCAGTCACACGCACTGGTGGGTTACGGTGAGCTGAGTACACTGCCACGGGCGTCGCTCAATCAGTCCATTTCAAAGAGCTGCTGCAAGCGTCTGCCAAGGGCAGACTGTATACTCTCACGTCCACTGTTGTAAGGCACTCCTTCGACCTAACCCTTACCAATGACAGATTTGTGTTTCAGTGCACTCAATGCAACATGCAGAGGGGCAAACATGCAATGTGTTCAGCTACTCACAGCTGCAGTCTGTGGAGCAGGAGCAGTTGCTGTCATTCTCCGAGTTGCTCACACTTGTGTCACTCACAGTGCCTGATGTGTCTGCCCCCGAGTCCTCTGCCTCTGATTCTGGGTCTGGTAAAGCAAAGAGTTGGACAGCAGAGAGTGCTGCCTGCGTTTCAACTGACTGAAACTGCGGGCGGGGGGTGTTGAAGGAGAGAAAACAAGAGCTGTGGAAATCAAGGGGGAGAGATCAACGGAAACCAGTTTCTGGCATTTGGGTGCTTTTGGTGTCTGATGGTCTGCTTAGTGATACGCAGGTGCACTTGGTTTAGGGAAGCGCAGATGGGACATGCGTCCCTATTCAGCCAAACGATCTGCCTTATCACCCCGGGGGGGTGTCACCACCGGTCCTGCTGCCACCCACCCCCCACAACCTCACGAAACTTGGGGGCATTCCATATGTGCATTCAATTCCTCCTTGCCTCCCTTTCGCAGGTGATGATTCCACAAATGAAGAATTATTACCCCTTCTCCATGGCATACCACACGTTGTGCACATCATGTTCACCAGCGAAAAAGCGGTTTGTGAGGGCTCTATCAGCCTCAACCCCAACCCCATGTTGGACAGGCTCCTCTTGTTAATCAACAACAGGCAACCTGCACTTCAACTGTACCACAACATACACAACTTTCCGCGCCCTGCAAAACACCATCACATGAACTACGACTTTCCATTATGCTTTATGCTCCTCTTCACAAAACCTTCATGACTATGCCGCGGGCTTAAGAGATCTTGAACAAGCGCATGATGAGAATGAGTGAATGAGTGAGTGTTGGGCGACCGAATTGAAATCGCCTAACGACACATCCCCTTTTTGTCTAGTGGCCGCCACTGACGGAGGGGATGACTTCCACCATAGGTTCTCCCCAGCTTTCCCCCTCTGAGGGTGTGGGCCTCCCCCAGGTTCCCCCAGGGTCCGACCCGGCACATTCTGGCCCCATTGGCCCCTGGATCCAACAAGTTCTCTTCGAGGGGATTTCGTGCCCCCCCACCCCCCCACCCCTTGTGCACCAATGACGAACCCTTGGTCCAATGGCGCTCCTCATGACACTACTTTTGTTGAAACAGTACTGTGTTCTCATGGGTGCGGAACGAGTTGCAGTCCACGTAGAACAACCGTTCCGGCATGATTCGTCTACTAGCCACCGGGGCGGGCTCTTTTCCGCCACTCCTCCCCGAAGGTAGGCACGGGTGTGGGAATGTGCTGAATTTTTAGCGCCAGAAAAGCGCAATAAAAAGGGCTTCGGGGTTGCCTGCTCGATCCCGTGCTCCTTTCACAAGCGTTGAGGAGGTATGCAGTGTGCGCATGCCAAAACCAATGTCTAACAGTTTTGGGGCGTATGGCTCAGCTGCAGTCCTTCTGTGCTGCACAGCACTGCTACTGTGGTAATAGCGCGGGCAGGGACAGCCGGCTTGGTACTGATTTAGACGGTGGGTGCAAAAGTCTTCGGTGATGTAGAATGCAGACCATAACAGGATCGTGTCTATGGATCA
Source organism: Eutreptiella sp. 'Long Island Sound 2002' (assembly GCA_964036045.1). Classification (NCBI taxonomy): domain Eukaryota; phylum Euglenozoa; class Euglenophyceae; order Eutreptiales; family Eutreptiaceae; genus Eutreptiella; species Eutreptiella sp. 'Long Island Sound 2002'. Next base: position 199,936,929 of record OZ038378.1, on the reverse strand, counting down.
TGCATGCTGATATGTGTGCTTCTGTACTTGCATAAATGCTTTGCAGATGTTGGTGCATGCTTTGCATGTTGTCGCGGCAATTTTAGGTTTACCCTGGTGGTTGTCTACACCTGTGTTGGGAATTTGCAGATGTTTGCGGATGTGAACCTGAGCGAAGGAAAACGAAAAAGAGTTTTTTGAGGATGCAGAAGTGTCCACAGCTTTGCCTAAGGACCAGTGCATGGTGGCGCTATTTTGCCCAATGACCAGCCGCTGGTCGGGCGGTGAAACATTGCTGGTTGTTGTGCAGAGGGGGGGGGGGGTATCTAATTCAGCTCACTACGTGTTACGCCCGCCACCAGGGTGATCCGGGGGACAAAGGCCGCACTAATTTCTGCTTGGAAGAGCCTGCAAGTGCATCTGCAGAGATCATGAATTTGCCCCCGGTCATTGGCTGCACTGAATAGTGTCGTCCACATTTTGAGCCGTTTCGACATGGCATATCCTACGAGGATTGCTAGTGCTCAATCCATTGCCTCGCTTCCCCATCACCCCAGCTGAATCCCATTTGGTGGCTGTGCAGCCTCTCCCCGTGCGGAAGACCCTGTTGCTTCGATTGCAGCTCAATACAGTGGGTCCGTGCCTCGTGTATCTTTTGGGCCTTGTTCTCATCGGCAGTCCATTCAGAGGACACAGGCACAACATAGAAACTGCCACTGAAGGCACTGCAATGCCCCCACAACCAACACCAGAGCACTAGGACATACCCCAAAAATCGACTACTGTGTACTCGTGCAGCCGACTCAAATCTTCCAGCGACTCACAGATCATTGCCCCGGACATCAGCTTCAACAAAACGCTAAATGCAACGCACACGGGACCAGCCCAGAAGATCGACCACCCTCCCTGAAGAGGGCAGGGCATGCCATACCGCCACCGCCCAGACCTGCCTGGGCTGCACGGACCGCTCCTTTGCAACCGGCCGGCCTGTCAATTGGGGGATGTGTGGGCAGGTTCTGCAAAAATGTGTCTGTCACACCACCACCCACAACCCCTCCTCCAACTGTAACCCCTCCTCCACCTACCCCCTGCCCCCCTTGCAATCCCCCCCCCCCAATGTCGGCCGGTCCCATAATGGGGGGGGGGGGCGGTCACCAAGCGACGGTCCCCCCCCCAACCCCAATTTTTCTTCGGCGCCTTTGGCGCTTAGTGTTTCCTATGCTTTTTGGGGCAAGTGACGGTCCCCCCCATGGCGGGGGGGGGGGGGGGTTGCAAGGGGTGGGGGATTACCAGGGCCATAAAGCAACGGATACAGAGCTCTCGTATACGCCCGTGTCCCAGGCATATGGTCATTGCCACAAACCTCAGTTCATTGTTTGACTTGCTGCACTGCAGCATACCTCAGACGAGGACCGAATGTTGCCTTGACTTCGCCGTGGTGGGGGGATTGCAAGGGGTGGGGGATTACAAGGGGGGGAGGGGGTACGAACACTCCTACTCTCTACACAACCTATTACCCTCTACTTCACAGATCACCCTTCCTGAATGACTCCTCAACCAATACCCTGTCATCCTGCCTCCCCCTCTCAGCACTCCTCCAGTTATCACCCCTGCTGCACTAGCCCTCCATCTCCGGCACTTGTAGCCCTCTCCCAAACCAATGACCTCTCTTACCCCATCTTGGTCAAAACCATGCCCAAGTCCAAATTAGTACCGTCCCTGCAGCAGTCTAGCAGGAGTCTAGCCGAGACAAGGCGTAGCTTGCGCACACCCAAATGATGGTCCGAATGGAACTGAATCAATACAAATCCCGAATTAACGCAGTCCCTGTGGCACGTGTAGCTTGGACAAGATGTAACGCAGACAGGGGGCTCACCGACAACGCCTGCTACACAGGAAGGCCCCTCCTGCACAGTGAAACTCCTCCTCCACATGGAACCCCCTAAGCACCCTCTAGGTACCCATTAGGCACCCACTATGCGCCCACAAGGCGCTCCCTAGGCACCCAGTGGGCACCCATGATGTGCGCTTCAGGTGCCCTCTCGCTTTAGGCAGATGCACACTGTACCTTGCCCCCGGCTTGAACCCCCCCCCCATGTCGTGACGGTTCCCCGCTAGGGGGGGGGGGGACAGTCATGAAGTGACGGCTCTCCCCCCCCCCAGGGGGGAGGGATGCACCACACGATGGTAGCACTAAGACTGCAGCAGTTCCAGTATAGCCTGAAGAAAATTTTCTGCAGTGCCTGGTATTTCCTATGCTTGTTTGGTCGAGTGACGCTTCCCCCCGGGGCCAGGGGGGATTTCAAGGGAGGGGGGAGGTAGGTGCCCAATAGGCACCCATTATGGGGGAATGTTTGCCCGGCACATGTGCGGCGTGCTACTTTTCTATTAACTATCCCGTCTTCAGCCCCAGATTTACCCTCATGGAGAAGCCCCCCAAGTAGAACACGTTGGACTGCACACCTTCCCTACATAACCCCTGCATTCTCGGGGGTCCCCAACAAAGGGGACAAATTCAAAAGTGGCTACATCACCCCTGCCGGCTTGGGGGCCCAAAACTGGGCGGAAATGCTACATAACCCCTGCATTCTCGGGGTCCCCTTTGTTGGGGACTCCCGAGAATGCAGGGCAAATGTAGCATTCAGGTCAGGTCAGGTCACGTAGTGCCAGCTACCACCGTCCGTCAGCCCGCGAAATGCGTCCGACGGCAAGACGTCTGGCCGAACACACGCACACGGAACACGGAGAGTCGCTGCAGGTTCAGACGGAACCGAGACGCCCAGAAGGGGCTCCAGCCGGTAGATGAAGACTACCTGGCCCAGAGGGGGCTTCAGCTGGTGGGAGCACACTTGGTGAGGCAGTGGTGCGTCTGCCCCTCACAGGCTGCACCTCTGACCCCGGGGGGCGCCCAGGGTGGGTGGCGGCGTCGTCAGCCGGCCTGACTTGAAAATGTAGCATTCAAAAGTGGCTACATAACCCCTGCCTTGGAAAAGAAGATTCTTGATGAGGCATTGGCAAAAAAAAAAAAAAGAAAGAAACATTGCCAGCCCCATACCACCCTTATCACCTTGTGGCCCAATGCTGTCAGAACCAAGAATTAAACCCAGAACTCTCAAGTTGCAAGTGCAGTGCGCCACCAAGTAGGGTAGTGGCCATCTCTGACAATTGGTGGTCAGAGATGGGATACTAATTTTGTGCTACCTGAAAAGTGCCAAGTTTTGCCCATTTTTGAATTCTCCTACAAATTCCGAGTATACTGAGTATAGACACATGGGGTGAACGCACATTTTTTTACCCTTTACAATAATGCCCATGGTATCACAAAGTATGGGGTTCTAGGACGGCTAGACGTCCAAATAGTTGCACTACGAGCGCACTGCGCTTAGTGCACCCCCTAAAACGTCACCGGTGGGGCACGGGTCAAAAAAGATGCCCAGCGCACACCCGGCGCTAACCCTCCCCCTATGCACCCTCTTGCCAAATATGCGCATATCAGGCACCCACTATGTGCCCACAAGGCGTTCATTGGGTGCCCATCAGGCGACCTGTAGGTGCCCATTAAGTGCCCATACCCCTCTCCTGCCCTTTGTTGCGATGGTCCGTGCGGGGCGGAGGGGGGGGGATCATGATGTGACATGCGCGGGGGGGGGGGCTGGCACCACAAAACTGTACCTGCAACAGTGCATGCAAAACGCCAATTGTGTCAATCGCATGGGCTATTTTGGCACTCACAGAGCAGCACAGGCGGGTCCACGGCGAATGTGGCCATATCACGAGGGTCCAAGACCCCCCTCAGGCCCTCAAGCCGGGATCGTTGCTGCACAAATTCATTGTCAGTTTGTGGTCCGGCTTGTTTTGTGGGTGGAGGTGGTTTACAAATGTGTGTGTGTGTGTGTGTGTGTGTGTGAGGGGGTAGTACCGTTTTTACCAGATCTTCCTGGTTGGACCTGTATGGCCACACTAGCGTCCTCGGGTCGGGTCGCTCCCCATTATAGTAGGCCTTCGGTGCAGGCCAGGGGTACATCCCTGCATTGCCCCTCGACCAATGCGATATGCACTGAGGCCCGAACGTGGCTCGCTGCCCCAGGACCACCCTGGAAGTGGGGTGGTAGCTCCGTGGCTTCCGCCGGGCCAGCTCCACGGTAATAGTTCAATGAGCCCGTCACAAGCCGATTATTTACGGGGGTTTACAGTGGTTTTGGCCCCCGGCCCCCACATGGTGTAAATTGTTGTAAATTTTCCCAAAAGTGGCGTAAATTTCTGTAAAAATAGTGTAAATTTAAAAAACGGACGGTGTCACTCAACAGCTCAACCAATTACAAAAACTCAAAACACTGTAATATGGTGTTTTGAACATTGGTTGCTTGGGCCTTGTGACCCCAAGTGGCGTTTTCCCACCGTTTGTATGATTGGTTTCGTGTTTGGACTAAAAAATTGTTTGTGTGTACATACTTATATAGACCGGCAGGCTGGGTTTTTTTTTTAGGTGGGTTTGCCCAAGCACTGCCGGGGGTGGAGGGGGTATCGTGGGCTGGGAAATGTACCATGGACCCAGGTTGTGGTCCAAAAATTGTGCTGTCACAAGGACAAAAAAATACTGCTCCGAATGCAAGATCTTCAGGTAGCAACAAACCATTTGTACAGCGCCCCGTCTTGCTAATCCGCGCTGAAAGCACCTCGCAACAAACGACATTTGTATAGCGCCTCGTCTTGCGAAATCTGGCGCTCAGTAGTAGTTCATGCTGCAATGTACCAAGTAGGCAGCAGCAACATGGTACAAACATGGTAAAAACAAAAATATACATCACATGTGGGCAATGTGGGGGGGTGTTTATGATATTTCCCAACATCTAGTAGCATGCAAAAGACATGGGTTCCCGAATTTACACCGAATTTACAAAAATTTACAGAAATTTACGCCACTTTTTGCGCAATTTACAAAAATTTACGTAATTTACCGCGTAAATTGGATTTGGCCCCCGGCCCTACCCCCACTTTTAATCGGCTTGGCCCGTCATTGCCATGTCGCCCCATGTGTTGTGTGTGTATTGGGGTTTTCACACTACCTACGCTTAGCCTGGTTGAGTGAGCCGGGGATCCTTGTGTGTGTGTGTGTGTGTGAGAGAGAGAGAGAGAGAGAGAGAGAGAGAGAGAGAGCTGGCGATGGCCGCCACCCACAACCTCCATTCAGTCCAATGAAATTGAGACCACGATGAATACGAACACTCACCAACATTATGTACATCGGCTGTCCATCCGCCAGTCAAAGACGAGCCGGCTATATCACTCATCGAAGGAGCACGTGAAATCACAGCTCCGTCGTGGTCCTTCGGATTCGGCCAAAATTTTGGTGGATGCTACCTATGGATGTGAGGGACAAGCACACAAAGTATGAGCCAGAAACTCAACAGTGGCGGCCGGGAACGGGCGTCGCAAGTGCCGGACATCCATTTGAAAATCTGCAATTTAGGGCCAAAATCAGCCTTTTTTTGTCCAAAACTGCCCTAGAACCTGCTGAAAACGGCCAAATGAAGGGGCCAAATGAAGGGAAATAGTGGCTACTCTACACATGCAGCTAGACTTCCCCGTGCTCAAGGGTCCTCTAGGGCCCTCTAACTCCACAATATGTCCGCGAACCGCCCCCAAAAGGCCCCCAAAAGGCGCAGAATTTGTGCACATTGGGCGCCAACGGCCCCAAACCAAAACCAGGATTGAATATTGGGACTGAGCTGGTGGGGGAAGGAACATCGTCTAGGAGACTTCAACGACAAATGAGGTACGCACTGAAGAGTGGATGAGAGCGGCTCCAAATGACCTGTATTCATCCGTTTGGGCACTAGAACCGGACTAGAATCATTTTTGGAAAACCATGGTTTTGACCCCTTTTTGAGCCATTTGTGGTCCCAAATTGGCCCATTTTCAAGGCCCTTTCGGCCTTCAGAGGGGCCAAAATTGCTCAACATGGGCTCAAAATGGGCTCATTCCACTTGCTTGTGCACCCCAAATAATCCAAAAGTATCTTTGGAAAAACACATTTTTGATCCAGTTTTGACTGATTGTCGGTCCCAAAACAGCCCATTTTCAAGGCATTTTGTGACTTTGGAGGGGCCAAAATGGCTTGCAATGGACTCAAAATGGGCTCATTCCACTTGTTTGTGTACCCCAAATAATCCAAAAGTATCTTTGGAAAAACACATTTTTGATCCATTTTTGACTAATTTTTGGTCCTAAAACAGCCCATTTTCATCTCTCCGCTCTCATCCACTCTTCAGGGCGTACCTCATTTGTCGTTGAAGTCTCCTTGACGATGCTCCTTCCCCCACCAGCTCGGTCCCAATATTCAATCTTGGTTAGGGTCACTGAGCTGTTGGAACCAATCTTGGTTTTATAACCCTCTTTAGTGTCTAGGGTGGTCCTACCAAGTTTAGCAAGCAGCAGTAGCAAGCAAGCTGCAAGCAAGCGCGAAATGGACCAAAATCAGAACTCCGTCGTGGTGCTTGGGATTTTGGTGAAATTTTGGTGGATGATACCTATGGGTGTGAGGGACAATCACGGAAAGTTTGGGCAAGAGACTCAACCGTGGCGGGTGGGAACGGGTGTCGCAGGTGGCAGACCAAGGTTCCAAAATCTGTCAAAAATAGCCAAAAAAATTCCTTTGGGGGGGGGGGGGGGCAGATTGGATGCCAAGGATGTCCATGGAGGCATCCATTTGCATTGGAACCAACCTAGATGATGAACAAACACCATTGATCACCATCTACTGGGTTTGGCACCCATTTAGCGGCCCGAACAATCGTTTTGGGGGGACAAAATAACGGGAAAATCACCCTCGCAAAGGACCCTTTTTGCATACTTTTTCAAGGTCCACCTTCTTGTGCTGGGTTTCATAGCCATGGATTGTGTTGGGCAACCCTGTGGTGATAAATCATGATGAACGGGATCACTTGCAACGTAATTCCATGCCGTCAACACCCTACAATGCCCTATTGGCACCACCAACCCAAGGAGTGCACGTGCTAGGGTAGGGTTACGGGGGTCACCTGTGGGTCCAAAAGTGTTCAAAAATTGTTTTTTCCAAAATTGTTCCGAGACCACTTGGGGTGCTCAAACAAGAGGTTGAAGGCTATCTTGAGCCATATTTGACCCATATTAGCCCATCCAAATTCCTCAAAAAGCTTGAAATGGGCAATTTTAGGGCCGATGGTGCGTACAAGGGAGTCCGGGGGGAATGTACTGTGTTTGAATGCCATGGATTGCGTTAGGCATCCTTGTGGTGAGAAATAATGATGAAGGAGATCACTTGCAAGCTATTTCCGCGCAGTCAACACCATTCAATGCCCCATTGGAGTGGTGCGGCATGCAGAGTGCACATGCTTGGGGAGGGGTTACGGGGTCACTGATGACTCCAAAAGTGGTCAACAATGATTTTTTCCAAAATTGTTCCTGGACCACTTGGGGAGCTTAAACAAGTGGTTTGGCTATATTGAGCCATCTTGGACCCACATGAGCCCATGCAAGCTCAAAAAAAGCCTTGAAATGGACAATTTTGGGACTGGCGGTGCAGCCAAGGGGGGTCGAGGAGGAATGCGGGGGGGGGGGGGGGATTCCGGAGGGCGTGTCTCTCCAACGAGCGAGGAAGGGTTTTGAGGGCGGTATAAGGGGAGAAGTGGCGGGAATCGTTCTTTGTGTCCCTCGACATGAATCCTTACTCAGCCCCGTAGCTAATATTCCCTCCCCCACCAGCTCGGTCCCAATATTCAGCCTTGATTAGGGTTAGGGATAGGGTCCCCGGGCTGGTGGAACCAATCTTGGTTTTATGACCCTCTTTAGTGTCTAGGGTGGACCTACCCCCCGAACCAATATTTTGTGGTGGGAATCTGGCATTTTTGGATGTTCACCCTGTTCACCCATTTCTACTTTTTTGCACACATTTTTTACCCATTTCCACTACATCTACTCTTTTTCTCGGTTGATTGATATGGTCATACACTTTGATGGTGCCTGCTACAGGACATCATACTTCCCTCCTCATTTCTCAGGCCCATTTTCTCCATGGATCTCAATATTGGGGATAGGGTGTTCTACACCCGCTCCAATGGCCTGCGACCTCTTGCCACGGTGGTTGGGACGGCTGAAGATGGACTCCTCCACTTAGGTCTCCACGAGCGTCTTGACAACGTCCTCGCTGGTGCACTTGATGTTGAAGGGGTAGACCTGAGCATATCGGGGCAAGGAGGGGGTTGCCACCAAAATGTTGTTGTAGCTGCCGAACTTCTTCTGGGCGACGAGATCAACGTGTAGCAGGGAGTTCCTGCAATAGAGTATAGGGAGAGAACTGTAGAATCCTCGATCCCTCACGTCTGACTCCGTCACGAATCAGGTATCTTGCTGACAGTCACGAATCCATGTCGTCTTTTTCTCATTGATTCACTTGAGAAGCAGGAGAGGAAGGGATGAGAGCAAGGATAGGGTTAAATGCGACTCAAAAGCGTCATTCGTATACCGTTAAATTCCTTTGAACCCAGATTTATAGAAACCTGGCAAGATTTGATCGAGCAGATCATGGAACAAGTATTTTGTTGTGCGTTCTATCGATGCTCTAGGGAATGGTTCTAGTGTTGACCTAGGCAGCACGATCGGTCGCTAGAACGTCACTAGAACGTTGCTAGAACAGTTGCCTAGAACGTCGCTAGAACGCTGCTGCGCTTTTTGCTTAGCAACGCCAGACCGCCAAGTTGCTGGCCAACCCAAGCCCAAGCCCAACCCTAAACCAGTTTCAAGGCAGCTGTCAATGTCCGCATTTCTCTCCAAATAACTGGACCAAGTAGCAATGGTGTTGCAAGAAATCCTGGTTTCCGCCTTTTGTGTTGCTACCTCTGACGTCAAGAATTGCATGCGTGATATTATTTTGGATGTATAAAACATTATCATGCATGTGTGATATTATTTCGGTGCGTGATAATGATAGGGGGGGGTTTAGCGCGCAATGTGCGCGCAATGCAAGGATTCCCCCTTCAAAACCTAGGTCTGCCACTTCCGACACTTGTTCCTAGCCGACACCGTTGAGTTTCTTGCTTATATTTTGTATGATTGACGACAACATTCTGCTTTTTGCCCCTTTCGCATGTGCTTGCTTGCTGCTTGCTTGCCAAACCTGGTACCCCCCCCCCTTATATAAGCTACGTAATTGTCCAAGCTACAGTAGGCGTAGGGACCGTATTAATTTGGTACCAAATTTTAATTCGGTACGAAACGTAGTGCAGCCACATACAACATGGGTTTCACGAATTTGCCAGTCACATAGAGTCATGGGCACATTTGTTGTGAGTGTTTCCCCACTTGAACCCACCCCATTTCTGAGTCCTCTTCTTCAAGTGATGATTCCAGTGACTCCGATGATGCTCCCACTAAACTTGTTTGGGCTAAGGCTGCCCGAGGTGTGTTGAAAAGTTTTTCACGTTTCATTTTTTCCCGAAACCCTTTTGTTGCCCGTAGGATGGGTTTGGATGATCATTTGGTGACAATACGGGTACTTGAGCACCCATGGGGACCCACGTAGTGGCCACTGGGCCCATGTAGCCCGAGCCATGGCCCCCCCAAAAGCTTCAAAATTGCTGTTTGTAGGTGGTCCAATGGCATTTGGTGGGTGCACGAACTGCTAAAGCAGTTTTCCACCCTCTACAGGTCAAAAATGGAAAATTTTGCAAAACATTTTTTGGATATTGTGACCACTTACAATGATCCTATGAAAAACATGTTTTAGACCCTCTTGGTGTGTTTTTTACCCCATTTGGGTGTGGGGGGGTCTACTACGGCCAGACGCCCAAATAGTTGCACTGCGCGTGCGCACTGTACGCGCACTGCGCTTAAGGTGCCCCCAAATTCTGTCAAAAATGGCCCAAAAATGCCCTTTTGGGGGGCAGTTTGGGTGCCCAGGATGTCCATGGAGGGGTCCATTTGCATTGAAACCAACCTAGATGGCATCGGCCTATTCCATATGATTGTCATTCAAGAAGTCGGAGACAATGAATGATTGGGTGCACAGATCTGAGATTGCAGAAAGAGGAAGCAAAAAATACCAAAAGAGAAACAGAACAGCCAGAAAAGCCACACACAGCAAATCCAAAGCGTTCAATTCTTCGGGACAGGTCTTGCAGCTGCATGGCTGTTAGGGGGAAACATTATTGACTAACAGAACACGGTTCAATGTCTGTACTGGGTCAGCGAGCTGGGAGGAGAGTCCATCAGCTATGAGCCTGAAGCCAGCCTGTTGGTCAAAACGGGCAGGCAGGGGGTGTCCCAGATGCATAAGGTAAGACACCTGAGACATCTGATGCTGGGTGGGGTCGGCCCAATCCAGAGGCTCGGAGCATGGCACAGGTGTCCAAAATTCTAAATCTGTCTGTAAAGGGTGGGGGGGGGGGACTGTATTTGGGGAGGCAGGGAGGTGGCCCCCCCATCGCGTTTTTTTTTTGCCCGTGTTGGTGTCTTGCTGGGTTTTTTGTCCCCTTTTGTTTTTGTTTTTTTGGCGGGGGGGCTCCAGAAGCCGTCTCCATCCACAACCCTCGCATCCCTCTTCAACTCTGTACATCTACATCTACATCTACATTGCTGCGCAACTTTGGGGGAATCCTTGCACTGTGCACACACACTACATGCGACTTTTGGATGGTACTTCCCCAGCCTCTATGTTGCTCCCTCTCTCCAACGCCGCCAAAATGACCCCCGGGCCCCCTGCGCAGCAACAGACTGTACGCGCATCAAAATGGATATACCATGACCCAAACGCTGCCCTTGCCCCCAAAATCACCACCATTCGAAGCCAATAACAATACTGCCGAGACCCCAAATACCCAACCAGTGGGTCGCCTGTCGTGCGCCAAGCACTTTAGAAGGGGCAAAATAGCCTTTGGTCCATGCACTATGGGATACAGTGCATAAAAAGATGTGATTCCAACACAGAATGTAGTAACCAAGTGCATTTAGGATTGTAAAAACGCCGATTTTAGGATTGAAAATACCAGAGCGGGCAGATGTCCACCCAAAACAACTATGCCAATATGTTGCACAGGGCATCGTGGGAGGCATTCTGGGGCGGACTGGTCACTCCTTGCAGGTTCCCCTGTCAACCCATCGTGTGTCGTTCTTTTCCCCTGCCTGTTTCAAGTTGGGGCAAGTATTAGGGTAGAATAAGGGTCACGAAATACTTCGGCATGGACTGAATGTGGGGTCACTTCAATCGAAAAAATGGGATCGGATCCCAAACTGCCCACCACTGCCATCTGCTCAATCCAAAGAGCATGGGGAATCCTTTTGAAACAAGAAATCTTCGATAAACAAACCCTGCAACAAGGGCTGCGCATGAAGTTGCCTCAAACCATCGCGGATGGAATTGATGGCGACCTCCTTATGCATGAATCCCACGGCCATCATCATCGGAAGTCCCGTCTGCCCATCGAGGGCTTGCAACACGTCATACAGCCAAGGCTCGCTGGCCTTCGTAACCGTTTGCACCAGCAACCGATGCCCGGCATTTGCAACCTCTTTGAAGCGCTCTCTGTGCTCAGGCTTCAGCTGCATTGTAAACGACATGTAAGGGGACCGTTGGGGGTCCGCAAAATAGAGAGCAGCTGCCTCAAATGTGATCAGCACACGCACTTGACTGTACCACTGGGCATTCACCAAACTGAACATCTTGCGCTTGCTCTCTGCGGTGGGGGACGCAAACACTGTGCGATGTCCTACAACGCTGCCCGTCCCCTGCCGGCCCCTCAACACTGCAACCACAGAGCCCTTGGCAACAAGTCCGGCCATGCTCTTGACGCTGGTGCCGCGGGGGAAGTGCCTACCCCCGCACTCCAGTACAAAATCCAATACCTTGTCCTTGTCCTTCAGGTTGAAGCCGTTGTACAGCAGCGGCTCCGGGTTGGTGCAGCCCTGCTTGTACAGCATCCCCACGGACAAGCCATCGTCCCCGGGGCACGCAGGCACGTGGATGGGCTTCCGATACCTTTTGGCGAGCTCGGTATTCAGGAGGGTGTTCAGGGCCACGCCCCCGGCGAATGCAATGCCATCCACCTGATCTATGAAGGCCTTGAAGTGGTCTACTTCCTCGAAGACTGCGGTCTGGAGCACGTCCTGCGCAGTTGCGGCGTAGTCCCTGTGGTCTTCTTGACTTGTCAGGGACACTTGGGAGTACAGCCGTGCGGTGGCCTCTTTGGCCTTCGGGCCGTGGTATGGACAGAGCCTCACAACCTGCGTCATCACTTCGACCCACTCTTTGCGCACACGCCCCAGCATCGAATAGTCCATCAGCCCGACGCTCGGTCGTGCCCAGCCCCCTCCTCGACTCTTTGTCAGTCTGGACGGCAAATCGGTCAGGTTGGGGTGTTGCGTGAACCGCGTCCAAGCCATCCCGAGGTAGGGGCACGGCGCCGCCATGAGAGCCACCTCGCCCGACTGGCGCGAGGCGTTGAAGACGGTGAAGGCCTGGTCATCCCCCCCCCCGTCCACGCTCAGCACCAACGCCGTACGGAAGGGGGAGTCGAAGAAGGCGTACGTCGCGTGCGCGAGGTGGTGCCCCACACGGTACGTCCTCTTCCGAGGGATGACGTCGTCACCCACGTTGTCCCCCTTGCCCAATATCACGGTGGTGATCGTGGACCTGTCCCCCAGGAACGGCTTTAGGCTTGGCCACATCACTGGCCAGGCCTCCCCGATGTCTTTGATGCCGAAATTCGGCACCCCCGTCACCGTCTCCAGTGTGCCGACCACCAACACTGTGCAGTCCGTGGCCAGCAGCACCGTACTGTCGTGCAGTCCCCCGTGCAGAGCCACCGTGGTCCCGAGAGCATTCGATTCGCGTCTCCCGAACGCCCCCCCGAGGTGGATGTGGAAGTGCCTTCTGGCCTGGCGCTTCTCCTTGTCGTCGTCTTCCTGCGCTATGGCGTGCAGGGGGTTGACGATGTCGTGCACCAAACTGTGCAGTACGCTTTGAGAGCCGGTCTCGACGGTGCCTCCACCTCGTTTCCGAGGGTTCGGAGATTGGGGCACGATCGGCAGGCAGGGGATGAGGATGAAGCATAGCAGGGCAATGACTGTATTGACGTACGTCTGTGAGCCTCTCATGAAGCAACCGGCGAGGAGCAAGGACACCTCTGAAAGGCCTCCACGGGAATGCTTGCACGACGGCACTACATTGTTGCTGCAGGAGAGAGGTGAACGACTGTCACAGGGGGAACGGGACAAATTGGGTTGCTTCCGAAAGCGAACACTGCGGGATGCAAGACCACCGGAAGGGTCCCATCCCGAGCCAGCCCCGCTGTGGTCAGCAGAAATCCTAGACTCCAAACCCCACAGAAACCGCACAGAAATGGTGCATAAACATGCGAAAAGGAAGGCAAGATCTGTTGGTAGAGGCTTGGGCAAGACTGTCAGCTTCATGTGGAAAATGGTACAGACTTGGCATATCAACGTGGCATACATGGAGCATTAGAGCGACGAAAAAGAGGTGACAAGGACGCCGTGGGAAAAGCCGTTTACCTGCGGCCCAAGAAGGTAACAGCAACTTTTTGGTCCATGGATGGTGTATGGATAAATTGTGGAAGAAGTATCACGTTGATGCTTGATCCATGGACAATCCATGGATCACCCTTGGACCACCCAGAGACATCCTCTGGAAGTCAACTGGTGTATGGATCATCTATGGACAAGCCGTGCATGATGTATGGGTTATCCATGTACCATGTATTTTTGGTCCACTGGTTCTCTGTGGATGGACTGTGGAAGAACCAGCGACGTCAAGGATGATTTGTGGATCTTTGGGGAAGGTGTAGCTGATGTACGGAGGATCCATGTACCATGTATGGCTGGTGCATAGATTGTCTAAGGGTCAACTTTGGCATAACCATGAAGTTGAGGGACAATCCAGGGATAATCTATGGATCACCCCTGGACAACCCATGGACTAGCTCCAGATAGTCTATGCATAATGAGTGGACCATGTTTGGACCATCATCGGAGATGTATGGATGATGATGTATGTAGACAGGGGAAAACTTTCAGCTGCAAAGACATGTACTGCGCCAAATCGCCATCTCACACCTTAGAGGTGTGTGTGTGTGTGTGTGTGTGTGTGTGTGTGTGTGTGTGTGTGTGTGTGTGTGTGTGTGTGTGTGTGTGTGTGTGTGTGTGTGTGTGTGTGTGTGTGTGTGTGTGTGGGTGGGTGTGTGTGGGTGGGTGGGTGGGTGGGTGGGTGCGTGCGTGCGTGCGTGTGTGTGTGTGTGTGTGTGTGTGTGTGTGACGCCCAAGTATTTCAATACAAGCTCAAACTGCGAGGTGTGTGTGTGTGCCAATTGCCAATTGCCCCGCGTCGGGGGTGATTCAATCCATGCTCTGTTCGTGCCTTTGGCAGTTCTCTGGAGCTCTTTATACACACTTGCAGTACAAAAAGAGGCTAGTTGGTAGGTCACTTACGTACATTTTGTCTCGGCGCTCTGCCTGTCTCTAATCTGGCTCAGGATCTGAAATATCCATGGGCGCATTGCGCATATCCCGCTGCCTGTGGCGGATTACTGTAGGCCTATCACTGCCTGAGTCACTGTTTGAGACCTGCACCGCTGCCTGCCTCTTTACTCCCCTTGTCCTTGTTCGCTTTTGCCTCCTTGCCCTCGGCCCTTCACCCGTTGGCCCCCTGGGCCGTACCGTTCTGTGTACCGTGGACTTTGCAGCCCCAGCCCTGGCTAGGGCATCTGCCGCCTCGTTATATACCAATTTATTGTGCCCATACACATGGGTGACGCACACTGTCGCCGCCCTAGCCTGCAATGACTGGTATATATCTTCCCATATATCATGGTGCTTGACTGGCTGTTTACCCTTCGCCATCCAACCACGGCGGTTATATAGCTGTAAATTGCTAAAAATATCCACACACCACTTAGAGTCACTATACAGGCACAGCTCTTGGGTGTTGCGCACAGCGCGGAAGCCTGCCCTGACTGCTGATACCTCCGCCCTATTGTTCGTTTGTGGTGCCACCAGCGGCTTGCTTATGTTTTCATACTTTGAGTGTGGAAAGTACTACATCACCCCTGCCTTCTCGGGGCCCCGCAAGTGGGCAGAATTGCTGTGTAACCCCTCTGTTATCAGGGGTCCCTTGAAGAGGGGACAAAATCAGAAGTGGCTGCCTCAACCCTGCCTTCTTGGGGGCCCACAAGTGGGCGGAATTGCTATGTAACCCCTGCGTTATCGGGGGTCCCCAAAAGAGGGAATAAAATCAAAAGTGGCTACCTCACCCCTGCCTTCTCGGGGGCCCACAAGTGGGCAGAATTGCTATGTAACCAATGCGTTATCGGGGTTGCCAAAAGAGGGGACAAAATCAAAATTGGCCACATCACCCTGCCTTCTTGGGGTTCCCCCCCCCAGATTTTGGGAGCTCTATTGACCCCCCCCCCCCTCCTCACTTGAAAACCCGCCATCCCGCTAGTCCATATCCCGGAAAGGGGCAAGTCCATGCGGAAGGTCATCCCAAATCGTCCCATCCTACCCACACACCCACACACCCATCTGAGGGGTAGAATCCACCGTCAAAACAGGGGTAGGAATCAGAAGTAGCCCAAAAAGTTGCCCTGCGTGCACCCTGCGCACTAACGCTCCTTGTTTGAGTCAAAACGTGCCCTCGGCTACCCTGGCCCCTTTCCCATCCCCCCCAACCCGCCCCTGCCCCCCCCTCACCTACCACCTAGATTGCCGGAGCCTACTACTTTGGTGTGGAGGCATCGGTGGTGCTTCCCATCGCGAACAGGTTGGAAAAGGAGGGCATCCGTCATGGACGCCGTTGGCACTCTTTTTGGACCTCTTGTTGAGGCCCAGTGATGGATAACATCATTTGTTCTGTTTAGTGAATTGTGGGCAATACTATGGGGATGTTCAGACCTACAGCTTTGATATCACCACACAGGGTACAGGGTGAGCAAACCAGTTTATTCTGTTGCATTTATGATGCCATAAAACGAGCAGAACTGTTGGAGGGTACGCCCAGTGATCATCTCCCTCCAAAAGAATCAATATTTCCAGACCTGCTGATTTGTAGTACAGCTACTAGTTCAATTGAGGCTAACATAGGGCACATGCGCATGATTGTTTGTTGGGGTTTCCTACCAAGTTGCAGAGCACAGACCAAGAGGATAATTTAGAAGGACACCATCTGCACAGGCAGATGTGGGCCTCCCGCCCCCACTCTCTAGCCGATGGAGATGGCCCCATGTGCCTGCGCCCTGATTACCCAAGTGCTTGGTATCACAAGTTTGCAGGTAGCCCGCTAGAGTTTGGTGTCAGTGCGCAAGGAAAGAGGCAAACAGAAGCAGGAAAAAGGTACCGAAGGAGACATGCATGTTGCAGGAATGCACAGATATCGTCTTCCTTCCACAAGTCAAAGAAAGTCAGCAAACTTCAATGCATATATAAATACAGGGAGCTCCATTCTGTGGGATACACCTATTCACTCCCACAATGCACAGTACTGATGCACACCCCAGTGTGGACAATTTGTTGCAATGTCTCAATACAACCAGACGTGGTTCAGGAAGCCATTCTGAATCCAACACAATAGATATAAACGCAGGGTTGGCACTTCAGGCGTGTGGTGAAATGCAAATCAAATCAAAGTGAAACACTGAGACGAATGCCCGAGTGCGCGTGATGCGAGCACTGAAAGTGTTACAAAAAAACTACGCTGAGGCAGCGAGGCTTCGAATGGGATCAAGCAAAGTCACAAAGGGTGGGCAATGGAAACGCATGGGCAATTTCCACTCACCGCAGCAAAGCCACCAAGAGAGCTTCACCAGAAGGCTCGTCGCACCGTATAATTTTGGCAATTTGTCGTCAGAACCATGTAAGATGTCGAGGTTGACAACGTAGGACATGGTTACATTCTGCGTTCCCAGACCCAACTGCATTTGACTACAACAGACTTAAATCTGTTCTCATGGGCTGCTATGGGCATTGAGCTCACAAAAGCATGATAAATACCAGGCCCGGAAAAAACAGCGCAACTGTATGCTGATCAGGGCCCTGACATGGCGCCCAGTACATTCTCGATGTTGTGAAAACTAAAACAGAAAGGATGTGAGGATTCTAGCTGTGAAAACTCGTCGAACAAAAAGAATGAAAAATGGGTGAAATGATGCCAGGAAGGGCCGAGGGCAATAAGGTAGTCAACCAAATGCAGGGCAACACATTCAACAATGCAACCTCAACCCTGTGCACATCCACATTTAAACCGCAGAGCATGCCGCAGATGCGGTGCATTTCACTATTGGAGGATTGTCATTACACAACTTATATCGTCACACTGGAAGACCCTCTCACTGTAAAAACCTCACCGGACCTTAGTAACAGTGAAGTGGTGAATATCCTGAATATCCAGTGTGGGAATCAGGAGTAGGTGCGGGATTATAGTGCACGTTGGATGCACTACCTCCGGAAGAATAAGGTAGACTAACCTCAGGATATGACTCATTGGTGGCAGCATCGTCAACTCCGCGATTGGGATCTGGGTGAGAATCAAACAGATCCCCTTCAGCACAACCTAGCCACTAACCTGTAGGGTAGGCGCTGTCTTGGTGTACAAAGAAATAGACATGCACGCACTTGACACCAGGGAACCGATTTCACATATGCTGAGCGGTTTGCAACTGCAATCTAACTGGTGAGCACCGTGGGCTTTGAATGTTGGCAATTTCTTCGTGCTTTTGCTGTGATCAGCCCAGGTGTGATCCCAGAAATGCAACTCCGGTTCGGAAATTCCGCGTTTGGATTGGAAAAATGTTTGTTTGCCTTTGGTTGTTTCAAAGCAAAAATGTGAAATTTCTGGGGAAATCTTAAATCAGCAAACAACACTCTAGACATCATATACATGCAAATGCAATATATACACCAACAAGCATGCATGCAAATACACAGATGTTTTTTTTTGGATCAGACCAAGATGAGCTGGGGTGGCCTGCTCATTGTATGGTGCTCAAGAAGGCTTCCCGGCATCAAGGTTCAGAGCTGTCCAATTCTGCAATGACCCCTTAGGGAACTGTGGTAGTGGGTCTGACACGTGGTGAGAAGAAGCTAAACCATTGAATGCAGTGGCAAACTGCCACGCCCGTAGGCTTGAGGGCAAAAGACCGGCGAATTGAAAGGACTGCAGGCCAAAAGAGCAAACTATGCCAGACCATAGCATGCAAATACACAGATGTGTCCAATCCCTGTCCCTCCACATGGAGCAGTTCTGAATCATATCCAATTGACGAGTGGGAGCTTGTGGCCCCCGGATTGGGCTCTAAGGGGAGGCCAGGGACGGGACTGGCTGGTATGCTCAATCGGGGTTGGGCAAAGAGCAAGCGGACCACGCTCCCGTCACTCGCAGATGAGTAAGGCAGGGCGTGGGAGGGCAGTCACATCCCGACTCAAGGGCGATTGATGAAGCGCTGGTGCCCCAGTGACACCGGAGGATCAGACAGTGGTAGTGGTGGTGCACTGCATGTTGCATGCTGGATTGCGTGGGTGTTCATGGGCATCGTTCCATACCGTGGCTCCGTGATTTGTCATGGGTGTGGCTATGCACTGGCGTCTATGCATTGGTCAAGGTGGGTACAGGCGGCGCAGCCTGTTTCTGGCCGATTTCGAGCGGTGTATGAGCCCATGGCCTCACACGCATGCATGCACGTGGGCCCACAGGGATAGATACACATGCTGACGCATGGTGCATGCTTGACTCCATGCTTGTGCGTGCACGGTGCTCCATGCATGTGGCGGTATGTGCCCATGCACGACTCGAAGCGGGGTGAAGGCAGTCCCTGCAGCTTGTGCAGTCGGGGCATGAAATCTTGAGCCCGGATGGCCCCTCCCGCTGTCCACTTTGGCCCAAACGGGAGCGCGTTGGAAACGCGCTTTACTGTTCTCACTGTACATACGTGGCCCTGACGGCGGTGTACCGATCTGCCGGGCATTCGGGGGCGGTGTGTCGGACGCCCCTCGGCAATGGCAGACCAGTACGGCCCAGGGCTTTGCCATGACTCCCGCCCCCCCCCGCCCCCCTTTTTGTGACCTCGTAGACTTGTGGGTGCCGATGCCCATCGTGACCTGTGTGTTCCAGCGGGACTTCGGTGGGTTCGGGGGCGCACACGTTCACGTTCCTGGGGGGCGTCCCCGGGGGGCGCCCCGACATGGAGATTGCGGCCACTTGGCATCCGAAAAGGGCCCTAGGCCTATCACGGGTGTGCCATACACATACCGCACGTTGTGACCGCACAATATGGGGACAGAATCTGACAGGTGCTATGGGAGTCACAGAAGGTCTGGCTGGCCCATGCCAGAGCTCGCGACGGCCTCACCCAGGCCCGGTTGGGGCCAGAAGGCACAATGGCGTGGGCGTTGCGAGACCTCCAACTGCACCAGCAGGCGGAGTGGCAGGGCGTCCCCAGGGCAGCCCTGAACTAAGGCCATCGTATGTGGGGACAGCCGTCCCCCCGCCACAGGTGCACAACACACAGCCGTTATGCAGCGTGCACATGGCCACCGCCCGGGCACTGACAGGAGCGTGGGATGTGTTGCACAGGCGTGCGCCCCGTGGTCCTTCTTGGAGGCTCTCAGAGCCCAGCCAGCTTCATAATCGAAATCTAAAAGGCACTGGTTCCTCAGGGAACTGCTGTCGCACAGCGACATACGGTACACCCAGAGAGTTCAGCACTTCGTCCACCTCGTCCGTGGTGGTGTTCCGAACCGGCCAGAACCATTTGTTATAAATCCTGTTGTGTAACAGAAGGTACGCTTTGCTGTTCAGCCAAAAGAACTCATCGGCGTTACCGCATGTTTTGGCCATCCGCCATGCGTACTCCCGTACCTGGACTTCCAAGTACTGGAATGGGACCTGGACCTTGGATGGCAGCAGTGACTTGCACTGGGAGAGGATCTGCGAATACTTAATGAGCACAATTTCAACCTCATGATCATCCCTACTCCGCAGTAGGTGGTCCGGCTTGCGAGATTGAAAGTCCAGTTCGTCAAGGATGTGCTTGAGCTCCTGCGCCACGGCGTCATGTGCATCCCGGCGCGAACCCCACCCGAGCTTATTCCCGAGCGTTTGTATGGAGGTGCAGAACAACGCAAAGCACCCTGCAGCGACAGACACGGCGATGCGTGTATCTTCATCTAATGTCTCGGAAGAAAGCACGAAACTCATGATTGCTGCCAGTAGACCAAACAGAGTGCTGGGTAGGACAATGAACCACAAGTCTTGCAGCGCAAAATAGTCTTTGGCCAGACGGTGCTTGCATTGCTCGAAATACAACAAATTCCACAAGTCCAGGAGCCCGTCAGGGGAATGGTGCACTGCTTCTGGTGGACGTGCTGTGAACAAGGGGCTTCCAGCGTGCAGACGCACAGGAGAGCAAGGGTAGGGGCGCGACATGTGATGATCATATGACATATCAAAGCGATCGCCAAGACCTCAAGACCTGGGAAAACAAGAGAAAGCTGGGATGGATGATCTCATGTTGCATACACCACACCAGATCATGGGGGAATCCTCGCACTGCGCACTACTTCGGGAACGCAATTTCCCCACAAAGCGTCCAAATTGCCCCAATTCCAAATGCCCACAAATCAAGCCATGGCTGCTTAGGCTGCCTAGATTGCCAAATAGGTGCACTACGCTGGGGGCGCCCCCACTTGTTATGGCAATCAACCTGGTGGCAGTGAAATACAGCGCAGCCTTGAACCTTGAAATTTTGGATTCTCCGTGTCGGAAGTAGGGGGGTACATGATCCAAATGCAAAAATGGTCCCTATTATAGGTGAAAATTCATGAATGCAGGGCACAACCATGTCTGCTACGCGCACCGGCAAAAAATAGGCAAAAATCAGGCAAATCTCTTGACTTCGACCCCTAACATAGCCAGCCCACTGTCTCACCAAGCTCTAACCCTTGTTTTTTTTCTTTGGATTCAGCATGTCCAAAATACGGGGGGGGGCAATTTTTCTCATGTGAGGATGACGACATTCGGTCAAAACTCTTGAATTCGTGGAAAATTGGCTCCATCTACAGTAAAACAGCCCGTTTGACCCCCCCCCTGTTCCGCCACCCCCCAAGGGGTCCGGAGGCGCCTCCCATGTGCACGTTCTCATGTGCACGGGTAAACGCCGTGAGTATTTTTTGGGGGGGGAAAGGGGGGCCAAATATTGGCACTTTGCGTCTACAACATGCAGATAGGGTCTACAATTAGCAGACCATGTCTACTTGGGGCAGACCGTGTCTACAAACTACATACCGCAATGCCCATACGCACGGGTAAATGATATTAGCGGACTGTTTTGGGGAAAGAGGGCAAATATTGGCACTTCGCGTCTACAACATGCTGACAGTGTCTATAATCAACAAACCGTGTCTACTTGGGGCAGACAGCGTAGGTTTGGGTCCATGGGCATGTCAATGTCATCGTGGTACAACATCTGGTTCAACTACTAGATTGCCAAATCACTGCTTGTTTGCAGTTTCATGGATGGACGGCTGCTTGTTTTCCTGAAGAAACTTAAGGACAGCCCTGTGCTCTTTAGCGCTATGAAGGTTTGGATTGGCTTGAGAGCACCTGGATACACCAAATGGGTGCCACATGTTGAGAAGAAATGCCCCTCCGCATGGCACAAACAGGGCAATTTTGGGCACTTTTCCAAGCTCGATGCACGTTCACTTGTCACAATGATATGTTTAACTTGATGGTCAGCCTGTTCTCTCAGTGCATGAGAGGGACACCTCCCTTCCAAGGAGGGACGGGGTCCAATTGTGGAAAGCCGACGGCGATGAGGAAGGAGGAGATGCCGTTGAAACCAAGAGAATCAGCAAAGAGACCAAGACAAGCCAGCTAGGACAGGCTATTCTGACAAGGTTTAACACCTTGGTGAGGCTAGGCTGACTGATTTCAGTGCTGGCCATTTGACCAGACCCCTTTATGTTCTCACTTTTTTTTTGCAGTTACGTGTGCGTCCTCAGGCACACGATGTTCACTGAAAAATGCCATTTCTGTGTGGCTTCTGTGGGGCTTCTGGTGGGTTTTGGAATCATGGGGCAATTCTGGAGACAATGGCCAAAAAGTGGCGCACAGGGCGCGCACTTCTCTCCAAGGATGCATCGGAAGAGGAGGAGGCTTAGAACACGGGCTGACAGACAGGTCTTTGACCGTGATCACGTGAAATGGGAGGGTCACTGGACAAGTCTGATTGTACTACAAATGTGAGGAACACAAGATTGGATTTGTGGATGGGGTCTCGAGATGGTGGTACACAGCACACTCATCACTGGGCACGGATGTTTATGACCAGTGAACTGGAACCACCCAATGATGTCCATAGCGGAATGGCAACAGGGCTGTGTTAAGATTGCTCCTGAGAGGCTGACCATATGAACGAGGATGGCCATTGCCCTATCAAACCCTATCCAGTACCAAACCTGAAATACCTCGTTTGACCAGGCGTGTAGAGCCAGGAGGAATTTCACTCTTGATCTCACTGCCTCCAAAATTTGAAAGCCATTCCTTCCCAGTCACATTGGGGAAACCGCGCAAAATCCATTGGCAGACAACAAAAATGTACTGCACACCAACACTCACCAACTCATCACCGGAAACCAGAAACGTGTGGGAAAAGGGACCAATGGGGAAATGGATAAAAGCGGAACACGAGAGAAAGGCTTGCATCAATAGGAGCAACCGTTTTCCATTCTCCAGACCCCCTTCCACATCTTCCCTAACACAACTGCAGAAATGCTCACCGACATTCATTGTTGATGATGGAGCTTTATGATCCATCGAAATTTGTTTGTGACCTGGGCGGGGTGGTACGGAGGCCCATTCCCATTGCGGAGCTCCAACTATCGTGGCGGCTGTGCCATTGTCCAGTCACGGATGGAGAGTCGGGGATGGGGGGCAGGGGCTAACCCAACATACTAACCCTAACCCTAACCTGGAGTCAAATCATCCCCAGGACGACTGATCATTTTGAGGGATGTCTCACGGAATATTTGCTATCCACGCCGCTTGGCCCGGTTTTCGAGACACTGCTGGTCCTCAAACAGGCTGGCACGGAGGCCCATCCCCCCGCCCCCTCCTTCGCCGGGCCTCCGTTCCCCCTCTCCACGGAGCAATATTCTTGTCGCCTCAGCACGTAAGTTCGTCGAAGTTTCGTCACCATATGCAACCGCTCCCCAGTCACCCGTTCTTCCCTTCGCATGTTGCGTCGGGTCGCTGCTTTCTGTCGGCCGCTGCCGCCGGTGCTCCTGCTGGTGTCGTTTCCGCGTCCGCGGAGCCCAGTGGTTGGTGTGCTGGGGCTGTGCTGGATGTGGCGGGATGTGCCGTTTGCGCGTGAGCGGCGCCCGGTAGTTGGCGTATTGGAATTGTGCTGGTTGTTGCGGGGGTCGTTTGACTGTTTTTGCTGTCCCCACACCCCCGTCCTCAGGCCGTCCCCGACCTGCCTGGCTGTGTTTCCATGTGCGTGAGGCCCAGGTGCCCTGCCCCTCCACCCCCACCCACCCAACATCTCCGAAGCCCCTGCCCGGGGCAGGCCAACCACCGAGCACAGGCCTGGTACGGGCAATGGTCATTGGTTGCAAGGTATTGGTCAGTGCAACTCAGGGTAGCGGTCAGAACAACGCTGGTCAGTGGTTCGTGGAGGTGTGAGCATCGACATACCGCCCGCCCCCCCCCCCCGACTCTGGGCGGGAAGAAAATTGCTCTGCGGGGGGGGGGGTGACACGGAAGCCCATTTTCCCAACCCCCCCCCTCCCTCCTTGGCCGCCGTGACGGGAGGGGGGGTTCAGGGCGGGGGTGCCCGACCTGCCGTGCCGGGGGGGGGGGGGTCAACCCAACATCTATGGCTCAAAATGATACCCACGTCGCGCTGATCATTTTGACTACTCAAATGTGGGGGGGGGGGATTATTGGTGGAAAAAACTTTTTCGGGCCAAATTTTGTGTTCCTGTGCCTTTGGCGCCAACATCCGTTCTTACACAAAACAAAGGGCCCGACACGAAACCCCATTTCTCCAACCCCCCCCCCCCTCCTTCGGCGGGCGTCCATGTCACCCCCCCCCCCCCCCCGCAGAGCAATTTTCAGGTTGCCCTGCGAGCAGGCGTTGGGGACCAGCCCCCGCCAATATCCCCAACCAATCTTTCGTTTGATAAATCACGGCAGTACTGAATATTGGTCGTCGGCATGTCGCAACCCTGCGGGATCAACCGGATGCTTCGCCCGCTGACCTGGCGCTGGCCTTATCAACTGTCTGAAGCACACAAAAGAAATCGGCCCCATCTGGTCAAGCGGGTGCGTGTACGGCAATCTGTCCAAAGTCACTGTCGTGGCCTCGGCCGGTCCAGCTGCACCGTCACAAAGCGCCCCAGCAGTTGCAAGCCCCCCAGTTTGCATGCCTCCTGGGCAGCACGAGGAGAACTCCACTGCACAAATGCAAAGCCTTTTTTCAGCCGCACTTCCAGGATCTTCCCCAGGGCAACCGGCGCAAAGAACTGCCGCAGCTCCTCTTCGTCGGCCTCTGGTGGCACACCACCAACAAAGACGGTCGAAGTGGGGCTGCCCTCTGATGTTGTGGAGGTGGCTGCAACAAAGACAAAGCGGACTAGTACGCGGGAGGAAGGGTGAACCAGAATTGGCGGGAAATCGCCCCTTACGCACCCCCCCCACTGCCCCCCCCCATCCCCACACACACATCCACCTACCCGCACACACCCGCAACCTCTCCGCAACTCCTCCCTGCCCCCCCCCTCCACACTTTGTTGGATCCAAGTGACCCTCAAATAGAAACTCACATGTTTGCTGCCCCCCAAGGATATTCTGCTGATGTAGGGATTATGGTCAGCCGAATGGTCATCTTAAGTATCTCTTTGGTGGTATCTAGGGTGGGATCCTATGCTCGGCTTTGCTTCATTGATCAGGGCCCATTGTTGTCAACATCAACAGAAAAACCCCGGACACCCCACAAATGAATTGCGACTGGAACGGTGCGGGAACCTGCTCGTAAAGGTTCCTCATTCCGCGCCTCCTGCTGTAACGCCTTCGTCATCGCCATATCTTTGTGAAACTGAATTTCGTCTTCTATGGCCTTGAGCTGCAGCTCCATCGTACACTTACGCTGTGGCACAAAGCATCACGGTGCCTCTCACGCCAAGGTGTTAGAGCGTTGCGCGCAACAATGTCTCACCCTCCTTCTGCTTCGGCTTGCCTCTTATCTCAATTAGCTACTCCCATTGCTTGCTGTTCTCCTAGCGCTTGTAAAAACCGCATCCACACCCTTGCTTGTGCACGTCCGCTTCCTAAACGTTGCGCTTGCGCTGGTCGCTCTCTCCTAGGCCATTTCAACGCTTTTTCTTACACCTCCACCCCCTAGGCCGATCCCCATAGTGCATAGACGTGGCACGTCCCATGGGCCTGACGGTCAAGGAAACCTTCTAGAGAAGGCAACAGGGTTGGCTTTTGCAGGGACTTTCATGGACACTTGGCACCGACCTACTTGCCCTTCGCAGGATGTCAATTAATTATTTGAGAAAGCGGCTTTCAGTTTGATGTGGGCAATTGTAGTGGGTAATTGTTCCACCGTCACCATATAGACTTCAGCCGGAGCCCTAACTGCGAAAATGCAGCCAAAGTGCCAAAGACATGACATGACAAAAGAGCACAAACATCGACAAAAATGGTGTGACAGGGACTTGAGGTTGTGTTGCATGTTATGCTGGAGCCTATGCTGGAGCCTATGCTGGAGCCTAGGCAACTAGGACAGAGGGACATTGGTGAAAGCGGGAGGGGGCCACTAGTCCAAATTTGCAAAGGGCAACCCTAGTACGGTGACAAAGGCCCAGTAATGGTTGGCACATGATACGGAGTAGGAAATCATGTGAAGGCAAACAAATGGCACTGCTAATGGAAACGCCATTTCTTCCTTCCATGCGGCGCGTTCCACAACACAGCTCCCAAGCTACACCTTCTCAGACTTGGTGCCTTTGCTCTAGTGGCTGCATATGCACCCTCCAAATCGCAAGGTGGCTACCATTCTAAAACCGCATGAAATTCGAAAATTTGAACGCTACCGAGACAATTTCCACGAAACTTCCGACATTTATGGCCCAACGCCGGCGGTGGGTGGGGGTTGGCGGGTCGCGGTTGGCGGTGGGTGGCGGTTGGCGGTTGTTGCCGGCGGTTGGCGGTCTCTAGGCGTTGTCTTTAAGGGTTATCCTTAACCAAAAAAAATTCTACCAAGAAGGCCTCAATGTCACATGGAAAACAAGTTGTTTGGAAAATTCGTTTCAATCTTGCGACCGCCCTCCTTCCCGCTACCACCAGGGGGGGGGGAAAAATGCGGTCGCCGGGATTGGAAAAAAATGCGGAAAAATGCGGAAAAAATGCGGAAAATGCGAGAAAAAATGCGGCATAAAATGCGGTTTTGCTAAAATGCTATAGGACTCCCAAAACCCCTATGTTTATCAAGACGCATGTTGATCTGTTGACACCATCGCTCCATCAATGTGAAGACTACTTTGCGGCGGGGTGGGCTATTTCCATCATCAGATGTGGGCTCAGAAGGAGGGCAATGGGAGGGCATAGCATGTGACATGTCTAAGGGAAAAGGAGCCATGTAACAAACAAAAGTGGCGGTGTTGGGAAGGTATGCAAACACTGACTTGACTACAAAACTACCCTTTAGTTGAACTACACAATGCCACTTGAATGTATCCTCTTGAACATTACACTAAGGGACCTGCCCAGAAAATGCGAAAAAAAATGCGGAAAATGCGAAAAAATGCGAATCGCATTTTTCCCCCCCCCCTGTACCACGCAAGGCCAAGAATCAATGGACATCGTGTTTGGGTGTCTACCACATGGCCAAGGAGGGATGGGTTTGAAATAAATGATTCCGAAGTTGACACGTAATCGCACAAAGAGCCACACAAATACCTTTTTCCGTTTGGAACGCCGGCCGCTGCTTCCACTACTACCATCTGTGTCACTATCATTGCCAGTGTCTGTATCGCTGTCGGTGCTCGAACTAGTAGTGCTGTCACATTTACTCTTCCGGTGCCTTTTGCTTGACTTCTTTTTCATTTTATGTTGTTTTCGTTTCTTCTTGCTATTCTCCTTCCGCTCCTTCTTCTTCTTCTTCTTCTTGCTGCGCTCTTCTTTGGCCTTGAAAACATAACATGGACGCACAACGATCATGCCGGTCAATGGCGTAAACACTCAACACCATGCATCCTATGGATACCCCCATGAACAGAGGTTGTCGACCAAAACACAATGAAAAGCTAGCGCCCCTCAACCCACGGTGCGGATGCGAACACGATGAACAGCTAGCGCCCCTCAACCCACGGGGCGGATATGATCTCTGACGTAGACTACGCCGTGTTTGCACTATGCTAACGTCCAACATCCTATCATTAGGTACCTTGGCTTTGGCCAACTTCCGCAACTGCTTAGCCTCAAACTGCCGCTTCAGCTCCTCAAACTCTTGTACAAGCGGATCCTCTTTCCTTTCGTCAACATGCGGGGACACGTCCTAAGCAAACCAAAAACAAAGCAGGTAGAGAAACGCACGAAAAACCAACCGCCGCCCCAAGGCGCCACCCCAAGCCTCGCCCTCACGGGGGACTTACTGGTGTTTGAGTCCCCCCCACCCGCCGCTCCAATCAATCGATCGGTGTGACCACGTTTCAATAGAATCCATCGTGTTGCTTTTCGCGTGGTTTGGAATTGGGTAATGGGGCCATTTTGGGGGAAGAGGTTGCTATTCTCAGCATAACCTTGAACGTACATTAGCCCAACTCACCCTCAAAATGGTGGGCCCTTTTCTCCAAAATGCGCGATTAATGCGCAAGATTTCAAAAGATTCATCACACATATATTGTCCACAAGTGGATGTAGTAGGCTCTTGTCCGATTGGTCTAGAATCATGGATGACAGGCACAAGCACGTCATTTTGCACAAAGGCACAACCCAAGGTGTCTGTCTGTTAACCTACCTGAATGGAAGTAGTGGTCCTCTCGCGTGCATACCAAGGCTGCTCATGTGGTGAAAGTGAGCAATTGAAGCCCAAGCCAAATGCGACGTCGCGATTTTGGGTCTTGGCCACAGCAGAGCGCTTATGTTTGATGGCCTCCATCTCGATTGAGTCACCTTTGAAAACATGCACATTGAATATGGAAACGGATGGGGGCGATGGTATGTGCCGACGGTTCATTTCACAATTGCATGTTGGTACATACGATCCGGGATCTTCATACTTTGGGGGCGTTCACTTAATTTGCCACTGATTCAACGCTCCTACGCAAAAAAGAAATGGGGCCTTCGTTTGGATCTTGGTCACATTTCATTGAACCCCTTTATCTTTCACAACTTTCCACTTTGCTCATAGTGCCAGCGCCTTTATTGAACCACGCAGAGGATGGCATCTAGGCCTCCAACATCTTTGGCCCCGTTTGGGGGGAAGCCCATCAGGTGATTTTTTTAGCGCTGCTAGAGGACTAGGCGGTCCGCGGAGACGGGATCGGGCCTCCTCCTAACCCTAGCCCCCCCCAAGATCGGATCGCGCATTCGGACCCCGGTCGCCCCCCTTTCCCAATATTTCCCAATATTTGCAATACTATTTCTGGGTACCCTCGTCAGCAGGACTTAAGCAAGCAGGATGTTAAAAGCAACAAAACAATAATGGCTTGCGCCCATAGCACTCTGTGAAGTACAATGTGACACATGCTTTCGGGAACCAGAAAATTGCTCATTTGAGCCACACACCATGTTGCATGCAATACACAAGTAGTCATGGACTTTGAGCCGTGCCGTGGCAGCGCGCAGCGCAACTGGCACGGCGAGGAGGCCATGAGAGGGGCTCATCATGAATACCCAAATACCTGTGTGTCACGCCCCATGGAATGTGCACATGGGCCTTTCAACAGGCCGGACAGGGAGGCCCGAATAGCTGGCATCCCCTCCATGACCGCGTCATCCACTCCCAGGTCCTGAAGTCGCCCTGGGGCCATGTGTAATACGCGGTATAGTTGCGGGACCCACCAGGAAGTGGGGTAACCCTTATAGGATAGTTCCTGGACAATATTATACAGATTACTGGTAACTCCCTGCACTGTGGAGGCGTAAAAAAGTGCCTTTTGGCAGAGAGCAGGTGCCAGTGATTGGAGTACAGCCCTAGCGTTAGGACTGCAGCAATCAGGAAAACGCAGAAGGCGTCGATGTTCAGGAACATCCCACGTCATTTTGGTTTTTAACCGCAAGTCAATCTGACTGTTATGTACAGACATGCATCCTTCCAGGTTGGTCCATGTTTTGCCCTCACCTTCCACCTGCAATTCCACGCCCAGCACACGTTGAAAGTACTGGCAGACAGACTGAATACTGGATTTTCCGGATCTAACTCCTACCATATTGTCACGGAAGCGATAGGGTCTGCAGTGGAGGGACAACGCCACTCGTCTTCGTCCCAGTGTGTTGGTGTCCTGGCACCATGGGACAGTCTTATCCTGCAAGTGGCGGTGCCAGAAGTCCTCCCGCTGCATGCAATATATACTCGCGCACTGAGCGCTGCAAAATCCACCTATCGCAACCCCCCGTTTCTGCCTGAGCACCTGACCCCCCAGAACGAAGATGTCATTAAAAAAGATATCGAACATCATGTAGTTCCTGACGTCAGTCCAAGACAAGTTGGAAAAATTGTCATAACCCTTCCCTAACCGATCCCACTTGCGGGAATACTTGTTCAAGGCAATCCAGGGTGCCCCTGCAGTAAACCTACGCCCCTGGGCCTCCCAGGCCCTCAACCCTTGGAGTTGGAACGCCTCCCAGACACCCCATTCAGCACACCATGGGGTATCAGCAGAAGGTGGACGCTCAAAAACATTATGTACATTGCCTCTTGGGAGCCTCGGGAACATTTCACGCACATCCAGCTCCCAAAGCTTCAAGTTATCACGATCACGAATGTGTTTGTGACGCAGGCTGTGATTAGTTTCATGGACCCATGCTTTAAGGTCTGACGTTTTCAACATTTCAAAGGTATTCATGTTCGACTTACCCACAGAGATGCATACATTCAAAGCTCGCCCCACCTGTTTTCCTATAGCTCTCAACGGGTGACGTGCGTAAGAAAACAGGACGCGGCACTTCAGCTCACCATGAAACTCATCAGATTTGTTTTTGATGTAAATGAATGCTGATGGGGCCGCAGTCTTACCTGAACTCTTAAAGAAATGTTCAACGTCGCACCTCATAGCATTACGAAACAGTAAGTCTTTAGCCAAATTCATAGCATCAGTTTTTGAATTCAGTGAAGCAACAGGCTCAAATTGCACAGGGTCGTAGAAGATTTTTTCTAATAATTTGGCATACAGGGTTTTGCAGACCAGGAAACCTTTTCCAGGGTTCTTGTCAACCGGTATCCATTCCCATTGCTTACTGAGTTTTTCCCGGACCTGTTCAAGGTGATGTTGGTGCATATAGGTGGGGGTCTCAGACTCAGCGGTATCCAGCATATGGTCCATGGCCCGATGCAAAGCATTCCGGGTCCAGTATTTCCAATCGCTGGCAATACCAGGGAATGATTTATGTAAACGAGCACAGGCCTGGTTGCAAGCATCCTGAAAGTATTTCCTATTTCCCAGAGCAGCATTTTTCATGTTCTGGCAGAGAGTAGGTGCAAGTGCTGGCACCACACGCTTAAGCTGAGGACCAGACCGGACACAGACACACCCCTGAACGCGGGGCAGTGAATCAGGCAGTGATGCACACGCACACTGCATGGAAGCGCGCTTATGTAGTTGCTCCTTGGTTAGGGCTGTACCCTGGGTGAAAAGGGCACGTCCCACAGGTTGCTGACGGCGCGCCACGAAGCAGACAACTGTCTGGAGGTACGCTCGCACTAACTTAGGTATAGGCAAGTGATTGATGATGTCCCGCACTGTACTCTTTAAGCAGGACAAATCAACAGAATTGTGCACAGGATAGGGAATAGGGATTCTGGCAGGCAGATGCATGTGGACACGGGCCTTGGCAACTTCACGAAGCCGATGTCCAAGACGTTGTTTCAGTGGTTTGGAGACCCCACCTGCAGCCAACCAGAGCTGCAGTAGGTCATTGGGGGACTGTCCACGACGAGGCCTATTGAGCTGTTGATGAATCAATGCAGTGACTTCGCTAGTAGTGAGGGCATGTTTGGGTAGAGGTTCATCGCATAAGGAGTGCCAGCGTTTACCAGTACGCCATCGGGTGTGCTGGATATTGTAAACCTGGGAACCCCATTTCCGAATCCAGAGAATCTCCTTGGTGTCCCCTTCTCGCGGTTTGACGAACTGCAGAGGGACAATAATGAAATCCTCACGACCCAGATGACTTAAGGCCTCATAAAAACGCTCAGGGCTTTCATGGCGAAACCTCTTATATGACTTACCTCTGGCAAACAATGCAGCCCCATTTAAATGCTCACTGAACCGTTTAGCTAACGCTCTACGCCCAGTTCGACAACCAGTTTGACCAATGTACACTTTTGAGGAAGAGGGAGAAACACAGGCGTAAATGAAAGAGCCTTTCTGGTCCAGCGGGACATTCCAGGCTTTAGAAATCGCAAAAATGCGGCGAAGCCAGTTGAAGGGCGCAAATGGGATCAGACGTTTAGTTTGTTCCATATTCTGCACAAAGTCACGCCACTGCACACCTTCACTTAACATGCGAGCACGTTCTGCTTTCAGTATCATCCACAGATCAGTAAACAGTGCTCTCTCCATGAGGCGACCACGGGTACAAAGCCAGTGCATTGGTGGCATCGTCCATTTCCCTGCACCATGTTTGCTTAAATTACTGAGACAAGC
This sequence comes from Eutreptiella sp. 'Long Island Sound 2002', assembly GCA_964036045.1. Taxonomy (NCBI): domain Eukaryota; phylum Euglenozoa; class Euglenophyceae; order Eutreptiales; family Eutreptiaceae; genus Eutreptiella; species Eutreptiella sp. 'Long Island Sound 2002'. Next base: position 199,905,039 of record OZ038378.1, on the reverse strand, counting down.
AATCATATGGTGCACATCAATATCACAGCGGTTGACTACGTACCAATGCACAGTCACAGAAGGGTTAGCATGTACAGGCAGGCACACCACTCTTCCTCCAGATACATGCAGTAACAATTTATGGGCTCCAGGCTTATGTGCTGTAAAGGCACAAAAGGCCCCACCCTGATCACAGTAAGTATTTAACTGATGAATCCAGTCAGGCCTGTCATCTGGCACACCCAGCACCCATGTGCGGCTGGATTGTTGATGGTGATGTAAGAAATGATGCCATTGGTGATGGGGTTGCACTGCCCACAGGATTGGGCCTACATCTGAGGGGTTTAGGTTAGTACATCCGAATGGTTTTTCTTCACTTAAACCCAGACCCGCATGACATAAGCCATCAGAAACTGTGCACGGCGAAACACCAATGGTATGTTGTACCCCAAGAGAGACCTTCCAAGTTTGTAACCAAGATTCAGGCAACGACCAACAATCAGGATGCATGGACAACAGGGTTTGCATGCCATTTGTCAACTCTCGCACACAACGAACAAATTGTAGTGCATGATCGACGGACACACTTTCCCATGATAGGAGAGGCACAGTGGAAGCAAAGGCGGTCCACAAAGTGGATAAAACAGGGGATGCCAAAACTTCATCACGAAAAGGACGCAAAGAAGGCAACATGTCGGCAGTTGCCCACACATCCCATGGAACCGAAGAGGCAGTGGAATCAGAGCTCTTCGCAACGGAGTGGGGACATACCGGTGGGGAGTTTAGAGGTTCATCCGAGCGGAGTGGCGGTGGAGCGGGTGGAGGAGATGGGTGGGGATTATCGGTGGCATCATGATTTCCCGGCACAATGGTTTGTTTTCTTCGGCGAGCATGTTTTCTACGTGATTTTTTCCGACGGGAAGCACCAGCAGTAGTGATCTTAGGACGACACGAATGCAAGTCAAAACTGTTTGCTGCACCCAGTGCTTCCGGAATGTGCAAGCGTTCTGCATGTTGAATGAGGTCAACCCACGCGCGTGTTTCATGCAATTGACGCTCAAAAGGAACCGGTTCATTAGGTGTTGTTTCCACATCATGGACCCATTTTTCCAATCCCTCACCACGAACATGGATACAATTCCACAACGTTGGTTCATGACTATGCGCCAAATTAGCATCGTGGTCATGGCTCTCATTAGTATCACCATCATCATGTGACACAGGCATGTGGCGTCCTAATTTTTTATTTCGATTGTTTGCTCTCGCGCGTCGGCGTGTCACGGGTGTACTCCACAATGGTTTCCAATAGTTTGTTGGAAGAGGATGTTGCCGGAGACCGGCCTTCTTCCGAGTTTTGCACGACGTAGGTGTGGTACACGACGCATCCGGGTGTTGATCACGAATTTTCCGTTTGACCGCAATAACCGGTTGCCATCGATCCACCGATTGTTTGGGCCGCGAAGATACGCGGCGTGACTCCACGAATGAGTGTTCATGCACGGAGAGTGTTGGTGACGGGATATCATGTGCATCGGGAATATGTGAGGTCCAACGTTTCCGCTCAATCGCTCCCGTTCGGAGTCGGGTCTGGTATGAGTGCATTACTTAGTAACGTGCGTGCGCGTCCGCTTGGTGACAGTCGCACGTTGCAAAGTAGGCTTGGCTTCCTCGAAGGTGTCGAACATGTGGTCATTGTCCATGACAATATTCTCACTAGTGGGGACATCTTCATCGTTGACTTCCTGGATTTGAGCTCCTTGGGTACGCTTTCCACCCACATTTTGTTCCACGGTATGCATGACACGAGCCTTAATAACACGCGCCTCATCACCCACACCCACAACGGCCCAAACATGATCACCGGTGTCGCGGGTTTTAGATGTGCGTGTGTTCCATGCCTCGGTGACACGGCCCGTACCAGGAATACGTCCTTGAAGATCACAAATTGCATCGGCATTTTCCTTTTGTTTTTTCTCTTGCACCTCCATTCGGTTGTTCAAATTTTCCAACGATTTTTGAATGCCATCAAAGGATTTCGTGAGCTTCGTGGTTTGGTCATCCATAGCGATCTTCAAGCGAGACTCAAGGCGTCCATCCAATTTATCCAACAACGTGTCCATCGGGGAAGATGTAGATGCACTCGAACTTTCAACGGACGAAGGTTGCGTAAGTGCACGCACAAAAGAATCATGAGAAGGGAGTTGTGGAGGAAATTGAACGGAGAGAGTATCACCATTGGATGTTACGGATCCGGTAAGTAGAGAAGTGGCATTTTGCCGTGCCTCCACGGTGTCAAAACCCACCACAACGTTGCCATTCTCAATTGTGATGTTGGTGTAACCATCCGCTCGTTCTTTAATGTGCTCCATTTCAGTATTGTCCCAATCGGAAACACCACTAACAATGATAGACAAATCATTGACCATGGAAGCATCAACATTGACGTCTTCGTTAGGATTTCGCTTGTGTTTCTTTCGCAACTGAGAACTCGGCGGAAGCGGCGGTTCAATCCACGTTTTTCCATCACGCAATGCTTGGAAAAAATCCTTTCCCGTTTGGATAATGCGGCTCAACACCCATTCATAAGGGCAATCCTTGGGTTTACAACCACGGCGACCACAATTGAAGCAAACGCGCGCACGTGGCTTGAATTTCCCCGTTGCCTTGTCGACGTCAATACATTGGGTAACGAGAGGGCAATCTTTTAGGGAATGATCACCTTCACAAATGGCACAAGTACCTTTGTTGACGTCCTTGCCTTCTCGTTTCCGTTTGAGGACATAGCAATCGCGCGTAACATGGCTTGAATTGACGCCATGTTCTTCGCAGTAAAGGACCTTCTTCGCATTGGGTTTCGCGCTAGGTTTTGGCTTCGGCGGCATGTTAGTAATGTGGAAGAATGCCAATGAATGATCAAATTATTGACACGAAGAGATAGTGTCGGGCGGCGTTAGGACAAGCCTTTCGTGCGGGGCTTGAACTTGATGAATTCCCAATATTTGCAATACTATTTCTGGGTACCCTCGTCAGCAGGACTTAAGCAAGCAGGATGTTAAAAGCAACAAAACAATAATGGCTTGCGCCCATAGCACTCTGTGAAGTACAATGTGACACATGCTTTCGGGAACCAGAAAATTGCTCATTTGAGCCACACACCATGTTGCATGCAATACACAAGTAGTCATGGACTTTGAGCCGTGCCGTGGCAGCGCGCAGGGCCCCAAGGGTGCAAATCCACTCTCCAAACCCCGTTTTGGCCGATGGAACAGTCACGTTTCACGCTAACTTACCATGTCCTGAGAAAAGTGTGCCCAATGTAGTCAAAATGGCAGGGCAGAAAGAATGGCATTCATTGGCAAACGAAATGTGGATGCTTCCCGCCCGCGGCTTGTGCCCAAAACCCAAAAGGAGGAAAACCGAGCCCAAAAGTAAAAGTTGTAGTCTTCATGGGTCGCCGCAACATGGCAGAAGCAAAAGAAGCGTAGAAATACTGTGATATTCCTAATTATCGCACTGGGCCGAGTGCGAAAATAGGAATATCTGATTTTCAGGGCCAGAAAGTGCGAAATTAGCAATATTGGCCAGGTTTCCTTGGGCGGGCGCCTGTGACAGGCGGTCAGACGCTGGTGCCTGAAAAAGCATACAATGTTCGTAAGGATATGGTCATTAATTTGGATGACACAGGTGTCATTCTTGTTCCGGCGCGTTCCTGTCGCTTGGCTCCCCAAGGTGTGTTGGCAATAGAGACCGTAGGCAAGTAACGAGCACTCCGGCTGCAAATGTGTTGGGAGAGAAGCTCATGCTCCAAGTGATTTTTCAAGGTAAGAGTGTTCGGAGCCTACCGGCTAATCGGGCAAGCTTTTCACGGGGACAAGCTGTTTGGTCTGCGTCTCATTGGTGCACAGAGGAAACTTTCAAATTTTTGTTTCGTCTTATCATTGCTCCGTTTTTTGAAGAACGTAGACAGGGAGAGGAGTATGCTATTGTCATTCTTGACTTGTACTCGGTCCATCGAGCAGAATCGTTTCGCGAGTGGGTGAAAGCCCGGTGGAAATGGATGATCTTGTTGTTCATCCCTGGTGGCATGACCCCTATTCTACAAGTTATGGACCTCACATTAATGTTGCTTTCAAGAAGCACATTCGTAGTGCCTTTGAAGTATATTTGCACGCATCCGTCAAAGAACAACGACAGCAAGGTAAGGCATGGAAGAACATCACCTTTGACTTGGGAATGAAGGTAATCCTTTGGAGTGACAAGAAGGATACTATGGAAGTCATACTTCCTCAGAATTTTGTGCCTGAGGGAGAAGAGGCTGAAGAAAATGATGTTGACCCTCCACGTAGCTCTTCTAACCAACCCTCCGAGGCTCAGGTTGAGACTTCTGTTCAGCAGTTGAGAGAATGGCAAAAGGTGGCAGGTGCTATTGAGAAAGAAAAAGAAAAGGCTTCTTCTTCCAATGAAGACTCTACTTCCAGTTCAACTCAGGTTCCTGCTTCTGGTCGCCCCAAGCGCAAGGCAACGTGGTTGCCTTGTTTGTTGGGTAAAGCCACAACCAATGCTTATGAATAAGACTTTTCACCTTGAGGAGCACAAAGACCAAATGTGGAGTTTTGTGAAGCGCTTCTTGTGTTCCGTGCATTTCAAAAGGCAAAGGGAGGCGGGTTGAGTGCTAAATTAGGAATATGTCCATTTTCCTAGGGAGCTGAGTGCTAAATTAGGAATTTGGTCCATGCTTGCATCACCCAGTGCTAAATTAGGAATATCGCCTGTGTGCTATAATTAGGAATATCACAGTACTAAAACCGAGCAAGAGAATGAACATGAATGAATTACGAAGAAAAAGCGCACCCGTTCAACCCTTCTATGTCCTTCTCAAAAAGTCAAAAAGGACACTCCAAAGCATGGCCTGTGTAATGAGGTTTTTTTCCCTAATACCCAAAGTTGCACCGTGCGCCGGAATTCGCGACTCGCAAAACTGGGGAGAAATTTGACACTGACTAGGTGGGGGTTTGTCGACCTAATGTCGACCTAAGTCGATCGACATTAGGTCGACATTAGGTCGCAATAAGGTTGCAATAAGGGCTGCGGTAACAGACAAAAAATGATGAAACAAAGACGATCAGAAATGTTCTGTTGAATGATGGAATGCATTTGTCGCATCCGCAGTTAATAAATTAATTATTTGATGAATCGCAATACAGTCAGGTTGATTTTTTGGTTCCAGTTTCGTTGTGCTGCAGAAATTGCATTTAAGGAAAGGTTCGTGAAAGCTTGAATTTGACTTGTGATACGGTTGCCTTTTTGGTTTGCATTTGTGGTAGGATGGTGTAGATAAGGCAGATAAGCAACGCTAAGGAACCTAAGCAACGATCGAGGTTCAGATTTCCAAAAGTTGGTTGATGCTAGACGCGTTTCGGGATCGTGGTTGGGGATGATACTCTCAATTCAAGCCCCGATTTGCCTCTGGGTGGCATAGCGTTTTACCGGGGAACGCACGTGAGTATGGTTCCGTTTACCTTTCGAGCTACACTCAATTTTAGAGGTACGCTCAGCGGAACCATACTCCCACCTGAACTGCCTCACTGTATTTACACGTATGTAGGTTACCCAATCATGTATGTATTGTACGCAAGCGGGATTCAATCCCGTGCCCGCCCGGGGCATACGGACCACACATACTGTTGTGGTCCGTATGCCCCGGGCGGGCATGGGAATTGGATGTGGCTTGCGGCATTAGAGAATGATGAAAATCGTTGCAATTACTTTTGTGACACACAAATTGCAACACCGAACGTTCCCAATTGCACCTCAGATTTGTGATTCACGACCCCAATTCTCTCCCAATCTGTCCTTTGTACGACATGAAGTTCTATCAACGCATCAACGGCTTGTTGTGGCATGGCAGTTTTGTGCCAACAATAAGCACCAAACCATAAAAAATCTTCTGTCTGCATTGAAAGGCCCCCAGTCACATGTGCGAACCGTTTTCACGGATCGGTGTTGCATTGACCAAAAAATGCTGCAGACCATTTTTGGCCGGGATGTAATGGTGTACTTAGATACTTTTCATTTCAAACAACACCTGCGTTGCGCACTCCCCAAACACCCCCGATAACTGTTCGTTTCCGGCCAACTAAAAAAAAATTTGACCGGAGATCGTCATTGGACGCGGGAAGAAATTTTGGAGGCGTTGGATGTGTGGCACAATCTTGCCATACAGGAGGGTTTGGGCACTCGCACCTTGGCACAAGCCGTTGAGAACGCTAAGGGGCATGTGCGGAAAGGATGCTTAGACGAAAACAAGGTTGGAACCCAACCTTGCGAAACCTTGCACAAGGATCCTAACCGCATCATGCAAGCTGCCCGGCATGGTGTCGAGTATGCCCATGCCAAGCTTGCACTTTTTTTGCATCACCGCAATTGGCGTATCATGCGAAGAAAGCTGGGCGCACCGGATTTTTTCCTCTGGCCCCATGAGTGTGAGAACCCTGACCACATGGACACCACAAACGAGATATTTGGTGTGCTCCCAGATCATGTCCCTGATCCCGTTGACGTTGACGAAGACATGTTGGTGGAGGTTTGGGACGCTATATGCCAGGCGGCTACAACGACAACAACAACGACAATAACTACAACAACAACAACTGCAAGACCACCTACAACAGCTACGACAACAACAACAACAACAACTACAACAACAACACCAACAACATCACATGTTGAGAAAGATGTCCTTGAATTATGCCGTAGATATTTTGATGTATTCCTGCAGGTTTTGTAGTTGAAAACCCAAACCAAAGCAGCAAGTAGAGCAAGGACAGGATGTGGATCGAATCAATGATCGGTTTTGGAATCCAGTGTAACACAGAAGGGCTGCAGATAGACAAAGCAGGTTTATACACATAGATTCAATCACAAATGGACAATACAAAAGATTTTATATGAAAATTGGTCTGACTCTTGCCTCAGAGATAGCATTAGGCACTTTATGTGCACTCTTTTGGGTGTAATGGTGCTGGTTGGGAATGTGGGGCATAGATGTCAGGACCACACAGAAAATGACTTGGCCAGGCAACTGAATTCAGAAACAGTTACAAAGTAGGACCACAATAAGTGGTAGAAACAATTGAGTATAGGGGTCTTGGGGTGGGAGACCACTAGGCTTAACCTCCAAGGCCTAAAGCATGCCTGTTTTATTTCGGTATATCCTCCATGAAGGAAGGTACCTCCGCTCAGTTGAGTGGTAGGGGTGAACTTCATGGAGGGCTAGGGTCACAACCCTAGTTACTTTGAGAAAGTGTACTTTAGGCAACAAAAGAGAGACAAAAACACTTAAGTTTGTCTTAGCATCAGCAAAAGGGTTTTAAGGGGGGCTTGGCCTGGATCAAGCCCTCCAAGAAAGACATGGCAGTGACTTTTTCTTACTCTCCCCTGGAGTACTAGTTAGCTAAGCTAGTAGGACCAAGGAAAAAGGCTCAAATATTCCCAAAATTACCTCAGAAAATGCATTAAACTTACCAAAAACATCCTCATCACTTCATAGAAGCCTATCACACTGTAGGTACCCTTGAAAAACAGTGCAATGTACCGTGAATGATGTCCCTTCGAAGGGGCATTCCTCAAAAGTCGCCGGCGTGCGACGAAAACTTTTGGAAAAAGTTTGGGGGTAGTGGGGTTTGAACCCAGGACTCCCTCCCTAGAGCACATGTGCTTGCCCACTAGGGTACAGTCGAACGCTCTAATGTGAACGGCTATCGCTGTATAAACAGCGTTTTAGTATACGTCTTGACCAAGGGCCAGGGCGGAGCAATACTCCCAATGGAGGACACAAACCTCCAGGAGCTAGAAAAAATAGAAAATGTAACCAGCAGGGAGTGATTCCTGCGGTTTAGCGGAAGGGGTCGCGATTTAGCAAGTGAAATCGTTAAAAATCGACGAAACCACGCGGGAAATCGTCATTTTTACACATAACTTAAAGTCGCAGACAAGCGCAAAGGAAGCGGGCTCCAAGAAAAGGGTTGCGCAAGCGTAAACGGCTTTTGGAAAAGAAGGTATGAGCCGTAGTTTTTAAACTTCTAAAGGAAATTTTTGCACAGTTGCATCAAAATTTTTATAAACTTCAGAGTCAAGTATTCAAATTTAGCCCACACCACAGAGCAGGTCAACAACCCATCTCTCAGGTATGTCAGTGTCACCTCACACTCACGCATTGCGTTCGTGTTGGTTGTTTCGTTAAAACGTTAGGGTTGTCAACGCTGTGCTCGTTGGGGGGTCGGGTGTTCCTCTCTCGTGCTCTGCACAGGTAAAAACAGAAATGAAAGGTATGCGATGCGAATGAAGCGCGCAACGCGCACGTAGGGTTAGAATATGCGCTGTGCTCGCAATGCATGTGCCTAATCGACGCATTCACACGCTGTGACGCTTTCCCTGACCCCAAATTCACCCTTGTTTTCTTCTTCACAGGTAAGTAAAGAAAGCGTTTGTTCGTGTGTGGCCGTGGCGTTAAAGTAGGGTTGCTTAAAACGCTTAGGCTTGTTTTGTGTTCGTTTGAATTCGGCATTCACACGATGCATGGTGAGTAAGGTAGGTTAGCCCAGGAGGAGCCACCTCCTGGTTGAGTCAGTGGTTCAGCCTCCCTTCCCTGCGTGCACATGATGCATTAAAGGGTAGGCCACGCGAATTGCGCACGGTAAACCTTGTTTAGGTTACCCAGAGGCTCCTCGGTACGTTCTTTAAGAGAACCTGAGGAGTCTCTTAAAGCTTGCTTGCTTGACAGGGGAGCTGATCCGTCAGCGTGTTTGCGGACAGTGTATTATAGGTCACACTGAGAAGGGTATAATACCTGGAGTGTGGCTTGGTTCCTCCGCCGCAAACACCCCTTCATTTGCCTCTGTTGTACAGGTGGGAGAGGTTAAGGGTGATTGGTGCACGCAGCAGCTGCCTTCGGCGGCTATCCATTTTTCTGCCCCAGCAAAACAGGGGCGCTGATCACAAATCAAATGACTGTGCCTCAGCCAGGACTGGCGAGGGCAGTTCGACTTCAACGACATCTGCGCTGTGCACGCAACGAGAGCACCCCTTCCCTCCAAGCCCTAGCAGGGGAAACGCGTTGTGGCGTCCCCTGTTAGGCCACAGCTGCTTAGGAGCGCTGTGTTCTCTTGTACTCTTCACAGGAGGGCCACTAGGGCCTGAGTGATCTTCGACAGCAGCACCCAGTAGCGTGTGTAGGGGTTAGGGTCAGCAGGCCTGGCAGGAGTTGAGTGCAAGTGATGAGTGCTCACCCTGCCTTCGAAGGCCGGTGCTGGCGTTAGTGAGTGTAGTGTAGTGGTGTCTCCTGTCCCGCGTGCTTTTCCTCGTGGGCAGGGGAGTGCGTTAGCTTTTGGCCTGTAGCAAAAATGGGCGTTTTGTATGCCCTTAGCACACTTGGCCACCCCTCCCCTCTAGTAGGTAGGGCTTTTGCCGTCTTACCCCAAGGATAGGCGCCAGCACAGAAATTGGGCGCCATAGGAGTGGTAATAGTACCTGATTAGGACCTTCGGTCCGACGTCAGCGAAGCCCGGTCTCCGGGAGCCACGCTGGGGAGAGAAGTGAGACACACATAGACATACGTAGCACACTTAGGGGTATGGTAAACCCTGTAAGGAAGGGTAGAACCCCATGGGTCTGGACCAGTCAGGGGTCCTAACTGTGGGCTCGCTTGTCCCAAGGAGGGAAGACACACCTTACCTCATAACACCTTGCTTGTCATTCCCCCCTGGTGTAGTAAGCCACCGTTCTTCGTTGGCTCTCCAAGGTCATTACATTAGGGCAGTACCCATGCAACACATGGTCAACAAGGCACACACTCGCTGGGTGGCTGCAATCATGATAAGCGGCCACCTGGCTCACGCTGGAAACCATAGGCATGGGTCCGCAGGGCACAGACTGACACAGGGAGATTAGTTTCGCTTCTTACGCTGGGACATAGTCTCAGCACGGGTTAGGAGCTGCCCCTCGTTGTTCTCAACGAGGTAAGTGCGGAAGATGGGGTTGATACTCCCATCTGGTTGTATGAAGGCTGACATAGGTTCCCAGGTCGCCTCAGACAACCCATAGCCATCCCACAGGGTAAGGAATTTCCAGCCCTGTATATACTCGTGGCGAGCAATACCTGCAACCACGTAGTAACCATCGACTGCCATCTCATCGGCAGTCATCTCTTCGAGTTCGTCTGCCTCCTCTGGACTGGCAGCGTTCTCTAGGTCTATACGTTCAATCTCACTGTCGCTGAGGCGCCACTCATCCCAAGACGAGTCGTCAGGGGAGTGATAGTGCCTCAACTGCTTAGGTGCACACAGCAGTTCACCACCTAGACGTGGACTGCACCTGACATGGATCCTGGATCCATCTATCCTGATGATACGATAGGGTCCAAAGTAAGGGTCCTGTAGGCAGTTACGTGGCCAGGAGGGTAGGCGTGAATGGTGTACCAAAACAAGGTCACCAACCTTGAAGCTGGCAGGTCGCCGTAGGCGGTTCCGTCGGCTCTGTTCACGGTCACGAATGTGCCTCAGGTTAGTACCAGCCTGGTTAGCCAGAGACTGCTTGTGTTCCAGCCAATCTCCCACAGGGCTCTTGAAGTCCTCAGGAAAGGGGGTTTTGAAGAACCAAGCAGGTCGTCCTCCATGGAACAGTTCGTGGGGGGTGAAACCCGTAGAAGAGCTCCGTTGTGAGTTCATGGACAGCACTGCCCAGGGCACTAGGCGTACCCAGTCCTTGGTGCGCTCCTGTTTCATCAGGATTCTTAAGTTTTGCTCCACCACACGGTTCTGTCTCTCAGACAGAGGGTTAGACGTGTGGGTATAGGGCACACCTGTGGTTACCTCCACGTTGAGGGCATTTAGCACTCGTTTGTACCACCCAGTGTCACTGCGGATGCGTACATCTTCATCAGAGTGCACCTGCTTAGGTGCTCCATAGGGTTCGAACCATTGTTCGACAAACATTTTCACAGTCTGCTCACCTGTGATTTTCTTATTACAAGGGAACACTCGGGTGAAGCGAGATAGACCACAGGTGACCACGAGGCAACTCTCATAGCCGCCAAAGCGTGGTAGGCCGTGGATGAAATCCACGTAGAGAAGAGAGTTAGCACAATAGGGTATTGAAGCGGTACCCAGAACCTATGGCCCATGGCCCGGAGGCCTGTGAGCCGTCACACCCGTTATGGCCCATGGCCCGGAGGTCTGCGAGCCGTTGACACCCGTGCGGAAGCCGTTGACACCGGCTTTCCCTGTTCTCTAACCCGCGAAATCTGGAATCCGATTTCTAACCAATAAATCGATGTAGAATTACCGTAATTTTATTGTCTTGATCGATTTTCGGTCAGAAATCGGTGAAATACCCGATTTCTACCGCGATTTCCAATTGTCCTGAAATCGCCGCCTGATGTCGCCTGTTCGTGCGCCTTCGTCGCTTCTCCGTGGCGAGTTTTGTGATTGACTTTTCTCGAGTACCTGTGAGGCTCTAAGAGAACTTAAGGGCGGAATCTAGAGGGTTTTTAATGTACTTTCATCTGGTGTGCTCACCAGAATTTTTCGCCGTTGCGTTTTCGAAAAAATCAACGCGCAAGGCTTTCCGTCGATCGTGCGAACTCATGCTTCTCAAGGACCATGAGTTCGCACGGAACCCTACATCTCCCCCCTATGTCCTTCATCCATGCCCCTTTCACGCGGGCATATCATCTTGCTTAGGGAAGCGGGCAATGGCGGTGTTTTAGGCAGCCTATGGGTCTCGCAAACCCAAGTCGTTTGCGTGCGCAAACGCTAACTTTGTGGCCTTGTGAGCATGAACGTTAATGACCGAACACAATGCTCACAAGACCAAAAGCCCGAGGTCATTTTCGTTTTTCGAGCCAACTCAACGATGGCTCCACGCAATTCAATGCGTACCAAAACTCTATTTTCAAAAGAGGGCAAGTTTTGGTCGAAAATTAGGCCAAAATGGCCAAACCCCCGAGGCTCGTATTCGAAGCCTATGGGGAGTTGAGCCTCGAACCAAGGCAATATGTAAAGTAGAGACCACGAAGGACATCGTGGATGGCTTGGTTGATTTTTACAACCTTGTCTTCTATTTTATATAATTTCGCCTTGTGAGCACGCGTGCCACATTGCCTCTTTACACACGCGCTCATATGCAAGCACTAATGACACGAGTGGGCGGAGACAATCTAACCATAGTGTGCATCTTTGAAAGCACCTACTATGGGCCTACTCCAAAAGTGTTTACTCATATTTTTGCTCCTCAAGGTCCCAAAGATATGTTCATGCCAATATCGCCGATATATGCACTTTTTCCCATAAATAGTGTGCTTCAAGGATTGAGGTGTTAAAAATGCTTTCATTGTGTTTTGAACCTCAACCCTTGTTGCAAAAGGGAAGCAAAGCTTCGGTTTGCATCCATGCAAAAGCCCGAGGCTCCTTTCTCTCGTGATACGGAGATACGATATTTGGAGGGACCACTTTTGGGTGAATTTTGGCCGTTTTGCCCAAAATGGCCACAAACTCCTTCTCCCCCTGATTTCACCCCCGAGGTTGCGTGCGCCACTTGACCAAGGGTAAGGGCAATTCGGAGAGGGCACGTAAACCCGCATCAAATGGGATGTTTCCCCATGTGGCCTCTCCTCTCGATGGGAGAGTTGTGAGTCACCCAAGTTGGGGCATGTTGCCATTCTGCCCCATACGTGTGTCACATTCCCTCCAATGGGAAAAATAGCTAGAGGCGACCATGAGGGATGGCAAGTGGCATATATTGGGACCTAAGTCCCATGTGTCTATCGCATCTTTGGTTGAAAGGATCATCGCCGTGGCCATGGAGATATGGAATCATGAGTGCGGGCCATTTTGGCCAAATTTCGCTGTTTTTGCCATTGTATGCCATATTGGAATTACCATATCTCCATGGGGCACAGGATCTAGCCAGGAAGGAAGGTCGCATATTTTAGCATATGACCAAGGGTTGAACGCCCTTGAGTTTCGTATTTGCTCCTCCGGCTCATCCGGAGTTATTCAACTTTTGGTGCGATCCACGATCCCCACCTTTGCACCGCATGTTGCTTTCTGCCCCATCCGTGTGGTCATCCCCTCGGTGAACAGTAAGCAGCCGGCGTGACAGCAAGCGATAACCCAGGGCATGGGACCAAAGGGGATATCAAGGGTTGTGAATCAAGGCTTAGCGCGTCAATATCGCCAAGGTTTCCTACCCTGGACGGTCGCCCGAGACGGCCGACTTTGCCATTTTGGGCATCCTGACCCCACTTGGCGAACCCGTGGCGCCCTGATGCCGGGACCTCAGAGGGAACCAGGTTGGGTGAGGGCTCCAGGGAGTTCGTACTCGAAGGGCATAGGGTCAGTTGCCTCGTCCCTACCTCTGGCGGGTCCGGACGAGGGGTCAATTTTGGTGATTTTTGAGCTAATATCAGTTTTCGCTGAAACAGCCCATTTTCAGCTACCAACTCCTAGGGGATAATGGCGGGGCCATATCTCTGGCTCAGAGAGGAGTTGGGACCTGCCGTTAGAGGAGCATAGGGAGCCACTGTTGGTTGGCCTTGGAGCCCCTTGGTTCCCAGGAACTTGCCTGTGGCGGGGCAGGACACCCCCCCTATTGGCAGGGTTTCAGGGTCCGGACTGAGCAGGGCATGGGTTGTGTTTGAGCCCCCGCCCCCACCAGCCACTGAGAGGGTCGGACCTGGGATTGGGATACGAGTTAGGACTGAGTGTCTATTGTCCTGTGATGCCCTTACCCCAGTCCAGTCTTAACCCCATGTGTACATATCCTGATGTGTTGCTGTACATACTTTCGTTCCCTTGTTGCAGAGTGGCAAGGATCCTGAAACGCTTTGTCACATGACATGAGCGCATTGATGCCCCTGTGAGCGTAGTGCTTTGCCTGCCTGCTCACTTGCGCGTGTCCACCGCAGCGTCCCGTGGCCAGGCCCCCCAGGGGAACGCGTCAAAAGCGTTTCATCGCCGCTGGGTTACCCAGCCCTCGCGTGCCACTCGGGGCCACCAACCCCGAGCAGCGCGGCGCAGCTCGCAGCTCGCAGCGCAGCGCAGCGTCTCGCAGCGCAGCGCAGCGGCTCGCAGCGCCATCCAGCGACAGCGCCGAGTTCGTCACGGAGCCAGCAGCGCCGTCCAGAGCATCGCCCTGACCGCGCCGCGACCGTGAAGGAAGTGGACTGACCAGGACTCCTGCATCAGCGAGTCCCATCGGCCGACCAGCAAGAAACATCGGAACCATTACGAAATTTCATCCTGTAATTCTGTGATAAAACACAATAGTTTTATAATAAAATTCCATTGCGATTCAATGCGAATCACATTCACAAATCACAGATTAAATGCGCATGCGCTGCGATGCACACCTGTGCTGAGTTCCATTACACTCCCCTCACAAGCCATGTGCAGGGTGCCGAGGCACCAGGCACAGGGCTGACAAGAGGAATGATGGACGCAGCACAGCACAAAAAAAAGATTGGATGACTGAGATGACAGCAACACCCTCCAAGTGCCTAAAAAAATAGACACTCAGAAAGTGTGCTGAAAAAAATAGGAAAAAGACTCAACTCAATGCACACCTACAATACTAACCCGCCTACAAGTATTAAAGAACACTTGCAGCAGTGGCTAAGCAAGTGCTGCACTAAGCTATTGTCCAAATAACTGAAACACCTGTGCACACGCACTCAGCTAGACTTTAAAGCTAACCATGCACTGCATGCACTCACACCTACAGAAAGGAAAAATGATATGTTATCTACGACAACAAACGCAAAAAAATACAAACAGTCCTTGCTTTAAAAAAAAATCAGCCCGCTGCACCAAGGGCTGTAAAAACCCCACTGCAAAGAGTGTTTTAACCAAGAAAAATGAAAAACATGTCCCAAATAAAAATCCCTGGCAGGTTGGTAGGCAAACACCAGAGGCAAAATACAAGCAGAGCTTCGCAGTGCAAAAAAAAATGTAAGTGCTGATCCCACTTAGTAATATACAAATGTTCAGCAGCCACACTGCGCATATCATAAATTACTTCTTTGCATTAAATCGCTTGAAATCAGTTGCACCTCTCTTGAACTCCGCTTGCACCTCTGATATTTCCACTTCCAGACGACTGCACAGAGTAAAAGGAGGGAGAAACATACACAATATAGCATTAGCCCCAAGCAGTGCCATCGGGGCACTGCGCACCCCACGGCGCAAAGCGAATCCATCAATGCCCACACAGCACTGAACGACTATAGGTAAAGCAAAGCAAAACAACAGAAAATAAAGCAAGCCTAGTCATACATATACATATACAAACACACTGCACACCTCAGAACTGACAAACTGAACACAGAACACAAACTCATTTTTACATGCAACTCATTTGCATGCAGATTCAGGTTAGCCTGAATGTACCAGTCTGTACTCACCCACACAGTGTAAGAAACAAACAGAGCAAAAAGAAACCACTCAGACGGCACACCCGTGGGGCAGCCCTACAGTGCGCCCGTGGAGCAGCCCACTTCAGCTCCACTGGGCTGCCCTGGAGCAGCACAAAACACAGCCTAAACAGAAGCCGAAACAAGCAGGACGCGCACAGGGTTACGCACAGGGCTAGGAGCCTCACGCTCACACGCTGTGTACCACACTCACTGCGAATCACTCGCAGCCAAACACCCTAGCGCTGCCCACGCAAGCCTAAACTGCACTGCCAGACTGCCCTGCACGCTAACAGGAAACAACACAACAGAGACTGCAGGACGCTACCAACACACGCACACGAGGACGCTACACACCAGCATGCACACGGATACGGCGCGAATTTAAAATACACAAAGAAAACAGCACGCAACCAAAGGTTATAAAGAACCTGCTTACTTTCGCTGTCGACGTCGTCCACCTGTTCCTCTTCTCGTCTTGCCCTGAAATTTCACTTCTTTCCTTGGCGTATTCGGACCTGCTCCCACTGCGCTGGGCGATGCATTATCCTCGAACACAGCGCCCCGGGACACACTCTTCACGAACGAGCGCAAAGGCATATCAGCAATAGACTGTACGACGCGGGCCCGGCCTTCCGTCTCTATCTGTGTCAGCCCAGAAGTCAACCGATCAAGACCAATGCCCAATGCCGCCAACGCCTTCAGAACAGTTGCATCGTGAGGCGGCCTGGCATGGGCTCCATAGAGGCGCTGGTACTCTTTGTAGAAAAGTTGGTACTGTTCGTGCAGCAGGGAATCAACACAGCAGCTCTCCAGCACTACTATAGCATACCGGTGCTCCTGCTCCACGCGCCGCAGCGCCGCAAAACTCCTAACATACTCAAAGGGGTAGTGATAACCCATTCCCAGATGAGAACTAGTCCCAGTGCTCCATGCACGATGTTGTTGCAGTCGTTCCCACTCAAAAGCCGTACAGGGCAGCGACGCAGGGGCTCCAGGACAACGTACGTTAGGGAAAAGTTGACGAAGGCGATCAAGAACACAAGAACGCAACATAGCAAAATGCAACCAGCAATCAAGGTCCATCGTGGACGCACTGCCAGCGAAACTCAGTGTTCGTATGTGCCGATCACTCCCAGAAGGCTTCGAGAGGTCACACTGTGCCAGAACTCGGACAAAAACTTCTCGCGGTTCACCAAGTATGTCCACCATCTCGTTGCCAGGAAATCACGGAAATCGAATTACAGGATTGTAATGGGATTACCCAGAGTGACTATTTTCCCCGTGGAATCTTTCCTGGCGTAGGCACAAACCTTCAGCTCCTCGATCCCATTCCAAATCCGTGATCACATGCAATCCCAAGAAACATCGGAACCATTACGAAATTTCATCCTGTAATTCTGTGATAAAACACAATAGTTTTATAATAAAATTCCATTGCGATTCAATGCGAATCACATTCACAAATCACAGATTAAATGCGCATGCGCTGCGATGCACACCTGTGCTGAGTTCCATTACACCACCTCCACAACCACCGGCTGACCAGCACCAGCCGCACTCCCAGCCCAGTGCTGCAGCACCCGCCTCAACAACCACCACCAGTTCGTTGAGTGGAACGAGTGCACACCAAGGACCTCAAGACCAACTACGCCCCCGCTGCCATGGTAAACTGGCAAGAAGCGGGTAAGACGTGGCCGCGGCCCCACCCCCATGCAGCGCACCTACTGCGTGGGTTGGTTTGGGACCAGCACTACCGCCACAGCCACCCCCAGTGTGAAGGCGGCATGCCCGGGAGCTTCGAGCTCCGCACGGACATGGCCCCCGACCGCCTGCAGGCCGTGGAGGACTGGCTGCGGGCGGAAGGGTTTGCCTTCCGCTTCCAGCAGAGGCGCTGAAGGACCTGGACCCGGCCGGACAGGCCCGGCGAAGGGCTGCGCCCCGACGGGATTGAGGAGGACGAGGACTCCAACGCGTACCCGTCGGGCGCCACGATCAATGTCTCCATGTGGGACATGATCGAAAAGAACTTCCCGGAACCGGGGAGCGAGCGCAGGCTGCAGGGCAGCAGCAGCGCGCCTCCGGGGAAGGAGAAGCGGTCCGCCGGGGACAGGAAGCGGGACCGGAAGTGGCGGGAGTACCAGGAGTCCCTGGCCGCCGAAGCCGCCCAAGGCGCCAAGGGCGGAACCCCAGCCCCCAATCCCCAACGGGCCAATGGCGGTCACCACCCCGGCTCCACCACCCTTGGCGACTACATCCAAGTCGCCAAGCAGACCAAGGCCAAGCCCCGTCCGCTGCTCCTGAGGCCCCAGCAGGCCCCAGCAGGCCCCAGCAGGGACGTGGAGTCGGCCCACCGCGGGAGGATGCCGGCCGACCAGGCCAGCTCCAGCAGCAGCGCCGCTCCCACCCAAAGGGACGTGGCGCGCGCCTGTGAGCGCGCCTGTGGGGTGCCCTGCAACCTTCGGGTTGCCCGGCAACGGGCCACGCAGCAGAACGCTGCTGTGGAGGGCGCCGTCGGCATCGCCCATGAGGAGGCCACCGAGTGGGGCAGAGGCATGGACTACCACGCCTCGAAAGTGGCAGCCATCGCGGCCGGTCTCACGGCTGCGGCCGCCCATGAGGCAGTGGCTGCCCGGATCAGGGCAACCGACGAGGAAGCCCGCCGGACGCAGGAGGCCATTGCCTGCAAGGAGGCCGAGGTGAAGGCGCTGGAAGAGGCGCTTGCCCAAGAGAGGGCAAAGAAGGAGGCGGAGGAAAGGGCCCATGCCGAGGCAACGGCGAAGGCCCAGGCGGACGCCGCCAAGAAGGACGCCATCGAGGCCGCGCGACGGAAGGTCGCTGAGGACAGGGCCAAGACGGAGGCGGAGTTGGCGGCGTTGGAAGCGGAGAAGGCGCGGCTGCAGCAGACCCGGGAAGCCGAGGCGGCTCGTGCCCGGGAGGAGGCCGAAAGGCGAGCTGCCGCAGCCACCGCCGCCGCAATGGAGGAGGCAGAGGCCAAACTCCGCCGCGAGACTCCCCCGGGAGGATCACGAGTGGAGACCCTTCGAAAGCTTTTCGAAGGGGACGCCTCCTGCAAGATGACGCTGGACGAGGTCGACACGGGCAGCAGTGGGAGCAGTGGCCCCACCGCCCACCGACGGAGGAAGGGTAAGGGGAAGACCCCCGAGAGGCCACGGAGGCCAGCAGGCGGACACCCCCACGACAGTGACCCCTTCTTCACCGCCAGCGACGGGGATGAACGAGGCCGCCGACATCGACAAGTGGTGGCTTGGACGGGCGGAGGAGGCGGAGACATCCCCATGGAACCGGAAGGTGAGGATGAGGATCTCCCTCCTCCCTACCGGAGCTCGGAGTCTTCCGAGACCGAGACGCCCAGGTGGGGCGACATGGACGAGGATGACGACATGGACTTCGGCATCACGAAGAAGCGCCCATCCTCGGACCCGGCGAGGCGACCCGGCGGAGATCCACCGGGACCCCCTGGCGGAGGACCATCAGGACCCCCTGGAGGACGCCCACCAAGTGGACCCCCTGGAGGCGGACCACCGGGCGGGGGAGGACACCCTGGACCGGGCGGACCCGGCGGAGGCCCTCCTGGAGGACCCCCTGGGGACCCCGACGACCCACCAGGGAACGGCGACCCGGATACCACCTGGCGGTGGATTGTCTACCTCCGCAGGACGGTCCAGTTCCTCGAGTGGGAGGTAGACACGGGCAAGGGCGAGATGACTCGCATCTCCAAGGTCGCCGCGCGCGCGCAGAGAGAGCTGGACATCGCCAGGGCCGAGACCAGGCAGCTGAACACGGTCATCAGCGGCCTGCAGCAGAGGCTGGACGCGCTGGAAGCCCGTGGGAGCGTCAGCAGCGACCACCCACCCCTGGAGTCTGGCTCGTCGGACGACGGCTGGGGACCCGGACCAGGTCCAGGCAGACCCCACGCCCCCGGCGGAGCCCCCAATAGTCGCCCCAGCGCCAGTGCCCCCTCTCTCACCGCCCCCTCTCACCACAGCGCGGGCCGCCGCAACGAGCGCGTGCCGCCCGGCAGTGGCAGTGAAGATTGGCGTGACGAGTGGCTCAGCGCGGAGTACCGCAACCGCCGTGTTCCACCGCGGACACCGGTACGCCCCCGGCGCCCCGCACCAGCCCAGGAGCCAATCCCAATGGCTGGTGGACGTTATGGTGGACTCAGGGATGAGGTCCCCAGAGGAGACGTGGAGTGGGATGTCGGCGAAGGTGAGGACCTGGACCTGGACCTGGAGGAGTTCGACATCAGCCCGCCGCGTGGTGTACGACGGGAGGCCGCTGAACGCAGCCGCCGGCGCCGTGATGAGGAGGCATACATGGAAGGAGTACGGCGTGAACATCTGGGTTCAGCGTACATGGAGGAACCGCGGCGTAGCCACAGGGATTCCATGGAGGAGATGGACGTGGCGGCCGTGGGAGTCCGTGGGAGAGGCCGATGGGAACCTCGGTCGACCTCGCGGCCGGCGTTCATGGTCTCTAAGGCCGCGGATGCCGCCGTGTGGGAAGACTTGAAGGACATCAAGCCCCCCATGTACGACGGCAACCCCCTCAACCTCGACCGCTTCTTGGAGAAGCTGGACGATTGGGGGGTAACCGTTACTGAGGACATGCATCCCGCTGATGCGGAGAAGTATGTCTTCAGACGGTTCAGGTACCGCCTGCCGGAAGTGCTCGGAGCGCTATACTTCGTGGCGACCAAGGAGGGGAAAATCAAGACCCTCAAGGAAGCCAAGAAGTGGCTCAACGAGCAGGAGCGGGTGGACGCTCCGCAGGTGGCTGCCAAGCGGTGGAAGTCCATCAAGCTTGAGCATGATGGACGGGAGATCCGCCTGCGGGATTGGCGGGACTTCCGAGGGAAATACACCCTCTACCGCCGCAACGTGGAGGATTGGAACGAGGGTGACGAGCAGGCTCGCCTGCTCTCCATGCTGCCGGAGGCATGGATCAAGAGGGTCACCAAGGAGGAATCCAAGCGGGCCAAGTCCAACCACACGGTCAAGATGATGCTCCCCAAAGAGTTTCATACGAACGTGGTGGCTTGGACGAGGAAGAACGTGGCCCGGGATGTCAAACGGCACTCCCTGCGGAACGCTGTCCTCATCACCGTCTCGGGCGATCGCGAGAAGACCGCGATGTGGCGCCTTGACGAGTGTGAGTTGAGCGGCCAGACCATCCGTCTGCAGGCCATCCCGGCGCGGATGAGCTGCGACGAGATCCTGGAGTGGGTTGGCGAGGAAGTACTCAAGGAGTACCGAAACCTCCACCACACCCGCGGGTTGAGGCCCGGCGACCGCGACGTCAACTACGTTGGCGAGGGACCTGGCGGGGAAGCTGCCATGGACCCAGCGGGAGCCGGCGGCGATGAGACTCTCGTCGACGATGACGACGACGATGAGCCCGCCGAAGTGGCCGTTTGTGCCTTCGTGGCCAAAAACCTGAGCGCGGGGAGCAAACCGGGAAACTGGAAGCCCCTGCAGCAGGGTTGGAGGAAACAGGAGAAGAGGGACCCTCGCCACATTGGCGACCCTCCGCTGTCCTTTGGGGAGTTCATACGAGCTCACCCGCAGGGCTGTTTCGTGTGTTATGGGAGGAAGAAAGGCTTCAACCATGACCACCGAACATGCCCCACCCACAAGGCCGACACGGAGGCTTACAAGAAGGCGCACGGGTCGAAGAAGCGTGCGCCCGCGGGTATCCGGGAAGCCAAAGTGGAGGTCGACAAGGACGAGCTGGCCAAGCTGATGTCGTCGGTGGGGACCGAGTTGGCCAAGGAGATCCAGGAGATCAAGCGGAACTGGGTCCCCAGGTCGGACAACAAGAACAAGGAGAGCAACCAGAATGACCAGAACAAGGACAAGGACAAGAAGGGTAAGAAAGGGGGAAGGAAGAAGGGCGTCAACGAGGTTGATGCGGAGGAGAACACCCCTACTTCCACAACCGACGCCCCCTAGCGGAGCCCCTGCAGCCAAGGGCCCCAGCTAGGGCGGTCGCAGGATGGTGACGTGGGAAGCGCCGAACCATCCCAGTCGGGAGTCGATAAGCACAAGGGGACTGCCGCGGGCGGAAGGCCCGGTCCGGCACCCAGTCGCGGAGGCGGGGTGAGGGCAAGTGAAGGCACGAACCCTTGCACCCGTCCGTCCTTCGCGACCAAGAATGTGTTTGATGTACTACAAGATCTATCCGAGAGTATCGGAGGATCACCCGGACCGCAGCTGGATGCTGCAGATGGGCAGCCTGAGCCCATTGTCCACGACCTGCACCAGTCGCTTGTTGAGCTTCTGGAACGGCCGGAGATCCTGAGTTTGCACGCCGTGCGCCGTGTCGGTCGCGAGCGGCAGTTGCATCTTAAGGTCCGTGCCTTATGCGGGGAAGTGGAAAAGGTTTTCGACGTGTTGGTCGACACGGGAGCTCAAGTCAGCTTGGTCAAGGTTGGCCTACTTCCACCAGAGTGTCTGACCGACAGTCGGAAACCTGTCAGGCTGAAGGTGGCGAACGGCCAGTACATGGTGGGAGGCACGAAGGAAGCGGCCATTGGGCTGCAGTTCGTGAACCATTGTAAGCTGAGCCGCCCAGACCTCGGCAAGGAAATCCTCCTGCACGGTCGCTTCTACGAGGCCGAGATGGACTGGGACATGATCGTTGGGTACGACTTCATGATGGAGACGCACTCCGGCGTTCTCCCGGCCCAGGCCTCCATGACCCTGTACCAGGACGACCAGCTCTCGTGGCTTTCGTCACCTGAGCACCATGTGGAATGCCAATGGATCCACCCCGAACGCAATCAACTCGAAGTGGCCGCGCTGGACACTGAGCCCTCTGGGCCAGCAAACCAGGAGTACGGCGTAAGGCCGGAAGTGGCAAGCCGGGTTGTCGCGGACTTGGGAGCTTCGGATCTGGCCCTGGATGCGTTCTCTTCAGGAACCTCCGCCCATCTTCGGGTATGTGAGAAGTACTGGAGCGCACAGGACTCCGCGTGGAAGAAGCACTGGGGTCCGCATCAGGGCTTGATGTGGATCCATTGCCCTCGATGGGACATTCCAAGAGCGATAGCGAAGATTCGCAAGGACCGCTCCAAGGCAGTGCTGGTTGTTCCTATGGGATGCACCGAGGAGGAAAGTACCCGACATTGGGTAGCCTCATTGACCAACATGACCTTAAACAAGGTCGTCCTACCGGCTGGAGAGAGTGTCTATCAGGACGCTAAGGGACAGCCCATGCCACCCCAGAGATGGTCAACAGAATTCCACTATGTGGATGGGGGTCTTGATCAGGCCGACGCCACGGACTTCGTGTGTGTCAACCGCATCATAGCAGAGCCCT
This sequence comes from Eutreptiella sp. 'Long Island Sound 2002', assembly GCA_964036045.1. Lineage (NCBI taxonomy): Eukaryota > Euglenozoa > Euglenophyceae > Eutreptiales > Eutreptiaceae > Eutreptiella > Eutreptiella sp. 'Long Island Sound 2002'. The sequence continues at coordinate 199,882,250 of OZ038378.1, read as the reverse complement.
GGCGGCAATGCTTTGCGGTTCCCCCTGTTTACATCGAAGAATCGGAAGACCCCCTCACAGAACAGGAGCTGGATCTGGTTCAGGGGTATATGGATCAGCCCTTTCACGACTGGGGAAACCAGCGTGAGGGCAAAGGCCAGGACAAAGCCTGGTGGGAAGTGGACTCAATCGTCTCCGGTTCCTATGACGGGAATACCTTCGTACAGAGGGTGCTGGATCACATGTCCAGCCAAGACGAGTCGCCTGGCGGTAACCCACCCACCTACGGCGATCTGTTCCGAGGCAAGACCAGAGATGGCCCTTTGGGCCACCTGGGAAGACCACCTGAGCCGAAACCGAGCGGGGTCCCTACCCCTCAAGTAAGCTCCGTGGTTCAAGTGCCCCGAAAAGCCAAGGCGGAGTCCGATGACTGCCCCAAGATATAGGCATTGAGGGCCAGGCTGAAGCAGAAGTATGGTGATACCTTCTTCAGCGGTAAGCCTGTGTTTCCCCCACCGGTGCGTGGACCGTATGGCGAGGCCAAGATACGACTGAAGCAGGACCCCCGTGTGTATCGTCACCGGGAGTTTGCCCTGAGGGGCGAGAGGAAAGAGGCCATGGAGAAGATCCTCCGTGACTTCATCCAGAGAGGCTGGCTTGAGCCGTGCCACTCCGAGTGGGCCTCTTCGTGCTTCCTCGTCCCCAAGAAGGTTGCCGGTGAGTGGCGGCTCGTGGTCGACTACCGCGGCCTGAACGCCCAAACGCAGCATGACAGCTATACGCTGCCCCTCATTGAGGACATGCTGCAAAAACAACACCGGCAGAGGATCTTCACGGTGATTGACCTGAAACATGGTTATCATCAGATGCCTCTCGCCGAAGAGTCCCGTGCCTGCACGGCCATGAGCACTCCACTTGGACCTCTCCAGTGGAAGGTGATGCCCATGGGCGTTACCAACGGCAGTGCGGCTTTTCAGCGGATGCTGGAGAACCTGCTTGAGCCGGTGCGTGACTGTGCGGACCCCTTCGTGGACGACGTGATCATCGCGTCCGGGGACCCCAGTATGAGCTACGAGGAGCTCCTGGAGGCACATGAGAGGGACGTCACTCGACTGCTGGACCTTCTGGTTCGGCACAAACTCACGGGCAGCAGTGACAAGGCCACCATTGCGGTAAGCGAGGTGGTCTTCGCTGGCCACGTAGTTGGGAACGGGCAGCGAAAGCCCATACCTGGCAAGGTGGCTGCGATTGAGCACTGGGAAAAGCCCAAGACGGTCTCTGAGCTACGGGCGTATCTGGGGTTCTGCAAGTACTACTCGGGGTATATCAAAATGTATGCCGAGTATGCAGCCCCCATGACGGCCATGCTCAAGGGCAACCGAGAGGAGACCAAAAAGGGGTCCAAGAAGGCTCTGGTCTGGGATGCTGATTCCGACCGTGCCTTTGAGGGGATGAAGCAGGCGCTGCTATCCGCAGTGGGTCTGCACCTCGTGGATCCCGACCGAGGGTTCGTCCTGCGCACCGACGCTTCCGACTACGCTGTTGGCGCTGTGTTGGAGCAAGTGCTTGACGATGGGAGGCACGTTCCCGTGGCCTTCTGGAGCCGAGTCCTGGCGGAAGGCCAGAGACGGACGTGGACGCCCCGAGAAAAGGAGGCGTATGCCATCGTTATGGCTCTCGGGAAATGGGCTGGGTACATTGCCCTCCATCCCGTCACCGTCTGCACCGACCATCAGAGTCTGCAGTCGTGGCACAAGGAGCACGTGGACACCCCCTCTGGTCCCGCCTCCCGACGGGCAAGATGGCATGAGACCTTGGCCAAGTTCGACCTCACGGTTGTGTATATTCCTGGAAAGGATAACACCGTGGCGGACTGTCTCAGTAGGTGGGCCTATCCCGCCAGCAAGGGCATGACGGATATCTCTGCCCATGGCGATGAGGCTGAGACCGCTGAAGCCAAGAAGATCATCGAATTGGAGCGCCTGATGGAGGAGGAGGGTGTTAAATGCTTCGTCGTCATGGCTGCGGATGCCCCCCTCGCGTCGAGGGTGAGCAGAGCGGTCAGAGTACTCGCCCCTGAGGGAGCTGAGTCCGACAAGCACCTCTTCCCGGAGTCTTGCCTCCAGGACGACTGGACCGACGATTACGCCAAGTCTGAGGCCTTTGCGGCCGAGTATAGGGCTGTGACCGACCCTGACGACGGGCAGAAGTGGCCAAAGGGGCTGACCGAGGAAGATGGCAAGCTCTACCGGAATGGTAAGCTGCTAGTACCGGAGTCCCGGGTGCTCGAGCTTTGTGAAGCTTGGCACCACCACATGCTGCACCCAGGGGTCAAGAAGCAAGCTCTTGACATGCAGCGTCGGTTCGAGATCGACCATATCGTTCTCTACACCGCCATCAAGAAGGTCAGGAAGGGTTGCTCGGTCTGTCAGGCCTGCAATCCCGACAACCGGAACTTCAAGGGGGAAGCCCAATGGACCCCGGTTCCTGACCAGCCCATGGAGAGCGTGGCCATGGACGTCTTCTCCATGCCCGAAGTTCACATTGGCAAGGAGACCTTTGACTGTGTGGTTCTTTGTGTGGATCGCCACAGTGGCTACGTAGTAGCCGTTCCGGCACGCAAAAAGGGGTTGCTTGCCAAGGAAGTGGCAGTCATGATGATTCGTCATTGGCTGACCGTCTTTGACATCCCCCGCACCATTTGCAGTGACCGAGGGCCCCAGTTTACTGGTGGCTGGTTCAAGGCTATGTGTTCCCTCATGGGGATACGTCATGCCAAGAGCGTCGCCTATCTCAGCCGGTCTAACGGCCGTGCTGAAGTGGCTGGACGGCAGCTGTTCGAGAAGCTGCGCAAGATCCACATCACCAATGCACGGCGGAACTGGTTTGAGGAGATGTGGCCTGCTCTGAAGGCCCATCATGACACCCCCACACCGGGTGGTTTGTCCCCTCACCAGATTCTGTTCGGCAGGGACCCCCTGGGTAGGGGACTTCCCTTGTCTGGTGATGGCATGGCTATGGATGCCAAGGAATTCTTCGCGCGGCAAGAGCAAACGGCGCGGGACATCCGCCAGCAGCTCGAAAAGGAGCATGCTGAGCGTCAGAAGTCCGCCCCGAGCTCGACAGCGCAGAAGTTCAGGGTGGGAGACCCGGTGTGGGTGATCAGACCCCGCCCCATGGGCACCCACCGCACCAAGACCTGGTTCACACCCGGCGAGGTGGTCCGCAGGATTGGTGAGGACACCTACCGCATCAAGGTGGGTCACGGACAGTTCCGGGAGCGCCAGGAGAGTCAACTCCGTGTGCGGGAACCCGACCTCCGTGGCCAAAATGTGTCCCTGAGCTATGCCGCACATGAGGCTGATTCGGACGACGACTATACTGAGCAGGACGACTATACTGTCGAGAAGATCCTGGCTCAGCGTCCGAAAGCCTCGGCACCCGGAGGCCTGGAGTTCAAGGTTCGTTGGCGAGGCTATGGGCCGTCCCACGACACCTGGGAACCCGTCTCCTCGTTCGTGCCGCGGGTCAATACTCCCTTCATGGAGTACATCCGCAAGCACAAGACCAAGATCCATGTCTCGGACTTGGCAGCACTCACCCGGGCGATTGCAGCCAGGGGTGCCTGATCAGCGCCCTGAGCTCTCCCCTGATGCATTATGAGCGCTTGTGAGGCCGACGGATCGTCCCTTACTTGCTTGCTCTCTTCCATCTTCCGGTGACCTGCCATCAGAGTGGCCATATACCCCCCCTGCTAAATCCAGAGGAGGATGGCCCCTCTCTTCAACTCTTGTTTGTCACTCCCCCCCCCCTGCTGAATCCTTGGGAAACCAGGTAGGGCGACTGACCTTCATCATTTTTGAGCTCTTGGGGCCTGGAAGCCCATACGACGTTGCGCAACGGATGCCGCTGTCATCGGCATTGCGATTTTTTTGGTGTGTGGTCTGGTTCCATGGCACTTGCGGAATCCAGACCAGTCGACGTGTGTCAGCTGACTATATATGGCCTGAACTCAGGCGTTTTCCTGTCCACCCTCCTGCATATGCCTTATCCTAACCGGGGCGTGGTTTGGCGCTCCATCCAGAGTGTGTTTACACGCCTCTTTACCCCGCTTGTTTTGCTTTTCCGCCCCTCCAGGATATGTGCTTCTGTATGTTCAGCTTTGTCAGCCCATCGCTGAGACGTGGACTGTTTTTCCCCCCGACGGGATGCGAATCGACTACGAAGGCGCCCTGAGTCGCCGTTTACATGTTTTTACATAGGGTCCAGCTTGGACCAGTACCTAATTACAGATTCTTCTGTTTGAGTGCCCGTATTACTGTGTGCCCTATTCGCTGTGATGTGGAGATCCTGATGGCGCCAGGCGGGAAGCCCAGTTGCCTGACTACACTCCCAGCGGTCCGCCACTGTCAGTCCCAGTGTGAGCCTACCGACTCGCAGACGCACTTGCAGTCGGATGGCGGCCTCGGGTGCTCCTGACCTCGGTCAGTCTGCCTGGGAAACTGGTGGTTTGAGGAGTCGACGCCTCCGCCCACACTGAATGAGGACTCCCTCATGTATGGCCTTCGTGGTAATAGGGCGAGGGAAAAGACGGCCTTGATGCCCGATCCCTTAAGGAGGAGCTCGTTCGGCTGTACCACTCTGGACTCGCGTCGTATGGATATGGACATGGTGCGCCCGAGGAAGGACCCGTGGGGACTCTCCCCAGTCGGCGGGCCTTGGGAAGCTTGGGGTAGCCTGATGGATCTTTGTGGTCGCTCTCGACCTGTGGGACCACCTCGGTCGTCGTGTGACGCCTATGTTGGCCCTGTATGCCACTACCACTGTGGTGGTGACCGTAGCAGCCGGCACCCGGTGCGCCTGGTATGGGTTAACGGGTCCTTTGGATGCCGAACAATCGCCGCCAGGACCCGGGACTTGATACTTGATACTATACCTGCAGTTACTAACAGTTACAGCATCATACCTGTTTCACCGTGGGATCGCGATGGGCAACCTAACCCACAGATCGGCCTGAAGTAAGATGTGACACCCCCCCTTCAGGGGATGGTCCTGGGTACCCGCTGCCATGCTTGGGTGTTATCGAGCCCCCCCCAGGGTTTGCTCTAAGGAGGGGGGTGAAGCGGTACCCAGAACCTATGGCCCATGGCCCGGAGGCCTGTGAGCCGTCACACCCGTTATGGCCCATGGCCCGGAGGTCTGCGAGCCGTTGACACCCGTGCGGAAGCCGTTGACACCGGCTTTCCCTGTTCTCTAACCCGCGAAATCTGGAATCTGATTTCTAACCAATAAATCGATGTAGAATTACCGTAATTTTATTGTCTTGATCGATTTTCGGTCAGAAATCGGTGAAATACCCGATTTCTACCGCGATTTCCAATTGTCGTGAAATCGCCGCCTGATGTCGCCTGTTCGTGCGCCTTCGTCGCTTCTCCGTGGCGAGTCTTGTGATTGACTTTTCTCGAGTACCTGTGAGGCTCTAAGAGAACTTAAGGGCGGAATCTAGAGGGTTTTTAATGTACTTTCATCTGGTGTGCTCACCAGAATTTTTCGCCGTTGCGTTTTCGAGAAAATCAACGCGCAAGGCTTTCCGTCGATCGTGCGAACTCATGCTTCTCAAGGACCATGAGTTCGCACGGAACCCTACATCTCCCCCCTGTGTCCTTCATCCATGCCCCTTTCACGCGGGCATATCATCTTGCTTAGGGAAGCGGGCAATGGCGGTGTTTTAGGCAGCCTATGGGTCTCGCAAACCCAAGTCGTTTGCGTGCGCAAACGCTAACTTTGTGGCCTTGTGAGCATGAACGTTAATGACCGAACACAATGCTCACAAGACCAAAAGCCCGAGGTCATTTTCGTTTTTCGAGCCAACTCAACGATGGCTCCACGCAATTCAATGCGTACCAAAACTCTATTTTCAAAAGAGGGCAAGTTTTGGTCGAAAATTAGGCCAAAATGGCCAAACCCCCGAGGCTCGTATTCGAAGCCTATGGGGAGTTGAGCCTCGAACCAAGGCAATATGTAAAGTAGAGACCACGAAGGACGTCGTGGATGGCTTGGTTGATTTTTACAACCTTGTCTTCTATTTTATATAATTTCGCCTTGTGAGCACGCGTGCCACATTGCCTCTTTGCACACGCGCTCATATGCAAGCACTAATGACACGAGTGGGCGGAAACAATCTAACCATAGTGTGCATCTTTGAAAGCACCTACTATGGGCCTACTCCAAAAGTGTTTACTCATATTTTTGCTCCTCAAGGTCCCAAAGATATGTTAATGCCAATATCGCCGATATATGCACTTTTTCCCATAAATAGTGTGCTTCAAGGATTGAGGTGTTAAAAATGCTTTCATTGTGTTTTGAACCTCAACCCTTGTTGCAAAAGGGAAGCAAAGCTTCGGTTTGCATCCATGCAAAAGCCCGAGGCTCCTTTCTCTCGTGATACGGAGATACGATATTTGGAGGGACCACTTTTGGGTGAATTTTGGCCGTTTTGCCCAAAATGGCCACAAACTCCTTCTCCCCCTGATTTCACCCCCGAGGTTGCGTGCGCCACTTGACCAAGGGTAAGGGCAATTCGGAGAGGGCACGTAAACCCGCATCAAATGGGATGTTTCCCCATGTGGCCTCTCCTCTCGATGGGAGAGTTGTGAGTCACCCAAGTTGGGGCATGTTGCCATTCTGCCCCATACGTGTGTCACATTCCCTCCAATGGGAAAAATAGCTAGAGGCGACCATGAGGGATGGCAAGTGGCATATATTGGGACCTAAGTCCCATGTGTCTATCGCATCTTTGGTTGAAAGGATCATCGCCGTGGCCATGGAGATATGGAATCATGAGTGCGGGCCATTTTGGCCAAATTTCGCTGTTTTTGCCATTGTATGCCATATTGTAATTACCATATCTCCATGGGGCACAGGATCTAGCCAGGAAGAAAGGTCGCATATTGTAGCATATGACCGAGGGTTGAACGCCCTTGAGTTTCGTATTTGCTCCTCCGGCTCATCCGGAGTTATTCAACTTTTGGTGCGATCCACGATCCCCACCTTTGCACCGCATGTTGCTTTCTGCCCCATCCGTGTGGTCATCCCCTCGGTGAACAGTAAGCAGCCGGCGTGACAGCAAGCGATAACCCAGGGCATGGGACCAAAGGGGATATCAAGGGTTGTGAATCAAGGCTTAGCGCGTCAATATCGCCAAGGTTTCCTACCCTGGACGGTTGCCCGAGACGGCCGACTTTGCCATTTTGGGCATCCTGACCCCACTTGGCGAACCCGTGGCGCCCTGATGCCAGGACCTCAGAGGGAACCAGGTAGGGTGAGGGCTCCAGAGAGTTCGTACTCGAAGGGCATAGGGTCAGTTGCCTCGTCCCTACCTCTGGCGGGTCCGGACGAGGGGTCAATTTTGGTGATTTTTGAGCTAATATCAGTTTGGGCTGAAACAGCCCATTTTCAGCTACCAACTCCTAGGGGATAATGGCGGGGCCATATCTCTGGCTCAGAGAGGAGTTGGGACCTGCCGTTAAGGGAGCATAGGGAGCCACTGTTGGTTGGCCTTGGAGCCCCTTGGTTCCCAGGAACTCGCCTGTGGCGGGGCAGGACACCCCCCCTATTGGCAGGGTTTCAGGGTCCGGACTGAGCAGGGCATGGGTTGTGTTTGAGCCCCCGCCCCCACCAGCCACTGAGAGGGTCGGACCTGGGATTGGGATACGAGTTGGGACTGAGTGTCTATTGTGCTGTGATGCCCTTACCCCAATCCAGTCTTAACCCCATGTGTACATATCCTGATGTGTTGCTGTACATACTTTCGTTCCCTTGTTGCAGAGTGGCAAGGATCCTGAAACGCTTTGTCACATGACATGAGCGCATTGATGCCCCTGTGAGCGTAGTGCTTTGCCTGCCTGCTCACTTGCGCGTGTCCACCGCAGCGTCCCGTGGCCAGGCCCCCCACGGGAACGCGTCAGGTATGGGTAAGCTGGAGATCAGGCCCCTATCCCTACTGTCGCTCTGCTTGCTGGCATGACAGCCACAAGCATACACAATGGTCTGCATACGCGACCTCAGTTCAGTCAGGGTTAGACTAGAGTAGAAACACTCACGGAAGAAGTCCACTGAGCGATTAGCGCCAGTGTGACCAGAACTGAGATGGGACCACTGTAGGCACCCATCCAGTCGTGCCTCAGGCACAACAATTCGGTCCTCGTAGAAGAGGTACTGATTGTTTTTATACCACTGGTGCCCGTCAATGACACGGGGTTCGAGACCAGTGCTGAGGGTTTGGAGAATTTCTTCATACTCTGACTGATAGTCGGTTAGACTCCAACCCTCCAGGATTCCAGCAGTGCGCATGGACAGGTCAAGCTGGACATCCATACGCTGGAAAGCCTCTTTGGCGAGCGCCTCAGAGCTCTCACCAATAAGCGCATCGAAGTTGTTGCGCGATATATAGTCAGACAGTTCATTCTTAATCCCGGGGATATGATGCACTGTCAGCCTGAACTGGCTCAGGTAAGTCCACCACCGTTTTAGCTTTGCTTTTTCTGGTGGTGGGCCCATCTGAAAAGACTTCACAGGCTCCTGGTCACACAGCCAGACAATAGGGTTAGATCCCAGGAGTCGGGATTGTGACGATAGCACCAACATACCGGCCAGGAGTTCCTGGTCATAGGTGCTGTATTTGGAACGCGCTTGGTTCCATTTCCAGTTCCAGTGTCCCAGTGGTACCAGTCGCCACTCACTGGTAGGATAGTCATGTTTCAACGAACCATCACGGTTCAGTCCAGTAGTACGATAATGGCAGTGGGTGAGTTCAGCGGGGTTAAGCTCCTGCCATTGGTAGATCGTACCACCCCCCCCTACATCACTGGCATCAGTGATCAGGACTATCTCGCCCTCAGGGCGGGGCACTCCCAGGCAGTTGGAGGAGGCAATCTTCTTCTTCAACTCCTGGAAACACTCTTCCTCTCTGGAGGTCCACCTCCGGGCAGTAGTTTTCTTGATCAGGTCAGTGAGGGGTGCAGAGGAGTAAGTAAAATTGTGGATGTGACGCCGATAGAAATTACAGGCGCCCACAAAACTCCTCACATCGTGTAGACCCTTCTTAGGGTCATCGCGAATCTGCATGTCCTGTAGGGGCTGCATCTTAGACGCGGCTGGTTTCCACCAGCCATACCCCACGTCGAAACCCAAATACTCCATCTCTTCTTTCATAAACTCACATTTTTCGAGTTTGATTCGGAGATGGTTTTCTTGACAGACAATGAAAAATTCACGGAGGAGAAGGACATGGTCCTCTTTAGTATTAGTACCCAAACTCACGTCGTCGATGTGAGCCTCCATTTCTGCACCCCGAGAAATCAACTCGTGTACTAGAGGCCTGTGCCTCAGTATGTATAAAATTTTGTTCATAGGCTCCTGGAAGAGCGCTGGGCCATTAGCCACCCCGAAAGGCATAACCTTCCACTTGAAAACACGACCCTTAGGGGTTATAAAGGCCAACAGCTCCTGAGCTGCGGCGGTTAGGTCCACCTGCCAGAAACCAGAGCGTTTGTCCATTTTGGTCTTATACCTGCATTTGGCAATACGCTCCAGGGTGTTTTCCATGTTAGGAATACTCCCTGAGTGGTTCTGGGTTTTCTTGTTGACCTCACCATAGTCTACAACAAGACGTAGGGCAGTCGACCCTGGTTTAGCAACAAGGAAACAGGGACTGCAGTGATGGGGATAGTCCCCGTGTTTATACTCTTCAACGAGGCCAGCATCAATGCATTCTTGGATCTGGCGCTCGATTTCTTCAACCTGTTCCTGTGGAGCGGGATAGGGACGACGCCTCACTCGCTTCTTTTCAAATTCTGGTTTCAATTTCAGGTCCATCTGATAGTTCGTCCTGACAGCTCCAAAGGAACGGAGAATAGCCCACTGCCAAAGTCGCAGTGCAAAGAATAGGGACGCTGTAGGGACAGCATTTTTACCTGGGGGTTTCTTCGTAGAAAGTCGGTGCCAATGACGATGTCAAAGGCGTCAGTGTCGAACACTCTGCAGTGTTGGGTCACGGTTTCGTCGCCCAGACATATAGTCACATCGACCCCCCCCAAGGAATGGATGGTACGCCCATCCCCTACTCTTATGGCCACGGTCTTAGTTTTCCTGAAAGTCTTAAGCAGGCGCCGGGCCACTATGGAAAGTGTTGCACCGGTATCAAGCACCGCTCGAAAAACCTGATCCCCGATTTTCACGAGGATCCAGAAAACCAAGTCCTCCTCTTCGGAGCCGCCCCCCTATTCCTCATCAGGGAATTTCACATCCACCCCTGCAGCCATGAGGGACTTGGCCATCCAGGCCAAGCGCCTCTTCTTGGAATTATTCCCCTCAGGGGTAGCGTTATCCCCTTGGGGGCGTTTCTTTGGGTCACCTGCGGCAGGAGCGGGTGTAGCAGCAGGAGTGGGTGTAGCAACGGGCGCTGATGAGCGCCTCTGGGGGTTAGGGGGTCCAGTTTTGCCACCCCCCTTGCCACCTCCTTTACCACCTTTATCCCCGTTCGGGGGATTTCTGGCGGGTGTCTGGGTCTTCTGGCGCTCCGCCTCCTGACGCTTGAGTTTGTCACTCTCGCGTTTCTTGATGTGGCATTCGTCCTCGTAGTGACGACGTTTGCCACAGTAACCACAGGTGATGGTACACCTGAAATGGTCCTGATGGGTCACAGTTTTCCCATCTTTGGTATGCTGCTGACGTTTCATCTGCAGCATACAGCCACTGCGGAGATCGCAGTCAGAGGCATGACAAGGTCCCCCCTTGTCATTGACAGGTCGGCAGTAGAACAGGGGGGGTGTGCCTGCATCAGGTTGAACCTCATTCATGGCACGTAGGTTGCCCCTCCCTTTACCACCTCCCTGGTTGGTGTTAGTGGGATTTTTATGCCCCTTCCCTTCGCCACGTTCGGGGGTAGGGGTACCACCTCGTCCCAAATGCTTCTTGAGGAATTTCTCCATGTGGGAGTCATTCTCTCTCTCAAGAGCTAGCTCAATCAAGAGATCCACCAGTTCATCGTACGAGTGGGTCCTGCTCTTCCTCTCAGAGGTGGAGCGGCAATCATCCCACGTACGCTGGGGGATCTTACTCATGAGCCACAGGTGGGGCTCAGTGGCTCCGTAGGAGCCCACGTTCATCCTCGAAAACAAGTACTCCAAGTCGCACACATACTCAGAAATTCGCGCAGCGGAGGGAAACTCAGGGAGCATAGGTAGCTCCTCGATCTGTGTGCGTACGCTGAGGTCAGTCTCATAGACTGAGAATGTTTTCTCCAACCTCAGGAGTACCTCTGCCCAGGTAGAACAGGTTTTCAGAATCTTTTTAACCTGTTTTTGCAAAAACTTCTTTTTGCATGAGCGTTTTAGCAGTGAACATTTGGTGGCCACATCCACATGGGATTGGCCAGTCAACAAAAGGAACTCTGCAAATTCTTCTGCCCATTCGGGCAGACTTTTGGGGTCGAACTCCGGCAGTTCCAGCTGGATGTTCGCCTGGGCAATCGGTCTGCCCGTCTTCCCACCCCCCGGAGTTAGGCCTGAAGGCGACACGCCGGCAAGAGGTGCCAGGGCTGACAGGCCTCTTCTCTCAATCTCTGTGACAGGCACGTCCTGTAGATCGGCCATAGGCACTGTCCTGGCACGGGGGTGAAAGGGGCTGGGGCAGGTGACCTTAGGCAACAGCCTTGAGACCCTTGATCTCTTGAGATCTTCGGCCAGGGTACTCAGTCCTGGAGAGAGAGAGGGCAACTCTGGCTTGGGTAAGGGTTCTGCAATACCCAGTTTAGCCTTAATGGCCTCCGATAGGGCCGTCACATCTGGATCTTCTGATCCAGACAGGAGTTTGGCCAACAGCTCAGCCGTATGATCCAGGGCACCGTAGGTTGGCCTTGGATGATGTTGTTCTTCGACTCGAGTCAGGCCCACTTCGGGAGCCCTTGGGGTTGGACAACATGGTCTTGGATACTCAGGTCTTAGTCGTCTTGGCAGGGATGCGGTGGACGGAGGACCAGAGTGTGCGTAGGACCCTAGGTCTGTACGTGGTCTGGATCCATGTACAGCCAATGGCTCCTCTCCATCTTCCCCACGAATGGATTTATAGTACTCCTCATGTAGGATGTACTCATCCATCTTCTTCCTCAGCTCCTCATACTCCTCAGGTCCTTCAATGGCAGTTGAGGATGAAGCTGGACAATTGGATCTTGATATTGAGGCAGCTACACGTCTATGGAGGTGACTGTAGCTGTCTCCACCTTGTGCTGCTAAGGCCTCGGTGGTAAGGCCTTTATTTTCTTCCGCCCTTCTGCGTTCTGGATCTCCTTGAGACCCAGATGCGCCACTGAGATGATGTGGAGCTCGGTAAGGTGGTTCACTCATTGGGTGGGCCATGCTGCCCATTTGCACTTGGACAGTTCTGATGGGCCAGGTCCTGACGCTTGGCGTGGACATGATGAACTTGTTGTTGAGCTTTTGTGCTGCACTTCTTCTCAGGGTCGGTTCAAAAGGTCACAAGGGACTGTCTCTATTACCGGAAAGATGTCCTTGAATTATGCCCTAGATATTTTGATGTATTCCTGCAGGTTTTGTAGTTGAAAACCCAAACCAAAGCAGCAAGTAGAGCAAGGACAGGATGTGGATCGAATCAATGATTGGTTTTGGAATCCAGTGTAACACAGAAGGGCTGCAGATAGACAAAGCAGGTTTATACACATAGATTCAATCACAAATGGACAATACAAAAGATTTTATATGAAAATTGGTCTGACTCTTGCCTCAGCGATAGCATTAGGCACTTTATGTGCACTCTTTTGGGTATAATGGTGCTGGTTAGGAATGTGGGGCATAGATGTCAGGACCACACAGAAAATGACTTGGCCAGGCAACTGAATTCAGAAACAGTTACAAAGTAGGACCACAATAAGTGGTAGAAACAATTGAGTATAGGGGTCTTGGGGTGGGAGACCACTAGGCTTAACCTCCAAGGCCTAAAGCATGAAATGCCTGTTTTATTTCGGTATATCCTCCATGAAGGAAGGTACCTCCGCTCAGTTGAGTGGTAGGGGTGAACTTCATGGGGGGCTAGGGTCACAACCCTAGTTACTTTGAGAAAGTGTACTTTAGGCAACAAAAGAGAGACAAAAACACTTCAGTTTGTCTTAGCATCAGCAAAAGGGTTTTAAGGGGGGCTTGGCCTGGATCAAGCCCTCCAAGAAAGACATGGCAGTGACTTTTTCTTACTTGCTGTATCATACTCTAATCACACAACCACCTCCAACACAACAACCAATAGTTCCACATCCACCTACTCCAACCACACAACCCCAACAGTTCACTCAACAACAACTCCCATTTCCATCTCTGCCTTGGTCGCAATATTTCAACCCTTGAATCTGGTCATGAAGTGAAAATGTATGTATAACCATTCCAACACAAGTTGCATGCTACGGATACACTATCCTTTGACCCTTCAGAGAATTTGAGTTCATCAATTTGTCAAGTTGTTCATGTCCCTTGCATGCCTTTTATTGTCTTTGTTTGCCCTTCATTGCAATTGCCCTTAATAAGTGCATAGGATCCAACTTCAATAGACCCACATGTAGTGAAGTCAGTGCCTATTATATGAGTGACTTCACTACATGGGGGTGAATAACACAATTTTTACATCCATTGAGACATCCCAAATCTGCCCATCCATGAATTTCTTTTTGTCCAATGACATCCCACATCGATGTAATTTGTAGGATTTCCCCATCCAAATCGATGTAATTTGTAGGATTTCCCCATCCAAATCCCTTCCCCAAGTCGGATTTGACATCCCGCATCCATTAAATTTATAGGATTTCCCCATCCAAATCCCTTCCCCACATTGGATTTCACCCTCTCCATGCATCCCAAATCCTCCCAATTTATAGATCCAAATCTCCCTTTTTATACTCCAAATTCTCCCTTTTTTTAGGCATTTTTCTCCCCCAGTCACCATTACCCCCGTCTAGTGAAGTTACTGCCAGAAATTTGAAGTTTACCAGGCCAATCTGTCGAATTCTTGACCTTTTCTGGAAGGATCACACTTTCAGAACACAATTTGACCTCAAAAATCCACCCGGTTTTGCCTAAGTGTCCAGGAATCGAGATTTTGGGATTCGTGCGTGTAATTTTGCCGACGCATTGCATGTGAACTTAGCATGGGTAGTTGAAGCCTACAATATGTTATTCTTGTGTCCGGATGCTTTCGAAATATGTGACGCATATATTACTGCACGGTTGTGATGATAAAGCGGTTCTGTCGTTTGCATGCGCTTCTCTCTGTCCTTGTCGTCGTTCGGTGGTGTCCGGAAAGGAGGGCCCTAGGAGGCCACAAAAACCCTGAGGTGGATCCTCCACAGAATTGTATATGTAAAAACTTTGGCCCAAGGCCTTCCAAACAGCCAAAAAATGGACCGAAGGTTTCATTGGACACCCACCAACCACCTACAAATCATTGCAGCCATTCGCACCACGTAGAAAATTTTTCCGATCAACACAATGGCCACGCAGGGGGGTGTTCGGGGCGGGGGGGGGGAGGCAAGGTGCAGTATTGGGTATTATAGAAAAAAACCTCAATCTTCGGCGGGTATCAGAATCCTACCGAGAGGCCAAACACCTTACACGCACAGTGAGGGTTGCGATTACTCAATCTAATTATTTCCTGCAGAAACCGATCCCTTGCAGCCCAAAGGGGCTACGGGCCTCCAGAAATCTGCCCGACATCGTTTGTATACTCTATACTAGTTTGCAAAGTGCGGCACTGAAACCGTACCTTGTATGTTATCTACCGCTGTACATTGCTCACTCTTTCGATATTAACATAGTATGACGATATGTACCGATGCTAGAACACCACTAAGGCAAATGGATCACCCTAGAAAGAGCTCACAACGAAAGTTGATACCAAGACAAATAAGTTAGATGTAGGCAGCTACTGAGTGCATACTTCAAAATGTTAGGTGCTTCTTTATTCAAAAGTTTAGGTAGTTTCATGTCCCACCATTTTGTTGTTTCTTTTAGATCTTCGATACAAAAACCACCTTTTCGCCGCCTTTTCTTCGGGTCTATTAGACTGAGATGATTTACATTCACAACATGGCCCCGTCAATGCAAAAGAGGCAAAAAAATTCAAACCAACACAGTGATACAAGACTCTGCATTTTTAGCGCATTGAGGTATGAAAGTAAAGTTTAACAAAGCGACATGGGAAGGAACAATTTCATCGAGTTCTACTTCAATACGGATATCTAAAAGCATGTTTTTAGGCTGCAATTTCAGACCATGTAGCCTCGAACATACTTTTTTTTTTAATTTTAAACAAGTCCTCATTTTTGCAAAATCAAAAAATTCATTTCATGTTCTTTTACGGGCCACAAAATAACAAGGTCTTAGTATTTTTTTATTCTTTTAGTTTGGTTCCTTTGTCTTTGTTTTGTTTTTTCATTTCAACTCTGCTTTTGGATGCTGGTTTGTGCGCCTAAAAGTCAAAGGCATTTTCAAACTATGGCCTCTTTGAAACACTTACAACAGATTATTACAATTGAAACCGATGTACCAGATAGGCAGCAATTTCATTTGCTTCAGATCATTTTGATGACCAAAAGCCGCCAAAGTAGGTGCCTTTATTGAGCCATCACCATGATCCGGCTCTACGGCAAATCCCTTGGCGTACCAATTTGGGATTCATTGCGCATTGTTGGCTGCTAGAGAGGTTTACAGTAGCTTTGTGCTTTAGTGCTTCTGTGTCGTACAGGTACGACTTTGAACCTTTTTTTGGTGTGCGCTAGTAGCTTTTGCTGAAATTCCCATACAATTCAATGATGAGGTCTCTTTGACAATGACTTAGCGACATCAATGTTTTCGGATGGTACGCGACCAATTTTATGTGCAACAAGTTAGAAGAAGAATCTTGGCCTATTGCCAGCATGGTACCTAGTAAGAACGAGTATGAAGTAAGTGCTGCACAATGTCTGCAAAATGTGCAATCATGGTAACTTTTCATTTTTGACATTAACAATGACTTTTGTTGGTCTACCTCGACGGCCTTACTGTAGCTAAAACGGGCATGTTGTTGGTTGTAACATACTAAAAACTACCATGACTCCTTTGCTGCCGTCGTCCTTTCGTCCATACTGCAAGTTGTTACTATTGTGACTTGAGCAGTACTTTAGGACCCTTGTGGCGGATCTCAAGACCATGCACGACATGTACGGCTGCAGATGCAATTCTTTTGATGTCCACTCGCTAACAATGCAATTTAGATTTTGCTGCCTTTTGCTTCATAAAAGTATTTTTATTAGGCGAGTCTCGGTTTCATAAAGGCAGTTTTGCAATATGGGAAGCAGTGCACATGGTGCTTTTTCAAAAAAGGTAGGGTGATGAAAACCCAAAAGCGTAACCATGCAGTTACAAAAAAAATTGATTACATGAAAAACAAGAAGCCCATTTTTTTTCTGATATAGATGCCTTGCAGCCTACAAATGATAGATTAGAGCTGCGGGACCACAGGTCGGTGCCGCCATGGAATGATTGCAACTCATCCGAGAGATTTTCCTACTACGACGTGTTTCTTTCATCCATATACACCCAACCTATTCCCTTTTTGCACACCCATGTTTCGACGCAATTTTCCCTATCCTTAAAAGTTTTGGTGGGCGACTTTGATATGTCAATGTGACGGTAGTCTTTTTATGAGTGGCGGTGCATTGTTTCCAAAGTTTCATGGCACGCACAGGGGAACATGTAATCTTTGTGTTATTCAGCCAATGTTACTATGTTTCAGGCAGCTTTGGGGGCTTGGGTCACGTGTTGTTTGCATTTTTCTTTCAACTACCAATTTCTCGTGTACTTCAAATGCACATATTTGCATCGCACGGCGTTTTTCTCCGCCACCTCAAGCCAGTCCAACATGTTTTTGAAACATTTTATGACAATAGTGCATTGTTTTTTTTAAGGCATGGCGGTCTCCCGCCCAACAAAACAAAACATTGCTCAACTTGCGAGGTTACTCTAGGCACGGCGCATTATTGATTTGTAGGTGGGCCTTTCAAGTAATAGTTGTTTGATTCTTCTTTTGAGTTTGAGGTCGTTCAAGAGAAATTGGTCTGTATTTGGAAAATTTAGTTCATCATCTATTGTTGACCTTTCTTCAATTTTGGGAAAACATCTTGGATGGCTGGTTTCCCTTGTTTGTTATGAAAGAAAAATATAGTGCTGAGATGGTGTAGATTCTGCAATTTGGAAACGTCTCTTTTAAACTGACCACGTCCCAAAAATAATTGAAAATTTTTTTTGCCTTTCACATTTGGGCACAAAATTTAGCTTGTTTTCCTCATGTCTTAGTATATTTTGTCCGAAGTATGTAAAAAAAACGTTTGCAACCAAAAGCAGTTTGACCAAACAATGTTTTGGCAGCAGCCCCGTTCATCGGCGCGCCATGCGCTGAATTGCTTCAATCACATTAATAACCCCCATCGTGCGCACGAATTGCCAACTTATCATTGAACCGCAATGAATTTTGGTGCTTTGGTTGTATTTTAATGAGTTTCGGCGCTTCAATCATGGTGGAAATATTTTTTTTGAAGAAGAATTCATATTTTGTATTGTAGCTCTAATTACGTTGTGACAGGAGTTGGCAAAACTCTTGGCTTAGTGTGAAAGAGTTGTTTGTAACGCCTTGCCTCGTTGGTGAAGTTAATTTTGAAAACCGAGCCATAGGTTTGCAGAGAATCACGAGTTTTTAACGCTTAGCGCGGACGAGCACAGAATCGCATGAGGAAAGTCAAATGGCATGTTCCGCGACTTTGGAGTGGTTTGTCTTGGCGTGCATTGACATTGGAGACAAGTCTGCAATCACAAGATCAGAATTTGCAGATATTGCAACACAAAGCATGAATCCCAAAGGATCAACAGTGCAAACCAATTTACAACACAAACATGAAATGCCTGACACATGGCACACTGGCTGCAGCCTCATCATTACCCTTCACCAGGTGCACACCCAAATCCTGCAAAGGTAACACACAAATCACATCAGCAATAGACAATAAGGCACTGTGACCACCATAGGGCCTACCCAGCTGGACTATGCCGTGTATTCACTAAGAGGAAAGCCAACAAAAACCTGTCAACTGTGGACTCAGTGGTTTCTTCATAGGAACGTGCCCTTGCCTCCCTGTCCACAGACAGGGACTGAAGGACCTCAGCCGCGCTTTGCTTCAGCGCAACAATATCCTTCCAGATAGCGTCACACTTCTGTTGGTCACCCGGCAGGTAACCTGTGGACCTGGAGGCACCTGAAACTCTTTGCCGTCGACAAACAATGCCCAAGGGGCGCTGCTGTTATCTGTTGCAGGCTACATGTGTTGCTGTACAACGCTGCTGCGCTGGGCTGCACTCCTTCCCGCCTTGTCCAAACTACGCAAGCTACGTCGATTTATGGCCAAGCTACGCAAAAGTACCAAATTAATACGGTCCCTACACGTAGCTTGGACCGTAGCTCCAAAGAGGATTTGGAGTACCGGAACTAAATTAGGGATCGAAGGGGGGGGATGCCCTCTTGGACTCGGAGGGGGGGGTTGCAGGTTACATTCAAGGTCAGTGTCAGGAAACAAGCAGGGTTTGGAAAGGTGTCAGAACTGGGAACACTGTCAAAAGCAGCCCAAGCAGCTGCTTTGGGAACAACTCTGATGCCGAAACAGCAGTCAGTTGCTTGTCAGTTTGCCATTTCACTGTGCGCTCTGATCCCCTCACTGCAACCACCCTGCCCCAATGCAAATATCCCTTGTCACCTGATGGCAATTGATGCTTATAAACTGCACAGACCTTAGAACCACAAATGGCATGGTTTGGCTGGTTCTCTTGATCCTCCCTGCCCTCAAGACACGGGCACAGTATAGTTCGAACAACCATCTGACGGGCGGGAGCGCGCGGCCCCGCACTGCACACTGTGGATAAGAGAGGCAGTGGTGCCAAACTGGGGTTTCTGGGGAAACCTGGGTTTTGTGATACTTTGGGCCGTGAGCGGGGGGGGGGGGGGGGGCAGTGAAAAAATCCTGCAAACGGTATACAGCGTTATTTTCGCAGAGACACACAACTGAAATTGCCATCAAACGAGGCTTTTTGAAGGCGAATGGTTGGTTTATCCATCATCACTTGCATTTCTAGGGTTGCCGAACGATTTCCCAGGTTGTCACAGCCAATAGGGTCGGCCCGCCCTGTAGTGGGTACCCAAGAGGCCCAGCTGTGCCGTCGCTGCGCCTTTTTGCGGAAGTGGCGGCCTGCCCCGGAGTGTGTCTGGTAGTAGCCCGATATACCTCTTCGTTTGGGGTAGGCGCAACGTTGCACTGCCTACCCCTGCCTCACGGGGTGCCCGTAATCGTTTCGAGTTGTTCCACGTTTCCAGTGGTTTGGCGTTTTGTGTTGTTTCTATGGCCGCGGGGTTGGGTAGATCATGTGTGCCATGGAGGCAATGTTGGGCAGGTTGCATGATGGTGAGAATGGCTGCCACTTGACATGGCCATGCATGCTGCATTGAAGTGCTTGTCGGTCCCACTGCCGATGCAGCGGCACAAAACCCCAAAGGCGGCCATGTGTTATGCATGAATGTGACAGTGGGCCACCCTGCAGGTACCAGGGCTGTCCATAAAGACCCAGATTTGTTTGTTTCTCAAACGAAGAATGGTTTGGCTGACTCCTCTGATCCTGCTCCCCCTCAGACAGGCACAACACAAAGCGGACAATCACACGATGGGCGGGAGCGCACAGCCCGTCTGGAAAAAATATACTGCACACTGTGACACAGAGGGACAGTGGAGCCAGCCTTGGGATTCTGGGAAAAAACTTGGGTCCTCAAAGATCCAAGGCACACATGACCTGCCCAACGTCCATGGCACACATGGCTGCACCGACCCCTGCATCGTGGCCCACCAATAAGGAGACCGTGCCAGGGCCCAATCCGGTGGTGCGCAGCAGGTACAGGCTACCATGCGCTATGCCACAAAGAGCGTGTCCGGCCCTGCTCCGGCCTAATAATAGTGTGCCTTGCATCCGAACGGCTGCAACCCACACAGGAGGCGCTGCGGGGACTGACATGGGGCGAACAATGATGCACATGCCGCTCACACTTTCCGTCTTGGGACGCGATCGGTGGTCAGGGATGGGCAGCGCGTGCATGCCGCCCTTGGACTCTTCTTTCGTATGTCGCGTTTGGAAAGACGGTCCGGCGTCGTGATGTTCAGCAACCTCAACTCAGGACTGTCCCGAGTGCAAAAAAAAAAAATCGAGTATGTGTTCCCAAGAAATGAGGCACAGAACGACAGTCAATGGACAGCACCAGGCCAGTCCACAACCAACGACAGCTCTTGGCAGTTCAGCAACAGGAGTTGGCGGCGGTTGGTGACCTACTAATTTGGTGAAAAACCACCGGAGGTTGGCGGTTGGCCCGCGACGTTGGCCGGTAACCGCCAGCCCAGAGGACGATCTGTGAGCACATCTTGGTGCTTACGGACAACCCTGCCTCAACTACAGGTCCACTGACTTCCCAGACTGGACGCCCGAGAGCGACGCCGTGACAGAGAACGCCGTGAAGGTCTCCGTGAGTCCGACCGCGACCGCCTGCTTTCGCGGCGTTCACGTTGCCGCCCCCGCGGACGACGGGCATCGTCTGTGTACGTCTGTGTCGTGACGTGGTCCTGAGCCGACCCTCCGTGCGCGCACAGCAGCAGGCAGAGGCTGGCCGTACTGGGGCCCGCCAACGCCGTGATGCAGGACCCATGGCCGTTCTGAGCGGCGGCCAGAATTGCTCTGGTTCCCTCATTCATGGCCTTCCCCACGTCTGCCTTGCGGGCCACCAACGCCTCCACACAGGGGACATGGCCGTTCTGGGCGGCAGACATAAGTGCCGTCCATCCACCGCTGGTGGTCGCTTCCACATTCGCGCAGTGGCCCAACAATGCATCAACGCACGATGCGTGTCCGTTCTTCGCAGCAGCCATCAATGCCGTCCACCCATCCTTTGTAGCCGCCCCAACGTCTGCCCTGTGGTCCACCAACGCTTCAATGCACGAGGCATGGTTTCGCTTGGCGGCAGCCATCAATGCTGTCCAGCCATCATCCGCAGTCGAGTTTATGTCTGCGTTGTAGCCCACCAACGCCTCAATGCACGATTGATGGCCGTGCTCCGCAGCAGACATCAGCGCCGTCCATCCACCGTTTGTTGCCGATTGTACCGCAGCATTGTGGCCCACCAATGCTTCGATGCACGATAAATGGCCGTGCTCAGCAGCAGACATCAGTGCTGTCCATCCGTCAAGCCTGGCCGCCCCGACGTGTGCACTGTACCCTACCAACGCCTCAACGCAGAATACATGGCCCTTCTCAGCAGCCGCCATCAGGGCCGTCCATCCATCATTTGCAGCCATTCCTACCTCTGCATTATAGCCCACCAACGCGTTAATGCAGGGCACATGGCCGTTCTGTGCGGCAGCCATCAGGGCCGTCCATCCATCTTTCGTGGCCGCCCCGACATCTGCATTGTGGCCTACCAACGCCTCAATGCAGCGTACATGGCCGCCGCCAGCCGCACACATTACTGCTGTCCATCCGCTTTTTGTGGTCACTCCCACGTCTGCATTACGGCGTACCAACGCCTCAATGCAGGACTCATGGCCATTGTTCGCTGCGGCCATCAGTGCGGTGCGTCCATCATCTGTGTGAGTGGCAGCCCCTACATCTGCACTGTGGTCAATTAAAGCCTCAATGCCGGATGCATGGCCGTGCTTAGCGGCAGCCATCAGGGCCGTCCATCCATCTTCCGTGGCCGCCCCGACATCTGCATTGTGGCCTACCAACGCCTCAATGCATGATACATGGCCATTCATAGCTGCTGCCATCAGTGCGGTCCATCCATCAATTGTGGTCACTCCCACGTCTGCATTGTGGTTCACCAACGCCTCGACATAAGACACATGGCCGTTCTGAGCGGCAGACATCAGCGCCGTCCATCCCTTTTTCGTGGCCGCTCCTACATCGGCATTGTGGCGAACCAATGCATCGAGGCAGGCGACATGACCGTACCGAGCGGCAATACTGAGCGCCGTCCATCCCTCTTTCGTGGCTGCTCTTACGTCTGCATTGTGGCTCACCAACGCCTCAATGTAGCTTACGTGGCCGTTCTGAGCGGCAGACATCAGCGCCGTCCATCCGTCTCGCCTTGTCGCTCCTACATCAGCATTGTGACTCACCAACACTTTAATGCACGGCTCGTGGCCGTCAAGAGCAGCAGCCATCAATGCAGTCCATCCATCCTTGCAAACCGCCCTTACATCTGCATTGTGACCTACCAACGCCTCAATGCAGCGTACATGGCCGTTGTCAGCGGCACAAATTATAGCTGTCCATCCGCTTTCTGTGGCCACTCCCACGTCTGCATTATGCCGTACCAACGCCTCAATGCAGGACTCATGGCCATTCTCAGCGGCATCCATCAATGCCGTCCATCCATTTTTTCTGGTCGCCCCTATGTCTGCCTTGTTGCACACCAAGACGTCGAGGCACGACTGATGGCCGTTCTTGGCGGCACACATCAGTGCCGTCGTTCCATCATCGCCTGCTGCCGCCACGTCCGCATCGTGGCGCAGCAAGGCCTCAATGCACGCCACAAAACCTGACTTGGCGGCCTCTGCCAGCGCCTCATCCACCGCATGTTTGTGTTTGTGTTTGTGTTTGTGTTTGCGTTTGTGTTTCGTTCCCATGAGCGAATCGCAGATGCGGTCTAACACAGGGGCTCCTTGGACATGTGTCAGCCCTGCAGCACAAAGCCAGGGCAGCAAACTGCACATTTCATGTTGAGAAAGGCCTGCCCATCCACCAAACCGCTGCACGAGGAAGACCGCGGCATCACGGTGCTTCTTACGTATGGACACCTGCAGCGCCGTGGCGCCTGCGCGGTCCTTCACAGCCCCATCATGTTGCTGCAACCCGGAGCATACCAACTGAAGGCACTGCAGGTTATCCGGTTGGTTTGCTGCCAAGTGCAGCGCTGTGGCCCCATCAGCCTCCCGCCTCAAGAGAACGGACATTGGGGCACAAAGACACTTCCGTGCGTTGCGGCGGACATTGCGTACTGTCGGCTGTGCTGCGATCAGGTCCCAGAGCTCCTGATTGGGCGTCACCCGTGCCTCGTCCACAAACGACTGCACATCCCTCCAGCTATCCAGCACCAGCTCACGCAACTCATACACATCAACGTCTCGCATGCTGCACCTCATGGCGGTCTCCAGAAGCCTCTTCAATCCAATGTCAGCCTGGCTCATCACCTGAAACTGCGTCCCCGCCAAAAACAACACCTCTCGCTCTTCCCCATGCACCGAGTGCTCCCAGATGGGACGCCCTGTGGTGGACTGGATGATGAAAATGGTACCCGCAGGGGGCCCTGCTTCGCTTGCCTTCAAAAACTGCCTTGCGACACGGGGTCCTCCGAGGCACTCGACGGCTGGTTCCAGGTCACCACGTTGCCCCTCAAGTACAGGCCCCGGTCGACTCGGAAATCGATTGCCCGGTATACATCACCCTCAAAACGGGGCAACTGCTGCAGCTCTTGGTGGAGGGAATATGCAAACGGACGCCAGACGTCAAAGCCGGCTCGATTCTTCTGAAATTGCCGCATCGCTTGGTTAGCCTTGCGATAAATGGGACTCTCCAAAGTGTAGGCAGTGGTGGCAGGCAATCGTCTCTGCTCCAGCAACTGCAGCACAACTTCAGTGGTCAGAGGGGGGGCCGGATAGCCGGGGTCCACACGCTTGCCATGCTTCTCCCAGAGATGTTGCTCATAGTCCTCGGAAGTGGGACGTCCGCATTCATAACACATCCAAAACTCCGTTTCGAGCTCGCTTGCCTCAGCAACAAGATCGAGCCCCTGCAACGCCTCCGTGACGGGCACCAGCTTGCAGCCCTCAAACAATGCAAACACCCCGCTGTCCACCTGTGTGATCCCATCCGCACTGCGCGGCTGTGCAGTCTGGCGACCGTGCCGCTCCTGCAGCACTGCGAGCCCGTCTAAGAGATGGTCCATAGTGCTCTGCATGTCTGAGCACTGCTTTGCGGATGGCAGGGCATACCGCTGCTGTAGGTCCGATGCAATGTGCGACACGATCTGATCTGCCAAATCAAGAAGATTCGGCAATGCTTTCATCAACACAGGACGACTGCTTGGCTCCGCTTCCTCCCATGACCTCATCAACCCACCCACTCCTTCCATCGGGTCCGTAACGGTGCAGAATCGTGCATGAGCGGGAACAGGGTCAGGGTCAACGTTGTCGTACTCCTCGGGCGACGCAAAGAAGGCCGCACTGGAGGGCGTCTCTGCAAACTGCAAACCCACTTCTATCGACGCATGCACTTCGGCTGGTAACGACGGTGGCACACTCTGCGCCAACGGCCTGGACAAAGGCACCAAGATGTCGGGAACGGGGCATGAGTGCGCGGGTGGCCGGGCAATGTCATCCTCGAAAAACCGAGATAGGGGCCGCATGGGGTATCGCACCGGACGCCGGAGCTGGGCAATATGTGGCAGCTTGATCGTCTTCCATTGATTGTATTCGTGTGCAATGTCCCGGTCAAGCATGCCCAGTAGAACGCACTCCCCATGCCCCTGTTCTTTGGAACTGCGATCTTGTCCTCCAGACCTCATCGGTGACGTTATGGGGGTCAGATGACGGTACATGAATGGTCAAAAGGGCTGCGAGGGAGGGAGGAGCAGGGCCTCGCGTCACAGCTGTTCTGTAATACTTTCCCAAAAATTGATGCCTGGGAAGGCAGTTAGCTGATGGCGCCCAGCGAGTCAGAGGCACGCGGCCCGATCACCCACAACAGTTAGTGGTTAACCCATGGCACTTCGCACATGACTGACAGCAGTGCGTGGGTGCTGAAAGTGGTCCGTGGGTGGCTGACAAAAATTTGGCCATTGAGAGCCCGACACTTTTTGGTAAAGATTGACCACTGCTGAAAGCCGCAAAAACGGTGCCGTATCTTTCAGAAGTGCTTAACAACAACAAATGAATGGTTAAGAACATTAAAGCCCCATATTGTAACATCTTGTGAAAACACGGCGTTGCGCTCACGGGTCACTGCGATTGCTGCCGCTTGCCCATAGATATCACAGAACAGCTGGAAAAGAGACAATTTCTTTTTAGGGTCGGGGGCTCCAGGCCTAGGCAGCTGGCGAACCCCTGTTATCAGCTCTCAAAATCAACAACCTGTCCAACGGTACCGTTCTGCCACCAAGCAACGAGAACAGCCAAACAAGAGATGATCCTCTCCTACACCTATTTTCACAGCACAAGACACACGACACCATGGCATGCCTTGGAGATGACCCTCATTGTGCTGAAGCGGGGACCCATGGCGTGTGTCAGCAGGACCAGAATGTCCGCCTACTTGTAGCACCAGGGCTCCCGGGCGCACAAGCACCCCATGCCTTTTGCTCCTATCCTGGAGACCTGCTCCCCCCTCCCATTGGACTGGTGCCTTGCCCCCACCATGGGGTGTGAGCGGGAGAAGGCTACTCAGGAGCTGCGAAAGATTGGCTTCGCTGAATGCGCACCGTGACCGTTGCCCCCTTTGCCACCTTGCCTTCTGCCCTACTGAGTGGGACCTTGTTGTATAGGTCTACCCCCCACCCCACCCCACCCCACCCCACCCCACCCGCCCCTGCCCCTAACTAGCGCCATCCTGACCCCAATACGGCATGGGTGATGTAGCGGCGTCACTCCTCCCCACTCTGTGTGTCTGTAATCGTCTCCTCCATCCCTGCCACCACAGCAGACATTGCAGTACTCATTTTTGGGTTCCTTTGGTCTTTTTGATTTTGAACAGCTGAACAATGCAAGATTCAAGCCACTCTGGAGGGACTGGCGCGTCCGGCACAAACTAGCCAGATGCCCTGTGTGTTTCATTCGTGTCTCAGTTTCTCCAGAACCATTTTTCTCGCCAGCTTGCAACAAATAAGGAATTGTGTTCCTTTGCATTGTTGAGGCATTGCAACATGTTGCATAAAGGAAACAAAATGTCACCTTTAGGAGACACTCTTCCACTATGACATTGAATTAAAATCAACGGGAATCAGATGTGGGTGCAGCCTGCTATGCCTCCTATGTTACAGTTACATTTAATTTAATTCAATTGCTTTTAACTCACCTAAATTCTCCCACCACTCCTGCACTTCACACGGACTTTGCCCAGGCGGGGGCCTAAGCCACCAATGAATGAATGAATGAATGAATGAATGAATGAATCTCACACCCTGTCCTTCACCCATCGCAAAGCTGTGCCAAGCCAGTCCCAAGCACCACAGCAATCCCTGTCCCAAAACCCTTTGCCGCAACCTGGACTGAACACCGTCTCCAACCCCACCCCAAACCCTGTCCCAAAGCTTCTGTCAAAGCCCAGTAAAATCCTTATGTGGTACCCAACACCGTGTCAGTGGTTCCCGCACTGTTGTTCCAAACCGTGGCACAAAACCCTGACTCAAAGTTTGTCCGAAGCCCCTACGAGGCCCAACGCCAATCCCTGTCCCAGAACCCTGTGCCAAACCCCATGCCAACCATTGTCCCTAAGCCCATCCCAAACCCTGTCCCAAACCCTGTCCCATAATCCCAAACTCCCCAACCAACCGTGGGCACCAAACCTTGTCCAAAGATTAAGGGTTGAGGTTGTACTAAAAACAAAAAGGAAAGACTAAACAGCAAAACGGTAGGCGACTGCAACAGTGCATCCACAGTCTCTACGGTTGATGTCTGGTTCACCTGAATCATACACTGCTACACTGGTTTGCGGTTCATATGGAGATGGGCCATAATCCTCCTCCCCTATTAGGGTGATACAACCACCCCAAAAGAGGTCATAACCCCCCCCAACCAACCACCAAAAGGGGTGATAAAACCAGCCCCAGGGGTGATTCCCCCCCCAGCCCCAAGGAGGTGACAAAATCAGCCCCCTAATGGGGGTGATAAAACCCCCCAGGAGTCCAAAATTGGCCGAAACAAGGCTGGGGGTGGTTTTATCACCCCTTTGGAGGTGGTTTTATCACTGCGACCACCCGTCATGGTGCATGCTACTTTGCACTGCTCCACAAGCAGAAAGGGCTGTGTGGGTGCTGGGTCAACAGGGAGTGCATGGGAGTGAAGGTCATAAAGAGTGTGTATGTCACTCAAAAGCCCTGATTTGTGCACGCAGTGCTGTAGATGGGTGTTTGCGATTGTGATGTCGCCTCCACTTCGTCTGCGCCTCCACAGCAGCGTTTGCTTTTTGTCCATATTGCAGAACAAGAGCAGAGTCTGAAGGCTCAGATTGACAACAAAACGTCCCAGTCGGAGAACTTGATGAGGACCAACAGCATCACGCAAGCACAGATTGCACGTGGCAGTTTGCAACCGTTGGAGTTGAAGAACAGGCAGTACACGTTGGCGCCGAAAGGAGAGCGCATCAAGTCAACATTCACCCTTGAAAAAGCTGCGGGTCATTATCTGATTGGTCATTGCCGTTGATCTACATATTCTTGCACTGACTGGGCATGCATAGGCATTATGTGTGCAGGTGCAAGAATTTAAAACTCAGAACAACTGCCCAGGCAGAGTCTGCAAAGGCACTTGTTGTACTTTCCCATCAAGGGCAGCCCTACACTTTCACGAACGCTTTGAAGGCCTGTGCAAACTTTTTGAAGTGCTTCGTGCTGCTCAACAAATGGTTCCCACCTTTGATGCACACAAACTCTTTGGGCTGCTGTGCCGCCTCAAACAGTGCCTGCCCGTTTGTAAACGGCACGTTGCGATCCGCATCCGCGTGCACGACCAGCAATGGCCCCTGGTACCGGGCCATTGCCTCCGGAATGCTGAGCTCAAAATACGAGTCATAGTACGGCCTGTTCAGGCGCCACATCACCGTGACGCCCCCACCACCACCAGAGACCCCTGCCTCAGCACCGGCAGCCGGGTCTGCTGGGGGGTCCTGCCGCCCCTCCTGCCCCGCATCCACACCGTCCTTGGCAGCCCCATCCTCTGCAAGGGCTACGTTGAACTCCCACCAAGGCATCCCGGCGCCGGGGCCACAGTCCGAGGGCAGGAAGAACTGCTTGTAACAGAATCCGTTCACTTGGAATGCCGCAATCTGCTCTGCATCGAAATCCAATTTGACCCCCTCTGCCAAATCCAACAGTCCGGCAACAAGTGTAACTGTGATGTCCGGGGGGTTCGTTCCTGTTGCAAGGGCAGAGCAACAGAACAACTGTGTCACAGAACTGTGTTTCCTTTGTATTCTCGCACACACAGGAAAGCTGCGACAAACTTCCGACGGGGGAGAGGGAAAAGGTTGCCAGGTGGGGGGAGGGCAGCAGGTTCCATGGAGGCTGGCTGGTGGCCACAATCCCGTGTCTTTGGTCTGGCCTGCTTCATTGATCGAAGTCATCTGTGTCTCTTGACACACTGACGCTCACTCTGCTGCCGATGCCAGCAGGCTTCACATCAGCCATCATTATAAGGGCGGGGGGGGGGGTCAGCGGGGGATTGAGGCACCTACCCACCCAACATCAAGGCACACTCCCGGACCCCCCCTTGTTACAAACATTCCGGGGGGGGGGGGTCTCCCAGGGTTGAACAGCACCCAGCCCCATATCGCCATGAGGTGATGCATGGCTCCTGAAGCAAATGGTCCCACTTTTGTTGCGGCGGGGGGTGGGGGTTGTACTTTTGTGCTTTTTCTGCTTTTTTTGGCATTTTGGGGGTGCACCATGGCTGATGCTTATGCTGCTTGGGTTGCTGCACTGGGTTGCTGCTCCCTGGTCTTGGGCTTTGGGGAAGGCACGGTGATGCGGAGATGTAGCTACAGATCTCTGAATATTCACTAATGCTACTGCTGCCCTGTGGGCTGCTGCTTCTACTTTTGTTGCTATTGCTGTCGCTACTGCTTGGACGGCAGCTTCTGCTATGCTTATGCGTATGGCTGTGCCTGGCTGGCTTCTTGCGTGGCTGGCCTCTGTCAAATCAGGCTTTTCTCTTCTCCATTGTTTGCCATTTCCACGCTGGGGATGGGAAGAGATAGACATTAAAGGGGTGATCGTAGACTACTGACCCACCCACCCAAGCCATAATTGTATGAGAGCGGGGGTTCCAGATTTGTTACCCACCCACCCAGGCTGGGACACCCCCAGACCCTTTTTATTGATGATACCTGCTTCACATGCAGCCATTCTCATGACCCTGAAATTCAGAGGCTGCTGTTAGCCACTGGTTTAGAGGGGGGGGGGGGGGGCACAGTGCCAGACATACATCACGTCCACATCCCCAGTGATTTCCCAAATGTAGACCTACGCCATGTCCAAATCCCCAGTGATTTCCCAAATGTAGACCTACACCAGTCAATCAATGCGCAGGACAGGAGTGCTCACGCGTTGGTTGGATGTGCAGACTAGCGGCAGAGGTGGCAAGGGCAGACTGGTTGGAGATAGGGGATGTGTGGTGGTTCAAAAATTGTGGCATGCCCCACTACCAGCTACTAGCTGTCTGAAAAGACCCCTTTGCGGGTTCTACAGGGCCCTATCCTCAGCGATGGCCCCCACCCACCATCTTTCCCAATACGTACAATGTGAGATGAACACAGAGAAACGTAGGTTCCTGACACCTTCAACAGATTAGATGTGACATGCGGAGTTGAGTTGGTGCCCAGGAACGGACAGAATTTTCCTGAACATGCAAACTCCCATGGATCACTGAGTTGGGGTCCTCCTTCTTTTGACGAACCCGGCCGCAGCTTCACACTAATTGGGCGGCATTTGTCTGAACACCAGGCACCATTCAAATATGTTATTCGCACCGAACTTCGTTCCTAATCCGCCGGTCGAGTTGTCTCCTGCACTAGCATCCGCTGCAAACTCCGGCGTTGCTGTTTTCACCGGCTCTTCCTGCTCCGCGGGGTCGGAGCATATGGCCCTTGTGCGAGCCCAGATCTTGACTCTGCATCCATCCATTCTGGAGGCAGTCTCCACATGTCTTCCTCAGCCCCGCACCCCCCCCCCGGCGTTTGCCGCTCTTGGTAGCCGCGGCAAAAACTCCTCTGGGACGTGCGGTGAGCGCGCACCAGAGCACTATCTCGTCTCTACCCCACCATCTCATTGGGCCCAACCACCTCTTGTCTTCGAGTCATAAAAACTGATCTGTTGTCCAGTGGCCTCAGGATGTCGGCTGGCTGCCTGTTCAACGCACAGCACCAGCGAAACAGGGAGATAATTGGCATCCCCACGATACATCGATTGTGGCTACACGGCAGAGTCCGTTGCGTTCACATTCCAGTTGTGCTGACGGCAGAGAGTACTGGCCGGCATTCTGTGATCCATCGGGCAGTGCCCTCAAATGTGTGTTACCTCGAACCTGGAGAGGCTGTGCGCCACCACTGCGTGGCACTCGCGCTGTTACAGCACGCGCACGCAGTGCAAACGCAGTGCAGGCTCTCCTTCCCGGTGGACATATGCAAGAGCGGTGAGGAACTCCCCAGTGTAACAGGCAGAGCTTCACTTAAGAGCGCGTGGGGGTCCTGACCCCCCCCCCCCCGCATGGAGGCACATGGTGTGCTAGGCATAAAGGCCAAGCACACACGACTAAACGAGCTGACCCCTCTGCTCAGCTCACAGTGGTATTGCTGCCGCCGCTACGCCGGCTAAACCTATGAATCAATCAACAATGCAAACAATGCGTAAGCGTGCTCACGGTTGCATGTGTCGTTGCTCGTTAATTTGCAGCAAAAGTACGGGAGGTTGGGAGCCCGTTCATGATTTCCCCCCCCCACTGGTCCTGAGTTTTGCCCTGAATGAGCCTGCACCGAAGAGCGCCGGGGAGGATTTTTCGTCGGCCGCAATCACTGAAAGAAGGGGGGGGGGGATCCCAGCCCCCCCCCCCCCCCCACTCGTGCTGATTGTTTAGTGAAGCTCTGGCAACAGGAGAGGGGGCGCACGCCAGACGCACACCTGCGAAGAGGGCCCCCAAAATGGCCCCAGTACTCAGCCCCACAATGTGGATGCGCCGCTCCGTCGGGCTCGGGGCAAGCAAATGCTGCCGGGCATACTGCACCACGCTGTTGCAATCCGCAACCTGCCAGCACCAGAGGCGGACCCACAGTCGCGGTGGCCGGCGATGCGCCGTCAGGCATGGAGACGGGATGGCAGGCACGGCCATGGGACGGGGGCCATGGGCATGGGCATGGGCATGGGCATGGGCATGGGCATGGGCATGGGCATGGGCATGGGCATGGGCATGGGCATGGGCATGGGCATGGGCATGGGCATGGGCATGGGCATGGGTCCACCCCCAGGGCTCGGGATGCGATCGGATGCGCCCACCGTCCCCTCAACACGGCGGACCCTGCGGGGCACCGTGGGCTGCCCCACATTGGACTCGGGGGTGGAGGCCCCAGAAACCCGGTCAGAGTCAGGCGCCTGGCAGCCGGTGGCACGCCCATGGGGACGGTGGCCAATTCTCAGGGGGGTCCTGTTACCCACTCCCCCTTGCGCAACGAACGGTGATGATTCACCGTTGGACCCAGGCCTTTGCTTAGTGACACTGGGGGGGGTGGGGGTTCAAATTGGCCCCCCGGGATTTTGGCTGACCCACCCACCCACCCACATCAGAAAATTTTTCCTCAGGAAAAAAATGAAATTTATCAAAGAGGCCCAAACTTGGAGGTCGATTTTAGGTACACAAACTTTTTTTTGGCCTCTGACCCCCCCCCCCACCCCCCCCTCCGGTATACTATCAACCAGCCACTAAGCAAAGGCCTGGTTGGACCTCAGGGCAGTCGTTGGTCGGTGTTTGAAGGCAAAAGGCGCCGGTTGACCACCGGGTCACCATTGATGTCTGCTGGTGACCTGTGCACCCGCCTGCACAACGCCCGCACAGCTCCACCAGCATTGGACAGCGTGGCCATGGGCGGCACATGGCCCGCCTGGTCGATCCCCGGACCCAGAGGGGGGCGACGCAGCGCCAGATCCCCTCGAACAGCCCCGGAACTGAGGAACGGGCACAGGGCAACAGGGAGGGGGCGGGAGATGGGGGCGGACACACGACAGCGGCAGCATCAGCGGGCCACACTGGAGGGGGGATGCGGGGGTACAGGAGGCGGGGGAAGGCCCGGAGGGCAAGGGAGGAGGGGGCACGGCGCGGAAGAGGCAGCAGACACCCTGTTGCACGGACCCCGGCTTGATCCCTTTTTCGAGCCCCCCCCCCAGGCACACATCCAATGCAACAACGGCCCAAATATGAACAAAACAGCAACGAAACTGCCTGAAGCACCCAAGACACATGTCCATTCACAGAGACAGAGGACTGCGTTTGTGGGGACTGCACACCTCTTGTATCAGGGTCTTGTCATGAAAGCAGCCTGCGGACCCTGGAATTCCGCTGAAATTGAAGCACAAGAAGCCCCACGCTGGGAACGCCTCGAGCACTGACTCCATCAGTTTTCTGGGGAAACGGGACGCAAACTCTGGTCGATGGGGATGCACACTCATGTCCGGAAACCCGTGCAGATATATGACCACACCTTCATAACGGCAGGTGTCGGACGGGGCACCTGCACTTTGACTGGCCTGAGACAGAAAAGGGAGCAGGCGATATAGTACCCTTCCTTTCTCCTCAAACATCCCGTGCAATATGGAAGCGGGACATCATGGATGTGTGGGACTAGTGGAACATCCTTGGAAATGGAGCATACCAGGTACTGGGCGCATGATAGGAAACAACATATGCAAGGAATCAGGGTTAAACCCAAAGGGGCAAAGGAAACAGGTGAGAGAGTGACAACACAGAGTGACAGTGTAGAGTTACTGCGAGTCGCAGTGCAGAGTTGTAGCACAGAGGTACACAATGGTATGCCAAGTTTTGTATTTCTGAATCTTCTCTTTGCTGTCCGGGCACACAGTGAAACGAACTTCGGTATTAATGTTTTGTAGCATGTCATAGAACATGATTCCACACACCTAAGTGATGCACACTCATCGCATACATGGGTTGGAAGGAAAATAGGCAGCACATCTTTCTTGTTCCAATCTGCCAGTCAGTATTTCCAGCAAGGCGTTCAATTGGGCTACGCTGCTCAGGCAGGTACGAGGCAGTCCCCAGGCGGTCCAGGATGGGTCAAGTGTCCTGGACACTCACGCCCTCCCACTGTCCCCTACCTTCAGCAAAAACCCGCACGCCCCACCTCCCCATTCGAGCAGGGCGGTCCTTAAGGGGGGGGGGGGGGGAGTGTTCCAAAACTGCAGTGTTGCATAAAGACTGCGTGTAGCTCATATGTTCAACCATGGTGGGTGGCGATTGGCGATTGGCGGTTGGCGGTTGGTGGTGGTTGGTGGTGGTTGGTGGCGGTTGGTGGTTGGCGATTGGTGGTTGGTGGCAGTTCGCAGCGGTTGGTGGTTGGCAGTTGGCGATTTGTGGCGGTTGGCGGTTGGTGATCTCTGGGGGGGGGGGGTCCTTAAGGGCGGTCCTTAGCAAAAAAGAATTGGGTTCCTTAAGGACCCCCCTGCATTCGAGAATCTCCTGTCATGGCTTTTGGAATCTTCCGTCAGCCCGGCCTGGCCCGCGCATGTCCCGAGGCCCTAGGACGGCATAAATGTCTGGCACAAATGAACCCCTGTGGGGAGGGGGAAATTTTTGTAAAAAAATTCCGCAAAAAACCTATGTTATTCAAACGGGAAAAAAATGGCGAACGCAACCTAGAAAAAAAATAGCTCAGAATTGAAGAAAAGTTCCAAAAAAAAGTTGAAAAAGTCTCTCGAAAAAAAGAAAAAAATACACCCTTCACAGCCAAAAAAAACGCCAAAAAATGTACCATGTTTCCAAAAACCATGCTTATTTGGTGTTATACTGAGGGCATAAACACAAACAATACATCCCTGTTATGCACAAGAACGGTTCAACTGCTGTAAGTAGCAGACCACGAAAATACAGTTTCCCAAAAAGGTGTCGTTGCGAAAATTTGCAACGACACGCTCCATGTCGTTGCAAATTTCGCAACGACATGCTCTGTGTCGTTGCAAAAAATCGCAACGACAAGCTGACCGTGCAGGAGGAAGTGCGGCTACTTGTAGATGTTGTGTATGTTACCTTGAAGACACAACCATCCTCTGCGTCTGATGCAAAACAATTTACTACACTCGTCTGGCCGTATTGTTGAATTATCATTTACTTTTCCTTCAGTGTGTGCTGCACATGTAGCACTGATAATTTAATGCCGACCGGGTAACACCTAAGAACAGAGAAATGCACAGGAGGTGAACATGCAACATAGGTGCACAAAAATGCGAAAACCACAACTGTAGAGGGTTGAAAAAGTCACAAGGAATTAGTAATTTGTAATTCGCTGTGGTGTTGCAACATTTCAATGTTCAATGCACTTCAGTGATGAGGACGTGGTCCTTGTTCATCTTTCTCTTAGAGGAAATTTGCATTGCCTATCATACAGTGAGTTAAGACGTGATTAGGCAAAGCGCCAGAGGCAATGCAACAAGCACGAGGCACAAACACACATCGAATATTGGTGTATGCGGATGTCATATGGTACCATTGTACAATGGATTAGTAGCGTAAAAATTTGCCAATTATTCCCCTTTGTTTGTGCTGATTTTTCTGGGTTAACAGTTAACACTTTTGCATTTCTATTCAAACAGTACCCTTTTTAAGGTGACTTTTCCCGGTCAAGTTGCATCTCCAAAAATATAGTGTTTTTTGGGGGTTTTCAAAAAATCTCATTTTTCATTTGGGGGTGTATATAGGCCCCACTTGTGCCACACGCTACCGCCGTCCTAGAGGCCTGCGGCTCTTTTTGTGGCACAGTGGAGGCACGGAGGAGCCCCCTGCCCCCTCGGCACAAAAAGCAATTGGCACTGGGCCGAGGGGCCAGTTCTCGGGGGCCTCTCATACGGCAGGGCAATGGCCGTGCCGCAAGCGACAGTGACGCTTCAGGAATGGGCAACGGTTGCCGGGTCAGCGAACGTATCCCTTTTGGCACGACAAACTGCCTCAATTCCCGTGCCGCCGGGACTTCCACAAAGCGGAGGAGCGGGGCAGAGGCCTCACAGCGCATGGCCCCTCACCCGGTCATGCCACTGGCAGTGCCCCTGCCGCCGCCCATGACCGTCTGCTGCCCCTGGGGCCCTGACCGTGGCCCCGCCTCTGTCCCTCCCAATCACTGCAAACCTCTCCATTGGCGCCGACCAGCAGTGCACGAAGGGAAAGCCCCCCGGTACTCGGGATGTCGAAGGTTTGGAACTGAAATGGCGTCGCTGCCGTAGCCATCGCTGCTACGTCCGCGTCATGGCCAGAATTCGGGGCATCAATGTCACCAAAAAGGCCTGTGGACGCAAAGGCGCGACCGGAGTGGGGCAATGATACCCCACGTTCACAACCCATGTTTTGAGGCCTGGAATGAGGAGTGTGTCTGGGGTCTGTGGAGGGCATTTCCTGTTTTTAAAAAAAAATCGGCTCAGACCAAGATGAGCTGGCGTAGCGTGCTCATCATATGGCACTGGAGGCAACCTCTCGGAACCAAGGTTCAGAGCTGTCCAGTGCTACAATGACCCCACCATATATCGCACGAAGTCGCCCCCCCCTACCTTGGAGGTAGGGGGGGGGTAGGGGGGGGGGTTGGGGGGGGGTAGGGGGGAGGTAGGGGGGGGAGGTAGGGGGGGGTAGGGGGGGGAGGTAGGGGGGGTAGGGGGGGGAGGTAGGGGGGGGGTCGAGAAGGTAGGGGGGGGGTATGGGGGGGGAAGGCGGTGCACACACAAGGCGGAACACACAAAAGGCGGCCTGTGGCCACCGCAGGAGTCTTGTTATTTAAGGGGCCACAGGCAAGGCGGTGCACACAGAAGGCGGTGCACACACAAGGCGGAACACACAAAAGGCGGTCTATAGCCACCGCAGGAGTCTTGTTATTTAAGGGGCCACAGGCAAGGCGGTACACACAGAAGGCGGTGCACACACAAGGCGGAACACACAAAAGGCGGAACACACAAAAGGCGGTCTGTAGCCACCGCAGGAGTCTTGTTATTTAAGGGGCCACAGGCAAGGCGGTACACACAGAAGGCGGTGCACACACAAGGCGGAACACACAAAAGGCGGCCTGTGGCCACCGCAGGAGTCTTGTTATTTAAGGGGCCACAGGCAAGGCGGTGCATACAGAAGGCGGTGCACACACAAGGCGGAACACACAAAAGGCGGTCTGTAGCCACCGCAGGAGTCTTGTTATTTAAGGGGCCACAGGCAAGGCGGTACACACAGAAGGCGGTGCACACACAAGGCGGAACACACAAAAGGCGGTCTGTAGCCACCGCAGGAGTCTTGTTATTTAAGGGGCCACAGGCAAGGCGGTACACACAGAAGGCGGTGCACACACAAGGCGGTGCACACAAAAGGCGGTCTGTGGCCACCGCAGGAGTCTTGTTATTTAAGGGGCCACAGGCAAGGCGGTACACACAGAAGGCGGTGCACACACAAGGCGGTGCACACAAAAGGCGGTCTGTGGCCACCGCAGGAGTCTTGTTATTTAAGGGCCATGAGGCAACGGAAAATGGGCTCGCATACGCCCCCGTGTCACGGGCGCATGGTCATAACCACATTGTTCAGTGTTTTGCTTGCTGCACTGCAGCGTAGACCAGTTCTGTACCACACCAGGTGGTTGCTGACTGTGCATAGGCACTGGTCCTCTGGACTTTTAGGTCAGCTCGCACCCACCACCCACCCACAGTGCCGATTAGTCTCTAACCCTTGCCCTGCAGGTCATGACCCTGTCATGCACTTACATTCTGGCTCGTGAGGACGTGTCATACTCAATCCTCAGGGGCGCAATGGCGCCTTGGATGGCGCAAAGGCGTCTCGGTATGTGCTCCGTCTGTCAGGCAATTCAACAGATCATCGCTGTGTGGTGTGTGGCGCTTACCATTTCAGCTCCCCACCATGCATGCGCATGCCGCCTACACATTCATGCCTACTTGCTTCCGTCATCCTCACTTGGGCCGCACTCTCGCCGCCCCAGTCTTGCTTCGGCTGTTCAACACGTGACAACGTGTCGAGCCAGTGGCTCAGGGGCGCTACGGCGCCCTGCTTTTTCATTTCTTGACATTTCTCGGCTGTTCCGTGCCGCCGTGGCGTCCCTTTTACCTTGGTCAGCTCGAACCCACCCTGATCAGCTCGAACCCTGGTCAGCTCGAACCCACCACCTCCCTTTGCGCCGGTTAGCCCCGGTCTCTCGCTCTGTGGGTCTCTCTCCTACTCTCTCCCTTCCATTCTCTCTTGCTCTCCCCTTCTCTTTCTCTCCTGTTGCACCTCTCTGTTCCTTTCCCACTGCGCTCTACCCTCTCTCTCTCTCTCTCTCTCTCTCTCTCTCTGTTTCTCTCTACCTCTCTCTCGCGCCCTCCCTCTCGCGCCCAAAGGCATTATCGACCCTGTCCTGGGTTCCTGTGTTTCCTGAGCCTTCGCTTCTTGCGCTGTCGCCTGGTGTCACTCACATCAGTGCTGAAGGACAGTGTGTCTGCTGCTGACAGTGCACTCGACAGCACTCCCTGGTGTGTGTGTCCTGGTCTCATTTCCTCACTCTCTGTATTGCTTGAGGAGTACGGTCCCATCCCACGTGGCGCTGGCTCCCCGGATGCTTCCCCTGTCAGTTCATCACTGTCCATGGGTACCATACCCAGGGACGACCAGAGTGCCCTTGTGCCCTCTGACTCTGATCCCGACCCTCCCCTCAAACCTACCGTGGACTCTGACCCAGATGATGATTTTGGTGCAACATGCTGTGACCACAGTGGGCTTGAACACATGCCTTCCATGGCCAATCCATTCGCCATCTCATTTCCCTGCACGTTGACATGTGCTGGGACATGTTCCCACCTGACTTCTCTTCCCGGCATCGCCATTTCCTGGAGCAGCATTTCCCAGACTGGGACGTGGACTTGCAGTTTTCCAGATGTGGTTGTCCATCCCTTTGACTTCCAGTGTTGGGCCCTGCCAGTCGCTCCCAGCTGCAGGTATTGTGAGTCGGTGAGGATTGCCAGTTTTGGCACCCAGAAACCCTGTAAGGCTTCCACGGCTGCCCAAAGCTCTGCTCCGTTGTTTGTTTGCCTGTAATGTGTTGGTACGTAGCCACAGAAGCGCACCTCCGGTCCTTTGTCGTCTTCCGCCGCGAACACGCCAAATCCCCCGGCCCTGCGCATGTCCTTGTGGCCCAGTCGCTTCGACGACCCGTCTGTGTACACTATCCTGGAGCCCTGCTCCACCAGTTCTGCAATCAGTTCTTGCACTCCTTGTAGCACTCCCGGGCCTGCCTGCCTCGGGCGCTTCGGGCGTGACTCCGTTGCCCTTTGCCAACTTTGATTGTCGGCTGACTTTTCTTGGGTGAAGCATTCCGTGTGTGTTTGCCACCACGCATTCAGTCCCCCATGTACTTGCACTTCCCCTTGTCGTGGCTGCACTCCGGTGTCTCGAAGTTGTTCCAGCGATTTTTGAAATCCTTTCCATTGTTCCCTGTGCTCCCCTGTGTAAAATCCCACCCACTCACATAGCTCCCTTAGCCATGTTGTAAGGTATGACGCGAACACCGGCGACGCTCCTGCCTTGACTTCGCATCGATATCGCCAGTGGGCACTTCTTGCTGACCACATCGCCCAGCCTTGGTTCGTTTTCAGCAACCATTCTTGGTCGTCGGACTCCATCATATCTCGAACTGTGGATGTCCCGTTATCAGTTGTCACCTGGCCATAGTAGTGCTGTATAACCGCCGCTGCTGCTTTGAACATGGGGCATTCGACCATCGCGTGTTTGATCGTCTCCTTGTGTGAGCAAACCGGGCACTTGTCAGTGCCTGACCTCTTGTACACTCTTGCATGTACGGTCAGTTTGTGCCACAGCGCCTTTCGCGCAAAGTCTTGAGCCCTCGGTGGTAGCTGTGCCTGTGCCAGCTGTTCCCATA
Organism: Eutreptiella sp. 'Long Island Sound 2002'; assembly: GCA_964036045.1. Lineage (NCBI taxonomy): Eukaryota > Euglenozoa > Euglenophyceae > Eutreptiales > Eutreptiaceae > Eutreptiella > Eutreptiella sp. 'Long Island Sound 2002'. The sequence continues at coordinate 199,843,218 of OZ038378.1, read as the reverse complement.
CCTCCGGTGTTTGCGGGTCGCGGACCCCTGGCTGAGAGGCGTAGAACTGGAGCAGCCATGCCCTGGTCCAGTTTTGGGTATGGACTGCGGGGGTATCAAACCCCCCTTGTGACATGACTTGGTTGAGGAGTCGTCTGCCACGATTGTAGACCCCTTTCCATGTCCGAGGCAGTGCATTGAACAATCTTGCGTCCTCCAAGCTTTGGAATTTGACCCCACGTCAGCACCCCCTGCCGGATCAATTTCGTGTTGTAGTAGGAGCAGGGGAACTCATTTCGGAGATACACAGAGTGCCACAACAGCAGGCGGTCCCGGTTTGCCGGGGGGGCCACCTGCGGGGCCACTCGCTGAATGTTGGAGTGTGCCTTCGCCGACCATCCCAGAAATGTGAGATCTGCCGTTCGGACCATGCCCAGTTGAATATATGGAAGGTTGTCCTTGGATGGTGTGAACCCTATGGCTGTTGCCCACGCATAGAAGGTCTCCACTGCCTTGTCAGGGAATTTGTGAGGGTCTCCCAACAGGCTGACGAACGGAGCCGCCGCCTGGTGCATAAGAAACAGTTCTGGTTCTGGTAGTGCCAGTCCCCCTTGCGTTCTTGGTCGTGAGAGGATTGGTAAGGTGATTCCCCAGCTGTTGGTACCCATAGTCACGTGATACACCAACTTCAGTTGTCTGACCACCGAGACTGGGGCGTAATATGCCTTGGATACCCATGCCACAACCGGCAGAATCCATGATGTCAGCATGAATGCTCGTTCGTTCATGGACAGTTGCAACGTGGATACCACCCTTGCGCGACGGAAGGCCTCTTGCAGTGCTGGTGCGAAGGCCTACTCCATCGTCAGCCCCCATCCTTGGTCGTCTTGTTGGTGCCGAATATTCCCCAAGCGTACACCCAGATACTTGGCGAAGTTTTTGACATCCACTCCAATGTCCCGAAAGCACCTCGCCCACTCCATTCCCCCACAATTGCGAACTATCGCTGCCGTTTTATTCAGGTTGACCTTCAGCCCCGAAAACTGTCCGAAACGTGAAACCACTTCCCATACCCTTTTCAACAGCTGTGGGTTGGCTCTTCCATCAAAGAAAATGATGAGGTCATCTGCATACATCATGACAGTCAGTACTGGACCCAGGTCTTGTAGTGGGAAAATCACAAAGGATGCCACCAGGGAGAACAGCGCCGGGGAGAGTGGATCCCCCTGACGTGTGCCTGCCCTCGGGTGGTGGTATACGCCTGGGACGTATCCTTTTCCAACGGAGTATAGATACGGAGCTCGCAAAAGGTGTAGAATCAGACGGATATACAAGAATGGTATGCACATTAGACCCAGAGCTGCCGACACCATCTCGTGAGACATCGTGGGGAAGGCATTTCTGAAGTCCACTGATAACGCCGCTCCTTCACTTAGGCCATCCCAGAGTGCCCGTGACCCATAGACATGCTGAAGTATGCTTCTGTGTCGAAGGAAACCTGTTTGCTGTGACGGGATACAGTGGAGAAGTACATCCTCTAACTGGATCAGGAGGATGTTGGTGAGCCACTTCTGCCTTGTAGTTTGCAGTGCGATTGGTCGGAGCGAATCTGGTGTTTGCATCGCCTTCGTCTTGGGAATCATTGTCACCACTCCCGAGGTCCATGTCTCCGGCATTTTGCCCACTTCAAGGAAACGTTTCATTGAGTCATACATTTGCGGTTCGAAGATGTCCGAGAACCTCTTGAAGAATTTTGCCGAGAAACCATCCAATCCAGGGGAGCTGTTGCTGTTCAGCCTCTTAAGGCCTTCATGAACAATGTCCAGGGATAGTTGCTTGAAAAGAAGTCGACTTGCCTTGCGCAGCCGCTGTTCCACGCCTAACGACTTCAGATAGGCCACACAATCTTCTTCGGTGGATCCCGTCGGTGTGGACACTTTGTCCCAATGGTCCACCAACTCTTTTGCCACCGCCTTTGCCCCCCGTATCGCCGAGCCTGTCCTGGATACCAGCTGTTGAAGTTTCTTTCGCTCCTACAACTCCCGCATTAACCGATACAATTCGTTCCTTTGCGTTCTCGGATCTCCTGAGGTTTCCCCGGTCGTGATCACCCCCTTGAGCTTGGACAGTGTTTCCATGCCCGTTCTGTCACGCTGAGCCTTTTCATACACCCCCACCAGGAGGGTGTAGGCTGTTGCTGCATCCGTTGCTGCGATCCCCAGTGATGATAGAAATTGGTAGACCGCTGGTGCGACAGAGTCTCTCGTGGATCCACGCAGGAACCGCAGGGCCTGTAGTTCTACCCACTGCTTTTTGTTTTTATGCTCCCTTTGATGGTTGATCGCCTTCTTTTGGATGCAGCTCAGCGCCTCTTCCCACCATTGATCCCCTGTTGACTTGATAGACTTGAGAGATGTCTCCAGATCTTCCATTGCCTCCGGGTCGTGAAGGATGGTCTCTGGGCAGTAGAATCTGGGGACCGTGTCCTCTGTGTCGAAAGACGGGGGTGTGAATTCAGCCAGGATCGCCTTGTGGTCTGAGTTGGCAGCAAACATGGGGTACACGCTGGTCGCCAGGCTCAGCAATTCAGATGTTGTGTGGATGCGGTCAATACGGCGTAGCCTCTGCGGGTCGAGTCGCTCTCCTTCTCGGGGGTAGCCGTATGTGAAGCCCGTCGGACACGATGCTTCCTTGTCCTTGATGTCCGTCAGGGTTGGACAGTGAATATCCACCCAAACATCCTGCAGACCCGCTTTCGCCAAGGTCGTTACCTCCTGGTCTCTGGCACGTAAAGACGTGTCATGCTCAAACTCTGGGGGCGCAAAGGCGTCCCTGTGTTTTACAACTAAACTATTGTGATCGGCACATAAAATCAGGTTTGGTCCATGTAACTCCTTGGCGATGTCTTTCCATTGCGACTGTCGACGCGTGTGCTTGTGGTGGAAGTGGACCACAACTATGGTGATCTCTAGCGGACCACTCGACAGCGAGGCTTTCAACGCCCTGGGAGACAAGAACTTCATTGATTGCAGTGTCCACTTGGATGTTTTCCACGCCAGTGCCACTCCTCCCCTTCCTTCTTCATGAAGTGGTCCGTCCAGGCCATACCCGTACTTTGACAAGCACTGCACGCCCGCTTGACGATCCTCCACCGTGACGAAGTGAGGTTCTTGGATGGCGAAGAAGTCCACCTCCAGGGACCGCAGCAGTGACCCTAGGGCCACTATGCGCTTTTGCTTACGCTTTCTCATGGTTATTTTTGTTTGAAACCCATTGATATTTTGGGACAATACTCTGAGCGTGCTGCTCAGAGGGATGCTTGATGCTGACGTCATCGTGGTGCTCCATTGGACGACGAAGCCTCATCTTCCTTCAAGTCCCGCTTGCGTTTGAGGGAGCTGATGACCTTGTCGACTTGGTCATCCAACTCCATGGCCTTGGCCATTTCTCCCGCCGTGATTAGGCCTTGCCTGCGTGTCTTCGAGTCATCTTTGTTTCGGGGCCGGTCTGTGATGCGCCTTTTCCGCGCCTCGCAATCCGCCTCGGAGATCACAAACATCGGAGGCATCCCAGAATCCGACAGGTAGACCTTTCCAATCAGCTGTGTCAATCTTTCCCCGGTCAATCGCCAGGTGGCAGTGCGCATCTCCCCAACACTCCATCTGACGCGGTCCGCGATGTATCGGCAGTGCACTGAGGGTGCAAGGGCCTCAGTCAGGTCTGAGAGGTACCACCACGGTGCCACATCCAGAAGGTACACTGTGCCCACAAGGTCCTTCTTCCATGTCGAGGGGATTGTGGGCTTGGAGATGATATCCCTATCGAGGAACTGTCCCGTCCTCAAGTCCTTGAAGACAGCCCCGATAGCAGCCACCAGTTCACGATACCTTGTCTTCAGCAGTGAGTGCCCAGTTTCCGTGAGACCCAGCAGCAGTTTGCTGGGCCCCAGCACGTGGATTTTCACTGGCGATTGTGCTTGCAGCACGCCCGGGATTGTCCAAAACATCGCGAGAACTGAGGCATACAGCATGGGAGACCATGTTTCCTTGTGCGTCTTCTTGATCCACACCTCATAGACAGCAGTCATGTTGGTCACGTTGGCACCACGATACCATTCCACTGGCTGGATCTGGAACCTTGGCTTGGATCCGAACTGTGATACCACAGTATTCACCTGTTCCTCATTCAACTCCGTGAAGAACAATTTTGAGTTCCGTGGGTCTGTCCCCGGGAGGAGATGGACTTCATCAGAGTTCATGCCAATAGACCCCAACAGCCCGTTGACTAGGTCATTGTGGACCTGCACAGCGTATTGGTTATCCCGCACGTCTGGCTCGTGGAACACAACCTTGTCAACTTCTGCCCCAGGCGTCATAAGCCGCAGAAGCTTATACGTTGGGGGCGGAGATAGGCTTCTGGAGTCCCTTGTGCTGCTTGCAATCCAGACATCAAATCGATCATGTGTGCGCATGTGCATGAGGGACCTGTCCGCCATTTGTAACTTTTCGCAGCCGAAAGGCAAGTTCGAGTTGAGGGCGAGCGCCCGATTGAGAAATGACGGCCTGTCATCATCATCGCTGACAGGTTCAAGCAGGATAGCAACAAAGCGGCCCAGCATGGGCAAATCAGCAAGTAGTCTCTTAATCGCATGTTGGATTTTATCATATTCAGTCATTGCCCCAACGAGCACAACATTGGGGCGACTGCCGTAAAGGACGGCAGCAAGTTTTTCAGACGAGTCGCAGTCCTTGAAGAGGTCGTACGACACGGAGGCAGCCTCTGGAACTCCACTCTTCAGCACCACTTCGTCCTGAATGATATAGTCGGCGTCATCGATGGCTGCCAAACACGCCAGTTGACCGGCGTCGGCAGGAACGATGACCTCATCGCCTGGCGTGGCCAGACGGGCCTGGGTGTCCCGGACACTCATGCGGTCAGGGGACAAGGAGGTGGCGTCGGCGACAGTTTGTCAAGGCCCAGCGGCCTGGGCAAGCATGGACAAAAAGACACCGAAAAAAAATAGACACTCGGAAAGTGTTATTTAAGGGGGGTGCGGGGGCTGGCCCCCGCGTCGAGCGAAGCGAGCCGTCTGTCGAGCGAAGCGAGCCGAAGGTAGGGGGGGGAGGTAAGGGGGGGGAGGTAGGGGGGGGGGTAGGGGGGGGGTGGGGGGGGGGTAGGTAGGGGGGGGAGGTAGGGGGGGGGGGCGACTTCGTGCATACTATCACCCCACAATGTCTGTGGTGGCGGATGTGACACGTAGTGAGGATTGACTGAGTCTGAAACCAGGTTATGCAGTGGGAAACTTCCTGTTTGAAAAAAAAAACTAAATCATCAGGTCAACAAACAAACAAACAGCGAGAGTCGTACTACTCAAGTTACACCCCATGTTCACCCGCAGAGTCACGGACCTTCGAGTAGTTTCATTAGGCACTTTCGGTTGGCGCCCCCCTCTGTGTAGGAGGCGATGGAAGATGAACCATGGGCGCTGTTTTGTAGCCCATGGCCCTAATGCCCCCTGTGCCATGTGGCATGACCGGCCACGCCCTGGGCCTGGGCTTGGCATGAGCTGCACGCCTTTCTTTGGTGGCAATTTGGGCGGTTTTTCAATCATGGGCCTATTTGGGCTACATGCATGGACGCATAGGGAGCATGTGTGGATCAATACAAAACATTCATGGGCCCAGAGGAACATTCATGGGGGGCGTTGTCGCACGGTGCGCGCACGGTGCGCGCACGGTGCGTGCACGGTGCGCGCACAGTTCAATGTTTTTGGGATGGTTGCCTAACTTGTACCCCGTTGAATGGCCCCCATAGAAACACACCCAGGGTCCTGATTTCTGCACCTTGCAGTCCATACTGGCATACCAGGATTCTTCAATTTTTAGCCTGATGCTTGTCACAGGTTCCAGGGTCCCAATTTCTGCACCCTGCAGCCCCTGTTGGCGTACCGGGAATTTTTTTTTTTGAATCTGATGCTTGTCACAGGTTCCAGGCCCCCAATTTCTGCACCTTGCACGCACCTCCGTAACAAACCATGCACAGGCGACAACACAAGCGACAACACTGGTTGGGTTACGGGAATTTCAATTTCATCCGCCACAGCATTCTGGCTCATGATCATCAATTCTAGGGGCTTCAGCTTCCACTTCAGGTAATTGGGGCTCCAGCAAAGCGTCCATCGGCGCCTCATGGTGCACAGGTTGGGGGAATCGGGGCTCTCAGCAGTCACAATTGCAAACTCCAACCGCTCCTCGGGTGCATGCTCGCACAAGACCTCTTCACCACCCAATTCGTACCGAATAGAGACGCGACGCCCACCTCTTGGAGAAGGGTCAACGACAGTGGCCGACACCCTATCCCCGTTGGAGCGGTGGTAGTACACAGGCAGTCCGGCGACAAGCCAGGGCAGCTCAGATTCAGGCATTGTGGATCTGGTGGACACAGAATACGCAAAAGGACGCACGGTGCGTGCACGGTGCGCGCACGGTGCGCGCACGGTTCAGGCAACACCCCCATAAACTGATGCAGCATTTTGTCTGAAGGTCTGTATTGCAGGCGCACGGGGAGAGGAAAGGGTTCTTTACACCAAATCCTATTTCTTGCGATGACACAGCATACTTTGGACCGAAGGCAGGCTGCTGTTTAGCCAACTTTCATGTCTGAGTCCGCTAACCCCATCCGCAGTTCCTCAATAAAGCTGACGAGGTTGGCCAGCCAATTGCACACCCTGTGTCCTGCACCACCTATTGTAATGGGGTGTCTCACCCGATCTGCTCGCCCTCTTGGGAATGTGTGAACATTGCACTGTATTGTGTGTTGTTTGTTTGTGTGTTTTGTTGAAGTCAAGGCTTTCCTCGGCCATAGTGTTCGTTGAGTCGGTGGGTTGATGTTGTGTGAGCTTTCTGGTGTACTGCATGGTTTTTTTTTGATGTTGCATTGGTGCTTTTGGTTTGTGTGGTGTTGTCATTGGTTGATGGAGTGTGGGCAATGCACATTGCGAGTGAAAGCCATCTCTCTCTCTCTCTCTCTCTCTCTCTCTCTCTCTCTCTCTCTCTCTCCAAAGGTCTGCAACAGCTACAAAGGCAGCTGTGATACAGCTGCGATAGACTGACAGAGCAGTCCCAGTGGATAATCCCCCTGGGTTGAAAGAGCAACGGTACACCCACTGATGATGGACACAACACCTACTGTTGCTCTACCAAGGGCGGTGTTTGCATACACCACCAGAAGACTCAAGCAGTGTGAGCAAAAGCAAGGCATCATTGAGGTTAGATAACCATGTATGTGGAAGCACATGGAAATCAGTCGGTGAGGCGGGCCACCAGGCCCATATTCAGGTCACAGAAGCTCATGGATGGGGCATATTCTATATCTGGTTTACCAAAGCTCTGCACACCAGGCAAAAGCCTTCGTAAGCAACATGTTTTTGGTCACAACAAGCCTTCTGACCCTCCATGAAAGCAACTAGGAACACAATCATGCCTCAACATCAGGCACCTTGAGAGTTTGCCTGCATGTAGAGGTCACTGTTGCTGACACACCTTTTTCGCCTGACCACAATTATGGTTCAAGTTGCAACAAGCAACCAGTGGCGTGGCTGACACTGGCATCCCAAAAATATCATACACAGCCCCAAATCACAGCAGTCCCAAAGCGCAGACTCTAATTCAACACTATCCAAAGGCCATTTGACTAGTGACTAGCAACTTGTTTATTTTGGTGAAAATTTTTTGTTTTTTTACCTTTTTTTTTAAAAAAAAATTGTTTACAAAAATGGCCATTCTACTGATGCTTGCCTCCTTTGACCTAATCCTTCCATTGTGCCTCCGTTAACTGTTGTGCCTAGGCATTGGCAGACACTTTTGCACGCACCTTGCCTTGGTTCCCTTGCACCAAAGGAGGTATAGGGTACCAAAGGAGGTACAATCACCATGTGCCAATCAAGCAGTCAAACTGCTTGATTGGCACAGTTCTTAGAGTGTACTTAGATCCCGAGACTATCTCGTACTGTTGCACCGTCAAAAGTGCTTGCCATGAGATTGAGATATTCAGTCACCCGCTGCAGCTACATGCCTTCCACATGTATTTTGGTTCACACTTCTTATTGTGGTAGTGGTGGAAAGTTTCGCCAAGGACCCATTGTGCTGGAATAACTCTGCCATGCAGACTTCTTGGGTTTCATGAGCACCCCCCAATGCACAAGCCAGCAGGGGCCAATAATGTTACAGTCTCCATCCCCTTATATTTATTGGACTGCCTTAAACATCAACTATAGAAAGCCATCTGGTTGGTATGGAGCAAGTAGTAGAGGGTGTGGGGAGGATGTGGGGGAGGATGTGGGGGAGGATGTGGGGGTGGATGTGGGGGAGGATGTGGGGGAGGATGTGGGGGAGGATGTGGGGGTGGATGTGGGTGAGGATGTGGGGGAGGATGTGGGGGAGGATGTGGGGGAGGATGTGGGGGGCCATGCAACATCATTCGTTTTGGATGTTGCCCCGATTTAGAAAAACAAACACTTGCATAACCCACGTAATAACCAAGCAATCGATGTCTCCATGGGCATGTACACCTTACACACTTGATCCTTGGGTGCATCACAGGTGCCATGACCCAGCTACTTCACATCCAGCACAGGGAACACGAGCAAGCGGAATGCCAAAAACAGCAAGGGGGCAAGAATAGGTGAGGACATGTGGCAGTTGACACCAAAGAAGAGGGATGTGTTGAAACTGGGCAAACCCTGCACTCCACCAGAAATCCCCAATGTAACCTGAGCATTTTGAGTGTACACACATAGGGTGGAAAACCTTTTTTACCCCATGCCATATGCTCGGAAAAATTCTTCGGCGCCTACGGTCTGGGTTGACGCATGGGTGTGGCTGCAGTTGTTGCAGCTGGCTTGTTTTGGAGGGCACCTGTAGAACCAGTGTGATTCCAAAAATTGCCCAACTCACAACACTGGGTTCAGTACCTTGCCAGATGCTAGCTCTCACTGCCTCACTATGGTATGTCCCTCTAGATACCTGCATTGCAGTCCCCCATAATCATGCTGTATGGCTTCGTGTGCCCGATGAAACTGTCTTCTTCCTCGTCTTGTGCTGACAACAGACGCAAATTGGTCCGCCATCGTCCAGGTGGCACTCCATCTGTAGGGTTGGGTTGATGAACTGACACAGTGTGTAGCTGCGTCTGTACAGGTTGTTCACAATAGAATCACCTTAGAATTGCAGGATCACCTGTTGTATTCAAAGATCCTATGGAAGCTCAGGCCAGCTCTTGAGAACTGGGTACCATAGGGATGCAGGGATCCTAGGAATGGCAAGATTATTTCCGACTATCCTTTCACTGTTTCACTCACTATTTCGAACTTTCAACTATGCTCTGCGCACTCCTTCCAGGTTGCCCCCAGTTGCCCTCATAGTTGTGTATGTCACGTGCTCCCTCCTGAAATACTTTTTATTTGTGAACACCTTGTGCAACCCTCATGGTAATAAATGAAGGTGAATGCAAATGTTTTCAGGCTGGAACCCCGCAACACCCTTCAACCCAATGCATGCATTTGCAAGTGGTGCATTTGGCATGTCTTCAAGTGTGATTCCTGGAGGTCCGCAGGGATGAAAAACCTTTGTTCTATAAGTGACCAGGGTCCACCTATGACGAGTACTTATGTGCTGCGATGCCCCATATTTGGCCCGTATGCGTCCCTGCAAAGACCCATATGCCTTCTATACTGGTATTGAAAATGGCACAAGGGAGTTGGAAAGTCCCTTTTGCAAAAGCACAAAGGGGTTTGAAAGGTCCTTTTTGCAAAAGGGTGTAGAGTGCATCCAAGATGCCAAAAATCTGGTTTGCAGTAAGAGACCGCAATTCTGGTGTTATTGTCCGCCGGAAAATCCCCCAAATGACTTGAAGAATGTGCGAAGTGCACAGCGCACATTGTACCCATTGCATGGTGCAATGTGTAGAGAGCCCAGCATGCTATGTGCGGAGCGCACAGTGGAGTGTGCAGTGTGTGTAGTGTAGTCTACATGGTGAATAGTGTGCAGTGTACACAGCACACAGGCAAACAGTGGCGATGTGCAACAGCGTATACTTGAAGGTGCAGAGCACAAGTGCACAGCGACCATTTTAGCTGCCGTTTGCTGAGTGCACATTGTATAGCGCACACACTGCGGAGTACCATGTACGCTATGCAAAATGCAGCACGTGTTCCACCGGCTCAGTCCCGGTTTGTGGGGAGTCCCAAGGCTACAAGTAGACAGGTGCTCGATTTTAGGCGAGCGGTAGGGGCCTGAGGAGGGCTAGAGCTACTGGCACTGACTGTGCGCTGACGTATTTCTTGGAGGGGTCGTGCACGTTTATTGCTGCTCTGTTGGGGCCAGACCATTGTTGTGTTGGATGTGCCCGAGAGGGTCAAAAAAGGGGGGGCAGGGGGGGTCCCATGCAAAAAAATTTCTGCAGTATCCCTTGAATTGAAAGCATGGGGCGGGTGGAAGGCTGCCCTGAGGCAGGGCTGCCGCGAGGATACGAGAGGGGGTCCGGGCTTCGACAGGACGGAGCAGCTGCATTTCGAAAACGCGGGCGCCCTGGTGCAGTCCAACTCGTTGATCCTGACATTGCCTCATGGTCCCAAGTGAGTGGGGGAAGGCACATGCAGCAAAGCCCCGCATCATAGGGCAATGTCTTTGCAAAGGGGGCGGTCCAGGGTCAGAGTTGTGAAAAGTGCCGGAGGGGTCAGGTTTGGTGAGATTGGCAATGCCGTGCATTTGGGGGCAGTCAGACCCGGTGCTCCCCAAAACGCAGTTCACGGGCCGGTGGCGGAGACCAGGGGACAGAGGCCAACCGCGGGGACATCCGCAGGGCCCATCCACAGGGATCCATGCGGCACCTCCACGGGAGTCTATGGGGCATACCCCCCCCCCCCTCCCCCTGGCGCAAGCACGCTGAAAATCGGGAAAACAACGGTCAGACAGGTCCTCGTGCTTAGCCATAATGCGACGATGGCCGTCACCCCCGTATCCCACTGGCAGGACAAATCAATTCCATTGTTCAACATACGCGGCGAAGCCGCGGCAACGAATTGTCCAAACGCGGCAGAGCCGCGCCCGCGTGCTTAGACAAGGCTGTGCTCAGTAAAGGAAACCTAAAAGAGCGGTCGGGAAAACGACCTTCGGACGGGTCCCCGTACCCAATGGGGATGTCCACACGGGGTATCCGGCGGGGCACATCCGCAGGGCACATCGACGTGTGATGTGCACACGGAGTATTCATGGGGGACATCCAAGCACGATCACCTTTGCCAAAAACAGAAGGAAAACCCAGTGCCTCTGCCACCAAAACCCACCACTTACCAGACAACCGAAGGGAACACTTGTTTCTGGGGCCTTCTCGGTGCCAAGTGTAAGTTTGGGTCTAACCACACGCCATGTCTGGCCCTGTGGAAGAGGTGGGCATGACCAACGATGGTCAGCTTCCCACACAGTGATCCGCGTGTGCAGTCGTCCGAGGGGAGAGGGAAGGGGGGGCACACAGGCCCACCCAGTGGTCCACGGAGGCACTGGGACGGGATGGCCATGCGCCGCGTCCCCCTCACACTACGTACCCTGCGAAGGCCCCGATGCGCATCCGTCATGTCCCCAGGCAGGGCCCCACATTCAGACGCCCGGGATTCTTCCCTCTGTCTCTTCGCGGGGCGCCGCCGATTCCTGCTTTGCTTTCGGGTGCCCAAACAGGCCTACCCCAACATCTCAATCCTGGAGGCCACACCCAAACCAACATCGACTCGTGCTGTCGCCCATCCTTCGTGGTCTTGTTATGGGTAGTGGGGCCCAGTGGTCCTGGCGCGCCGTTGTTGACGCTGTCCCCCCGCAGGGCCCCCGGCGACGTGGACCTGTCCGCTTCTTCGCTGCTCCCCCAAAGCCAACCGTTGCAAGAGTTTGGCCGCTCAGCCACACAGTGACCCCGTCTTCCTCTGGGCCTCTTTGAGACCATTCCTCTGGAGCTCTGCCCTGTGTTCGGGCGGGGCCTCATCCGTCTCAATACCACTTGCCCAGACTGTCCCCCAGACGCAGGGGTGCGGGGGGGGGGGAGGCCGGCAGACGCCAGACCGCCGGCGGGGGGGCCTGCGTAGCGGTGTGTCCCTAACGGGGCCATGAATCCCCGCGCCATTGTGCCCGCGCATGCGGGGCGTGCACCGCCGCCGCGGACCTGGCGGGGCGGAGGGGGCGAGGCGAGTGCGATGCTCAGGGTATGACCCCGACGACCGCAGCGGTTGGGGGGGGCGGGGGGGGGGCGGGTGCAGGGGCCTGTTCGGTGCCATGCCACCCCCGTTCGGAGGCCCTCCGTCAGCTTTTCGCAGGGGCACCCAAAGGAACGGGCGACCAGCGCCGCCCTCAGGGAGCGTCGCAGGCGCAGGCCGGGCGCCGCGCGTGCGGCTGCGCCCGCACGACCAGGCCCCAGAACAGCAGCGCCACCCCGAAGCTGAGGCCACCGCAGAGCAGCAGCGCGTACTTGGGGGCCCAGAGGTCGCTGACGGCCCCGAGCGCCAGGGGCCCGACGAGGAACGTGACGTCCGCCGCGATCTTGGGGTAGGTCAGGGCCTCGCCCTCCTGCCCCTCGGGGGCCAGGTCCTGCGCGCACGCCTGCAGCGCCGGGGTCAGCGCCCCGGCCCCGGCCCCCCACAGCCCCAGCGCAGCCATGAGCACCGCCGGGGCGGTCGCCTGCGACCCCAGGACCAGCCCCGCGCCGCACGCGCCGCACGCGCCGACCACCAGCCGGGCGTACCCGATGGCGTCCGCCAGCCACCCGCCGACCGGGGCCGCGCATAGGCCCATGAGCGCCACGTACGAGAACAGCGACCCGATGTCGGACGCCGAGGCGCCGAACTCCGGCCCCACGAGCAGCAGCGGCACGACCGCCAGCTTCGCCACGACCCCGAGCGTGTTGGCGGCGATCGCCAGCAGCATCGCGCACTGCGCCGGGCTGCGGAGGAGGCGCCACCACGCGGTCTTGGGGGGCGGGGCCGGGGGCGGGGCCCCCGGGGCCGCCGCCGCGCCCTTCGGGAGGGTCTCCGGGAGCCCCAGGTACAGGGCCATGCACACGGCCGCGGCCGCGGCCACGGCGTAGAACGCCGAGAACACGCCGAACCGCTCGATGACGACGCCCCCGAGCGCCGGGCCCACGACGATGCCGAGCGTGTACACCGTCTGCTGCGCGGCGAGGATGCGGCCCCGCTGCGCCGGGGCGCGCGCGCACAGGTCCGCGAGGAACGCGCGCTCGCCGGACTCCGCGATGCTGCGGCCGACGCCGAGCAGGAGCCGCGCGGCGAGCAGCACCGCGACGGTCCGGGAGAGGCCCGTCGCGACGTCGGCGATCGCGATGAGCGCCATGCCGACCACCATCATGGGCTTACGGCCGCGGGTGTCGGTGGCTCGGCCGCACGGCACCGCGAGCAGCAGCATCGCGAGCGCCGGGGCGCTGATGACGATGCCGGTGAAGCTGTTGCCGAGGCCCAGGGCATTGCCGAAGAGGGGCAGGGCCGGGGCCAGCACCCCAATGCCCAGGAACAGCACCGCTTGGGCGACCAGCAGCACCAGCAGCGGCTCCGCCACGCGCTTGCGCGGCAGCCCCCACAACTCCCGCTCCCCGCCCTCCCCCTCGCCCACCCCCTCCTCCGGGTCGCCGTCGCCTGCCCCGTCCTCCGCTGGGGCCTCCGAGTCCCCCTCGGCGTCACAGGGGCCCGGGAGGCAGTCGGGGTCGGGAATCTCGGCCGACATCGGCCCCGCGAGATGAGTGGAGGCGCTGCGCTGCACGGCTGCGAGACGCGGGGGTGTGGGGGGCGCGTCGGGTCCTGTGGCCTGCGCCCGGCCCCTCCTCCTGAGCCTTTGGCCGTCAAATGGAGAGCGCACCAGACCCCCATCGACGCGGACGCGCGTGCACAGCACAGCCCCCCCCCCCCCCCCTGTGTGACATTCCGTCTGGTTGTTGCTCCTTTACGGGGCCCTGGACAGTCACCCGTTCTTCCCTTCGCATGTTGCGTCGGGTCGCTGCTTTCTGTCAGCCGCTGCGGCCGGTGCTCTTGCTGGTGTCGGTTCCGCGCGTTCGCGGAGCCCAGTAGTTGGTGTGTTGGGGACCACCGAAACCGACGCGCGTGCACAGCACAGCCCCCCCCCCCCCCCCCCAGAGGACCGCAACCATGCGGGCACGGCCCATGACCCTGACCCACGCGCTGTCAGTGAGGCCCCCTGCTGGACTATGCACATGTCCATGTGGGGGCCCATCGGGTATGCCCCTTTTTACACGTGGAAGACTCTCAACCGCCGGCATCAACTGCCAGAAGCAACGCTAATGCAAATTGCCGTAGGTCCGAGGGTCTGAAGGGGGGCGCCGGGGGGATGTCGGGCTTGACCCTACACGCAGCCGCCCCGGTGTTCCAGTGGGCCATTGCATCATGTTCTCTTCGCACATTCCTCACAAGATCCTCCTGCGACATGTGCCTGTGGCCTTTCCAGGTTCATTGGTGCGTCTGCCGGAATGCGCCATGTTGTTTGCACTCTCGGTGTGAATGGGGAAGGGAGCTTTCCCCCAGCCCCCAATTCTCTTCAAAATGCGCCATTTGACAGGGAATTCGCGAACATTGAAAGAAGCACCCCCCGTGCTGCCGCCGTGCTGCAGGTGTCAGGGGGCAGCACTGAGCGGAAACACTCCGGGGCACTGAAACCTTGCACAGCACATTGGCGGACTGGTGCGGGCGTGCCTACGGGTGCGTCCCCATGGGCCTGAGCGGCCGTGTCTATGGGCACGGGAAAATGCACCACGCAGTATGTTCTGTTTGAGCATATCACTCAATGTGAAAGTTTGCTTGCGACCACTTGGATTGGCAATGAGTAGTGGCTCAGAGGAAGCGGAGTGCTGCTCTCAGAGGGATGCGCATGGTGTATGACGTAAGTGATGAGGGCTATGCCCATTGAGCGCCATGCGCATATCAACTGCTCACCAATGGCTGGTTGTAACCTGAACCGCTTATCTCATAACAAGAGATACCGTCGTGCAAAAACCAAGTCCCTTTGTTTCGTTAGGAAAAGCCCTTCTTGTTGTTAATTTGGACAGGGACCACTTGATCCTTTTCAGATTCCACAGGGATGGAAGGGCCTGAGGGCGTGCGCCATGGTCTGCACTTGTATTCCAAGTGGGCCTCCGTCGCTCCGAGGAGCGACGGCATGGCACACCAAAGCCGTTGTTTCACCCCCACACGCGACCACCAACCGCCGTCGACGGCCTTCTGCTACGATGCAGAGGCAGTGGCCGGTCCCAGTGCGACCAAACACGACTCAGCACCGTCATCCAGTTTCGACCGCTTTATGTTGATGCCCTCCCTCAAGGCCAGGGCCCCCGGGGCCCTCCCTGGGGACTTGCTTGAGCGGGGGGGGGGGGGGGGTCCAGGGGAAACCCCACCCCCTGTCAGAACGTACCCAGTCCACAGGGAACAGAAAATTTAGTGGGCAATGAACCACTCGGCACATGGAAATGCCATCTTGTCTGAAGTAAACAAAGCCAATTCATCCTTGCAGGTCAATTCAGGGTTCCGTCATCTAACTAATACACAACATATACAAAAAAGCTGCACATTCGCCATCTCATGCCAAATCACAGTGATCTCCATGGTCAATCAGAATTAGACTCCCCTGAACTAGAGGCTCCATCTGTAATGGAAGTAGAGGCGGAACCTGATGATGATGAGGAATCTGCGTCACTGTCTGAATGGGAGACATCAGACAAATGATCAGACAGTGCCTCATCGGGCACTGACTCAGGATTAGAGGGTACCTCAGCATCACACACATCTGTTTTCTGTCGCTTGGCACCCTTGTCCTTTCGCTTGGCACAAGTGTTGTGCACCCATCCAATTTTCTGAAAATTCTATTGCCTTCGGCAGTGCACCTCGAAGAGAGGCTGACAGTCAGCCAATCAGTCAGTTAGCCACGCCAGTAGTCAGTCAGTCAGACAGAAACACACAGTTTGGGTTTGTTGTCAGTGGCAGACGCAGCCGTAAGCAGTGGGGAAGAAATGGGGTTTGCGGTGCAAGTGGTGGCCGAACGGTAATGCAGCCGATCGCTGACGTTTTCGTCGGCGGTTCAAACCCCGGTCGGGTCCACCCAGCAGCATTCGAACCGCTGACCTAAAAGTCTGTGGTTGGTTGCGTTACCAGTCGAGCAGGCTGGGTTGTTACAGTACAGCGTCTCCCCACTGTGTGGCCTTTTGAGCGAAAACTTTTGACCCCCCCCACCCCCTACCCCCCCCCCCCCCCCCTCAAAAAAGTGATATCCAGTTTTAGGGGATAGAGGCCTCAGAATCAAAAAATCCATTGGGGGATTGTCTTATTGGGTAAAATAATGATTTTACAAGGTGAAAAATGTAAGTCGTGTACAAAAAAACCGTATAGTCGTGTAATTTTTTTTTTTATGCTGTAAGTCGTGTAATTTTTTTTTTTTGCTGTAAGTCGTGTGAATTATAAAAAAAAATTGAATTTTTTAATTTTTGCGGTAAGTCGTGTAATTTTTTTTTTTTTGCTGTAAGTCGTGTAAATTATAAAAAAAATTGAAAAATTGAAAGAAATCCAACCTTTGCAATACATGCGCAATATGTACAGCTGCCGGTTCCGTACGGCACCCCATAGCGACCTTAACGATGGGACGCCGAGTCCACAAAGCACATAGTACTCTGCGTGGCCACCAATTAGTTGGGACTCGGCCAATATAACATAGTTTCACATGTTGTCATTGGCACTAGACTCAAAATCAGGCCCAAGAGAAGAGTCCTGACAGGGCCATGGCCAACATCCAGTGTGCCTGCACTGGGAACAAAATCAGGCTCAAGAAAAAGAGTCCCGACAGGGCCATGGCCAACGCTACTGCCACCATTATAGGCCACCAAGGCACTGGCATGGGGCCAATATTATAGCAATCTTATACGCTCCACCATTGGTACACCAAACGGCGGAGGAAAATACAGCCCACAAAACATGCACCCGCTACAAGTAGTTGCAGAATGCACGCTTGTAGATCAAGTCCGTTTTTGTGTCACCGGACTTGGGCTTTGCACCAGGATTGGCGTTAAGCTGACAAGCGGCGCGCAACTCTGGAACTACCTGCTTGCATAGGTCATCAATGAAAAGCTGGTCACGCTCCAGCTGGCCAGATGCATCTGCTGGGTAGCCATCCGGCACCTTGCGCCACTCTCCACGGATGAGGACCTTGGGACGGGTGTCCTCCTCCTCGGTGGGAGTGTCCACGGAAGGTTGCGGCCTGGCCTCCGGCCCATTGTGCACATGCACATATTACACACTAGCAAAGAGGAAATGTCACACACAAAAGAGGGGGGACAGCCAAGCCGGAGGCTGAAGGTAACCCAGAGAATGTCCAATTGGCATAGCAGCCGAAAATAGGAAATGCACTTTCATTGTCGGTCCCCCACATGCATTGCACCATATCATGGGTTTGTGGCTCCTCACCGTTGAATGACGAATAAGCTCCTTCGTCAGCTCAAGGGTAGAGAGTCCCAAACAGCCAAGCAATAGTACATTGCATGTGTATTCATAGGGTATCATCCGTGCCCACGGAACTCATTGTGGCCGATTTCTTCGTGTATGCCCCGGTGCCATTCGCAGAGCATTGCTTGAAGGACACTGTTGCATACACGAAGGGCAAAAACAAAAGGGGACAAAATTCAGAGCGAGGAGCAGAATCAGAAGTGGCCCACAAGTGGGCAAATTGGCTACCTCACCCCTGCCGTATCGGGGAGCCCCACCGCTGCAGAGCGGGGGGCAGAATCAGAAGTGGCCCACAAGTGGGCAAATTGGCTACCTCACCCCTGCCGTATCGGGGAGCCCCACCGCTGCAGAGCGGGGGGCAAAATCAGAAGTGGCCCACAAGTGGGCAAATTGGCTACCTCACCCCTGCCGTATCGGGGAGCCCCACCGCTGCAGAGCGGGGGGCAAAATCAGAAGTGGCCCACAAGTGGGCAAATTGGCTACCTCACCCCTGCCGTATCGGGGAGCCCCACCGCTGCAGAGCGGGGGGCAAAATCAGAAGTGGCCCACAAGTGGGCAAATTGGCTACCTCACCCCTGCCGTATCGGGGAGCCCCACCGCTTCCGAGCGGGGGGCAAAATCAGAAGTGGCCCACAAGTGGGCAAATTGGCTACCTCACCCCTGCCGTATCGGGGAGCCCCACCGCTGCAGAGCGGGGGGCAGAATCAGAAGTGGCCCACAAGTGGGCAAATTGGCTACCTCACCCCTGCCGTATCGGGGAGCCCCACCGCTGCAGAGCGGGGGGCAGAATCAGAAGTGGCCCACAAGTGGGCAAATTGGCTACCTCACCCCTGCCGTATCGGGGAGCCCCACCGCTGCAGAGCGGGGGGCAGAATCAGAAGTGGCCCACAAGTGGGCAAGGTGGCTACATAACCCCTGACGCTTTTTTTTTCTGCTGTAAATGCGTGTAACAAAAAACCGTCAGGTCGTGTAATTTTTTTTTTTGCTGTAAGTGGTGTAATTCTTTTTTTTTTCGCTGTAAATGCGTGTAACAAAAAACCGTCAGGTCGTGTAATTTTTTTTTTTGCTGTAAGTCGTGTAATTTTTTTTTTTCGCTGTAAATGCGTGTAACAAAAAAACCGTCAGGTCGTGTAATTTTTTTTTTTTGCTGTAAGTCGTGTAATTTTTTTTTTCCCGCTGTAAATGCGTGTAACAAAAAAACCGTCAGGTGGTGTAATTTTTTTTTTTCGCTGTAAGTCGTGTAATTTTTTTTTTCCCGCTGTAAATGCGTGTAACAAAAAAACCGTCAGGTGGTGTAATTTTTTTTTTTTCGCTGTAAGTCGTGTAAGCCGGCTTACACGACTTACAGCGGGAAAAAAAAAATTACACGACTATACGGTTTTTTTGTTACGCGCATTTACAGCGAAAAAAAAAAAATTACACGAATTACAACATACACTTTTACAAGGGGTTGGACATCAAATATCATGCCTTGGGGTATGTTACGCGAATGACCTCAAAAAAGGGGGTATACGACGCCCGCGCCTGCGCTTGATCTAACGAGCTCTCTTCGAGGTGATTCTGCTGCCACAGCAGAAGCATCATATTCAGACCACGGAGCAGAAGCATAGGCAACTACCAGTGTATGGCATTCGCCAAAGGCACTGAGATTTTGTTTTTCCGTCACTAAAAAAGTCCCCAAAACGCAGGTTTTCAGCTGCACTTCAGCTGAGGGCGGGGGGCCATAAAGCAACGGATACAGAGCTCGCATATACCCCCGTGTCACAGGCATATGGCCATCGCCACAGCTCTCTCTGTGCATTGTTTTGCCTTGTTGCACCGCAGTGCAAACCAGACCAGTGCCGAAGGGGGGAGGGGGGGAGGGGGTCCAGGGGGGAGGGTCCCCCCGCCTGTCAGAATGAAAATTAACGCAAGCCCCTGGGCCCTCCTGCATACCTTTGTTCTCTCCGGTCGCCGTCAGTAGGGCCACACTGTGGCCCGGCGCGCCGGGGCTTGCCCTCTGACTCTGCATCATCGCCGCCAACAGCCCCACGGTGCCCACGGACATGAACGCGCACACCCACGCCTGGAACACCGCCCGCAATCCAGACGCCCCGACGGGGGGCATTGAGGGGACAAGGGCGGGGGTGCGCCCTATGTCTCGGCCGGTGGTCCCAGGCCACAGGGCCCTGCGTGACGCCCCCACGACGGTGTACGAGGGGCTGCCACGGGGCGCCGGGGGATACGGGACGGCGGCAGCAGCCACCCGGGCCCCATGGAACGTGGCTGGGTGGTACAGCGCCCGGAGGGACGGCGCAGGGGGCACACATGCCACGGCCAGGGGGGCCAGGAGGGAGACCACCAGGCAGGAGGCGGCCAGCCAGACGCAGCGACCGGGCATGGCCGCACCAGGGGACAGCTGGGCCTCGGTCGTGGGGCGAGTGGCAGTGACTCTGCCATGCATCGCTCCTGCGGGGGACAAAGGAGTGCGAGGGCCTTTGGGCCTGGACCTCGCCCCACGCCCCTGTGTACCGCTCAGAGGTTTGGTTTCCCCAGGACTTCGCCCCGTTTCGCTCCACTTCCCGTCGATCTCCACCGACATTCACGAATATCTCTCAACTGCCAGCAATATGCGCACATCTCCCTCGGTCCAATCCCCCCCCAGTCGTAGATACCACCGCCAAAACATGCCGAAGCAAGTGTCCTTCGATCGTCGAGAAGGGCTGAGAAGTGGCGCCAACAACAACAACAACAACAACAACAACAACAACAACAACAACAACAACAACAACAACAACAACAACAACAACAACAACAACAACAACAACAAAGGCAACAACAACAACAACAACAACAACAACAACAACAACAACAACAACAACAACAAAGGCAACAACAACAACAACAACAACAACAACAACAACAAAGGCAACAACAACAACAACAACAACAACAACAACAACAACAACAACAACAACGGCAACAACAACGGCAACGACAACAACAACAATAACAACAACGGCAACAACAGCAACAGCAACAGCAGAAACAATAAGAACAACAGCAACAACAACAACAACCAACAACAACAACAAAAACAACAACAAGAAGAAGAAGAACAACATCAACAACCATAACAACAATAACAGGGAACACGACGACGGCGAAGACGATAACGGGAACAACAGCAGCGGCAGCAGCCCCAGCACTAACAGCAACGACAATAACAAAAACAACAACAACAATGATCAAGACGACAACAACAACAACAACACAACAATGAACAGACACGCCAGCGGCACTCGACTCAAACACGTCAATTGAACGCATTTCCTGAATCCCGACACCATCCTGCAATGTGAAAAAAAATGGATAAGTGAAAAATGAAAACAAATGTGGTGGCAACAGATCACAAACAGGCATACGAAGAGTGCACCGGACTCCATATGAAACCTTCACCACGCTCTCACGTCGGGATGTGATACAACAGTGGGAGCCTCACTGCATTCTGGGCTTTAGCTCCTTGGCCACAACCCAAACGTTGAACCTCACCTGGAGCACCGTACCAATGGTGGCTGTGTACCAGCGGGAACTGGAGCAATGCCTTCTGTCAATGAGAGCATTGGGAGTAGAGAGCGGAATTTGTATGACCTGCGCTGAAGTCGACTTCAGCTGTTACCATTTTCGATTGACGTGCAGTGGGTAAGCGGTTCCGTTTCCGGTACAACAAAGTACAGCACATGCACATGTTTGACATGAGTCAGGGCGGACAGGATTAGAAGATTCGTACATACATGGCTCGGTGTGTTTGGCTTGTTAAAAAACACACCAAACATGTAAAGGGGGCCCAGATGGCCTGCCAACGGTGGCCTGCAACTGGGCCTGCAACTGCCCAACCTGCGAATACATCCTGCACTGAACTGCTCAGCACCGAGCCGTGGCCATGCAACTTGCGCGGTGGCACATGCAGGAGACGGACCCGAAGGAGATTGGATGGAGGGTCTCCAGGGCACTTTACTCATTGCCCATGCCACTAGCAGACCCTAGCGGACGGCGTGGCTGTTGCACAGCCGCAGATGCCAGAGCCACCGATCCATGAAAGTGCATAGATCAACACAACCCAAAGCAGAAAGGGTGTTTGGGGATCAAATGGACTGGGAAGGCTAGAACTTGATTCCTAATTTTTCCCCCAGCCAGGTGCCGCCACTTACGAGTCAACCGGCGTTGCTTACCCGCAGACTGTTATCAATGACACAACAGGAGCCGTCAGCACCATCAATTGTTGATAGTTACAGCCCAACCGCCGTCAGATGAACACATCAAGGCACTTATATGAAAACATTCACATCTGATGCCTCCAGTGCAGTACACCACAGCTGTACAGGCACGCGACTGCCTGCTGCGTGCGTTGACCTCAGACCACCTAGGACAGTCACCCGGCCACCTCCAAATATCTCGACTAGTCCCGCCAACTGCCTCCAGGGGTGCATAAGGGATGCAAAAAAAAAAACGCCGGCTCGTTCCCCCAGAGATCGGAAAAGTCTCAGCCAAAAAAGGGCTCCGTGTGATTTTGCGCTTCTGTTTTTTTGGTGGCGGGCACTATGAAAAATGAAGCGTAAAAGAAGCACACACACACAGCAGCAACAATCAATGCTCTGAGGGCAGGATAGCAGCTCCCCGGGAATCCGGCTTTATCCTCAATAAAGAGTCGGCCCACCAGCAACCCCTGTAGTTGAATCACCAAGTGCTCTTTGATACCCGCCCCTTCTGCCAATCCTCGTCAGGTTCCGTCGGTTGATCGCCACGACTGCCGACTACGGTCCACAGAATGCCAAAGCGGAAGAGGCATGAGAGTGTTGTCTGACCACTGTGACCCAACTACCGATCGGACATGAACACCCCCTCAACGCCCGTTGTGTTTGGGAGAACTTTCAGGCCAGCAGATACCACAGAGGAACCGTGCCATCATTCTGTACACCAGTCAGGCCACAACCAGCCTGATGGCACCGACTGGGGGGCAGCTGGGAAGAACAGCAAAATGGGCTGCTCCATCCCCAAGCGTGGACAACCCACCCCACCCCACCCCACCCCACCCCACCCCACCCCACCCCACCCCACCCCACCCCACCCCACCCCACCCCACCCCACCCCACCCCACCCCACACACGCCAAAAGTCCCATGCACTTCCACAAGGAGCTCACCCTTCATTTGTGGGACGCAAACGTATCGCTAAGCTCATCTGCGCGAGACCGGCACAAAACGAGGGCCTTGCTCACCGCATGCAGCCGCCAGGCCGCTCCACCCAACATCTGGGCCTGCGCTGTCAGAAGCTCCACTTCGCTTTTATAATCATGGATGGCGACCAGCGCTGCCTCAGAATCCTGCTCCATCAGCGTAAGTTTGCTGTCCTGCATCCGCTGCGTGAGCCCCACCACCTCCGTGTGCAGCTTCTGCAGAAACTGCGGCGTGTGCTGCAGCATGAAGCGCTCTGCGGGGTCCTTCGCCTTCTGCATGTCCCGCAGCACCGCAAACGCCTCCATTGCGTTCACGGCGTTCGGGTGGTCGCTGGACTTTGGGTCCTTGGCCACTGCGACGCACAGCTGAGCGTGCAGCGCCTTTACCTCATCCTCGTACACCGCATGCAGCGTTCGCATCTTCTCGAATGTTTCCTTGAAATTCGTAAAATCCTTAAGCTCAGTTGGCCGCTGCTCCAAAACCTGGTTTCAGTGATAGCAAAGGCGGGATGGCAGGGGGTGGCAATGGGTGTGGTGTGGTGTGGTGTGGTTTGGTGTGGTGTGGTGTGGTGTGGTGTGGTTGATGTGGTGTGCTGAAGGCACTGTGACCAAATGGACGGGATGTCTTGCATACGGGTAATGCAAAACGGGAGGGCTGTGTGTCTGAACGCGCGCTGTGTGCTGTGTGTTGTGCACCTGTGGCGGGGGACAGCTGTCCCTACATACAATGGCCTTAGTTCAGGGCTGCCCTGGGGACGCCCTGCCACTCCGCCTGCTGGTGCAGTTGGAGGTCTCACAACGCCCACGCCATTGTGCCTTCTGGCCCCAAGCGGGCCTGGGTGAGGCCGTCGCGAGCTCTGGTGTGGGCCAGCCAGACCTTCTGTGACTCCCAAAGCACCTGTCAGATTCTGTCCCCATATTGTGCAGTCCTGCCAACCCCATGGCTTTGCACTTACGACGCCCTTGGCCCCACAGAGGTGCTTAGCCACGTGTGCAGGCCCTACCAACCGCCACTCATGGGATTGCACTGGGCACTCCCATCGATGTCGGGCCGTTTCCGGGTTGCTTCCACACAGCAGACAATGCGTGCACAATGCGTGCACAGTTGTACGTTTGTGTGCTCGGAGCGCTCCGCTAACACCATCATGGTGGGGAGGTTGCACATCTGATGGGCCACCAAGTGCCATTGTTGGTCACTAGTAAACCAGTCCAGAGGCAGACCGAGGCCTTTCCCGCAGTTCTGTCCCCGTCAGTGCTCATATTGCACCCAGCGGGAATCACCGCCTGCTCTTGCAGCCACTCCTACGGATCCGTTGGGGCCAGCTTGCAGTGGTGCCGGAACTTGCCGCACATGGGAAGGCATAAGGCCGGCACAGCATCCAGGTAAGGTCTGCCTGCGGCTCCCCTAGTGGCAATGTCCACCCGCACATTGATGGTGGTTATACACTGCGATGGTGTGACCACGATGTTGATTGCGTCCTTCAAGGTTAGGCGCTGGGCCCCCACAGTATGCGCATACAAGTGGTGTATGCCGTCCATGCAATGTCTGCCCTCCTAGTAGGTGCATGGGGTGCCTACAACAAACTCCGAGTCTGGTACCACGCAGAATATGCGCTTCTGCAGTGCCATTTGGCAAGCGCTTAGCAGTAGGGTTGGGGCCTCGCCCTCTTGACAGGTCCCCACTCCTGAGGCTGCCTTAATGTTGTATTGCCCTGGTGCACGCTCATATGCGAGCACCATGACCGTTCCCGCCGGGGTGGTGCTGGCGTCGGTTGCTATGATGGCCCCGCGGGTCATAGCTCCCGGCGGCAAGTCATGAAACCAAACGCCTGGCCCCATACAAGGCTGCAAGTACTGAGGCGCCGCCGTGGGGGCCCAATGGGGGTCAAGCGTCGCGCTATCCCGGAAATGTTCCCGCAAGTGCATTCGCGGGGCGGGGCCTAGCTCCGACGGCAGCACGTGCAGGCATGGAGGGCCATGTACAAGGGGGGGGGGGGGGGATTCCCGGTACCGGCGTACAGCTTTTTTTTCGAGGGGTACCCCCAGAGGGCAGGGGGGGGGGGTACGGAAAAAAATCGCGCGAAATTTTTTTTCGGACCCCCAAACCTGAAATTCCTCAACTCTACCCCATCTCTTTGGGTTTGGAAGGTGCAAGGAGGATATTTTTCAAGGTAACCATTGATGTTTCAGCCGATATGGGTGGTAGTTGTGTTTTAGGGCACAAAGACGCCCGGTCTGTTCCGGCTGTGCAGCGCCGACCCTGGCCTCTTATCGGCAAGCCCAAAAGTGGGCGGAAATGCTACATAACCCTGCATTCTCGGGGGTCTCCAACAAAGGGGACAAGCACAAAAGCACAAAAGCACAAAAAAGCAACAAAACCAAAAATAAAAAATTTCCATTCACATCCTACCTGTAATCATGGAGATTGCCAGCCCTGGGAATTGAACGCAAGTCCTTCCCATCAGAGAGGCACTGTTTACCCATGTTTACCCAGTAGGGTACAAGCCATCTCTGACAGCTGTCTGCACAGGGACGGTATTGATATTTGGTCCAATATGGTTTTCATCCATTATTGAGTTCTCCTGAAAAATCTGAGTATTTATAGACACATGGGGTGCAAACCCAATTTTTCACACTCTACCAGATGAAGCAAATTTTCCTTATGGCGCACAATGTAGCAACGTGAAGGTTACATGCAAATCCTCCTTGCGGAAAAAAATTCCTACAGCGGGTGCTAGTTTTTTTTCGAGGGGTACCGGTGACCATGATGGTTCGTACTGTGTGCCGCACGTGGGACACCCAGTCCCTATAGCGCTGCCCTAGCAGCGCCTGGTGCCATACCATTGTGGGGCCCTTCGTGGGGCCAGCTTGGAGCTACTGGAGCGTAGCAACATAGGGGTGCTCTTGTAGGCACGCATGTAAGGGTGGGGCTCCATTTGCACTTGGATGTCCGAAAGGCTCACCGGCAGCCTGTGCAAGTGGGTGTTCCTGGGGAGGTCATTCGTGGGCTGCTCATACACCACAAGTACCACGGCCACTACAAGTGTGGCCATGACGTCCTCCATGGCCGTGGTGAGCTAGATCGTGCGGCCCCAATGGTAGACAAACCCCCGGCTGGTTTTTACCTCGCGGCCACCGCTGATCGCCGTGGACTGGCAAGGGCGTATCAGGCCTATCTATTCCATTCCACCTAACCCTCCCCTGTCCCATGCAGTGAGGCAGTGCACTAAAGGATTCCCACTGCCCACCGCGCCATGCAGTGAGGTAGTGTACCGAAGGATTCCGTTACCCATTGCCCCCATGCAACAAGGCATGCAGGAGCCCCATTGCCAACGGCCCCATGCAATGAGGAAGTGTATTGAAGGAGCCCCACCACCCACTGCCCCATGCACTGAGGCTGTGTAGAGAAAAAGGCACACTACCCACTGCCTCATGTAGTTTAGCAATGATTGTAGGATCCCCACCGCCCACTGCCCCATGCAGTGCGGATGTGTACTCAAGGAGCCCCACCGCTCACTGCCCATAGCAGTGCGGCATTGGTAAGAAGGAGCCCCACTACCCACTGCCTGATGCAGTGAGGCCCACCGCCCTTTACAGTGAGGCGATGTATAGAAGAAGCCATGCTATCCACTGCCCCATGCAGCGTAGCAGTGGCTTGCCAACTCCCCGTTGCCCACTGCCCCATGTAATGAGGCAGTGTAGAGAAGGAGCCCCACTACCCACTACCCCATGCCGTGAGGCACTTTACCTTCTAAGCACTGGCTCACTACATGGGGCAATTGGTAGCGGAGATCCTTCAGTACACTGCATCACCGCATGGGGCAATAGCCAATGGGGCTCCTTCTGTAGTTTGCCTCACTTAATGGGATAGTGGGCAGTGGGGATCCTGCAAGTCACTACTGCACTCGATGGGGCAGTGTGCAGCGGGGCTTCTTCGGAACACTGCCTCATTGCATGGGGTAGTGGGCAATGGGGTTCCTTTTGTACAGCACCGCACTCAGTGGGTAGTGGGTGGTGGGGATCCTTCATTACACTACTGTACTTCATGGGGCAGTGGGCAATGGGGCTCCTTTAGTACACTGCCTCGTTGCAAGGGGGCACTGGGCGGTGGGGATCCTTCAGTTCACTGCTGCAATGCATGGGGCAATGGGCAATGGGGTTCCTTCTGTATAGTGCCTCACTTCATGGGGCAGTGGGCAGTGAAGATACTGGGCAGTGGGCAGTGAGGATCTTGCAAAATCTTGCCTCACTGCATGGGGCAATGGGCACTGGGACTCCTTCTGTAAATTGCCTCACTGCATGGGGCTGTGGGCAGTGGAGATCCTGCAATACATTGCCTTACTGCATGGGGCTGTGGACAATGGAGATCCTGCAATACATTGCCGCACTACATGGGCTAGTATGCAGCTAGGATCCTTCAGTACACTGCCTCACTACATGGGTTAGCAGGCAGTGGAGATCTTGCATACACTGTGACACTGCATGGGGCAATGGGCAGTGGGGCTCCTTCTTCACACCACCCTACTGCATAGGGCATTCTATAAAAGGGAATCCTTTAAAACACTGCTGCAGTGGGCAGTGGGCAGTGGGCAATGGGGACCGTTCTATACATTGCCTCTACGTGGGGCAATGGGCACTGTGGGATCCTTCAGTACATTGGCTCACTACATGGGGCGGGGCAACGGGGCTCCTTTAGAACACTACCTCATGACACTGCACAATGGGCTATGGGGATCCTTCACTACACTGCCTCACTTCAAGGGGCAATGGGCAAGGGGGATGTTGTGGTGCATTGCCTCATTGCGTGGGGCAGTGGGCACCATGGATCCTTGAGTACAGTGCCTCACTAGTGCCTCACTGCATGGGGTGGGGCAACGGGGCTTCTCCAAAATACTACCTCACCACACTGCACAATGGGTAGTGGGGATCCTTCAGTACACTGCCTCACTGCATGGGGCATTAGGCCGTGAGGATCCTTCAGCACACTGCCTTACTACATGGGGCAATGGGCAGTGGGGCTCCTTCGGTACATGGCCGCATTGCATCCTTCAGTTCGCTGTTGCACTGCATGGGGGCAGTAGGCAGTGGGGCTCCTTCAGTACACAACGGCACCGCATGCAGCACCTGGCAGTGGGGCTGGTTTTATACATTGCCTCACTGCTTGGGGCAGTGGGTAACAGGGCGGCATTTGTATGTTGCCTTAGTGCATGGAGCAGTGGGCGGTGCTGATCCTTCTGTACAATGCTGCGCTGCAGTAGGCAATGGGTAGTGGGGATTTTGCAATACACTGCCGCACTGCGGGGGCAGTGGGCAGTGTGTATCCTTCAGTGCAGTGCTACACTGCATGGGGCACTGGGCAGTGGGCATCCTTCAGGGTAGTGCCACATTGCAGAGGGCAGTGGGCAATGGGTATCCAGTAGTGCACCTCCACACAACGGGGGCAGTGGGCAGTGGGTATCCTCTAGTGCACTGCCGCACCGCACGGGGTAGTGGGCAGCAGGCATCCTTCAGTGCACTGCTATAGCCACACTGCACGGGGCCGTGAGTAGTGGGCAGTGGGATTCTTCTGTGCACTGTCACACTGCAACGGGCAATGGGCAGTGGGTATCCTTCAGCGCACAACCGCATTGCCTGCAAGGGGGTAGTGGGCAGTGGCTATCCTTCGGCGCACTACCGCACTACGGGGGGCAGCAGGCAACCTTCATTACCTTTGCCGTGGGTAGTGGGGATCCTGCGGTACACTGCTGCACTGCATGGGGCAGTAGGCAGTGGGCATCCTTCATTGCACCGCCACGCTTCAAGGGGCAGTGGGCAGGGGTTATCCTTCCATGCACTGCCCCACTGCACACCTGCACACCTGTAACGAATATATTTCCCATAAAATGTATATTTGGTCAAAGGTATTGCTACATCTCTTCTCTGGTTTTCACAACCGACTTTTTTTAGTTGGACCATGGAGACAACAATTGCTTCAACGTGATGGTGTGCCGCGGTATGTCTGGAACTGCTTTCCCCAACCACTTCTTGCTAGGATCACCCCGAAAAAACTTCTAATGAGACATAACAACTCGTTTGGTATTGAAACGATCGAAGCAAAATTTCCAAGCACTTTTTCCGTGCATTGACCATAGGCAATTTCCAAGCACCAATCCCAGCCCGAGGGGATTAGTCATATGTGAGGGGGCAGTGGGTATCCTTCAGCGCACTGCCACACTGCCTGGGGCAGTGGGCAGTGGATACGCTTCGGTGCACTGTCAATGCAAGGGGCAGTGGACCCAAAACTGCGCAAGGCCCACAGGCCGGGGGGATGGGATGTCCCCCTGTGCCTGAGGTCGCCGCCTATGGAGTGCCGAGGGGGGGTAGTGGGCCCAAAAAGGCGCGAGGCCCACAGGCCCGGGGAATGGGATGTTCCCCGGGCCCATGGTTGCAGCCTAAGGAGCGTTAGCAGTGGGTAGCAGCCACCAAACGGGGCATGGCCCACAGGCTGGGGGGATGGGATGTCCCCCTGGTGGTGTGGTGTGGTGTGTGGTGTGGTGTGGTGTGGTGGTGTGTGGTGGTGTGTGGTGTGGTGGGGTGGGGTGTGAAGGCCGCACACAGGTCAACAAGCACTCCACATACACACGTCCTGGTATGCATATGCAGCAATGTTCGGCAGTTCATTCAATAGGGTTCTTCATCGCTGACCATTAAGTACACATCGTGGACCACATGTCTTTCAATGGCTGCCGTGTTTTGTCGACCACCCAAAGCAGTCTGCATGTTACTACTGGGGCAGCTTCAGATATCCACGAGACCGCGCTCAGAGGCTGGCATGCAATCGGCCACAGGTCTGATGGTTAACCTTAGGCTGGGAGGTATGGGAGGGGAGAGTGTCAGGCCGGGAAGCTAGATTTATCGCTGGGTCCTACGTTTCCTAGTTGAGCTAACATCCGCGCTAAACTCCATTGCAGAGCCCTCGTCACTTGTTATAAAGTCAGGTTCATTCTGGCAATCCAGAGACTCAATGGTCGACACTTGGGACAGGACCAGGGTGTGAAGGGGCGGCTTGTGGTGTGGCGTGGCGTGGTCCGGTGCGGCGTGTGGTGGCAGCAGAATGGAGTGGGACCTGCAGCTGCGCGCGCATAACCCCCAGCGTTCCTGCGTCCATCTTGACGTCGGAGATCTCCCCCGGAAAGCGCCGAAACACGTCCATCAGGTCCACCACGGTCAACTGCACGCACTGCTTGTCGCTGCCGGTGCCCTCGAGCGCAAAGATCTCATCGCTCACCGGGGCCTCTACCGCATCGGGGTCGGGGTCAGGGAAGCAACGCACGGCCGCCGCGCTCGTGAGCACGAAATTGGACCCGAAGTGCTGGAGGACGGCCTCCGTGAGCCCAGCGCCCGCCGCCATCGCCCGCTGGCCCGGGTCCTCCCCGGTGTCTGCCTCGGCCAATAAGTGGGAGGCGGCCCCGGCGCCCAACAGCTCGACAAATTCCTCCGGTGCACCGCAACGGCCCCCGTGGTAGGCCACGAGATACAGGCGGCTCAGCAGCTCCGCAACCGGGACGTAGGCGTCGCGGATCACAGTTCCACGGGCCTTGAGGTCGCCAGCCTGCATGCATTTGGAGTCCAGCAGCACGTACCGGGCGCGCGCGGCCTTTAGCGCACCGGGGTCCGCGATTGCCACGCGGCACTCCGCGTCCGCGTCGCGCAGCATCGCACTGTACGTGGCGACGTCAGTCGCGTGCTCCCCCAGATCCGCTGCGACGGCTGGCTCGGTGAGCTGCAGCACTGCCGGCAGGAACACGGCTCCCAGCATCCCGGCGGACGGCGCCACCCACACTGGGCTCGTGAGGGCAAACACTGCGCTCGGAAGGCCCGTAGTGTGCCGTGCAGTGGACACGAGGAACAGCATGAAGCCGCTCGCCACCGGGACGTCGGCGCATTCGGTGCCGCCGACTGGCACCGCGAACGGGAGCTTCACTTTGCCGTGCGTGCGAATGTAGGCGCGGTCAAGGAACGGAAGCACCGGTGGGGGCAACATGTGGCCTACGCCCGTCAGCACCACCGGAAGCCCATCCTGGGCAGCTTGGGCGAGGTCTGTGATGCTCTGGACGGGGTCTTGCGCCAGCTGCAGCACTTTGGCGCCGCTGCAGCGGAGGCTCGCCTGCAGCCACTTGACGAAGATGCCCAGAGGGTCCAGTATGAAGGGCCACCGAGCGCCATTGGGCCCAGCCAACAGCTCCACAGCGACCGCCACATCCCTTACAGACATGAAGCAAGCAACTCCCAGTACAGAAAAGGCGAAAAAAGACACCAGCAAGCCAGAGCCTGGAGCTTGCCTCACAGGGAACAAGGAAAGCGAACTGGTGAGAGGAGCCTACCATTTCACAACTGGTAAGAAGGCCTCACACAGGCAGCCTGGGCAGGCGGCGTGTGGGCTGTACGGTGGTGACTCCCACTTCCACTTCAACCTCCACTTCCACCTCCATTCCCCCCTCTGCGCCCACATCCGCTCCCACATCTGCTCCCACCTCCATTCCTACCAAAATTTTTGGGGCCGGCCTTGGGTGGACAGCATTGATAGATGTGTGTACCATGTGTAGGAATAAATGGAATTTGCTTCTGGGATGCAAGACTGATATGCACACCACATTTTTCGGGAACTTTTGGGAATTTTGGATCAAGGCCGACATTCACGATAATTGTTTGAGAGGAGCACCAACAAGATGCCTCTTGTTTCCATTGACACAGATGGTTTCCAAGACCTCATTTTCGTACCCCCCACCTTGTGCAAGCACGCTGAAAATCGGGAGTACAACGGTCAGATGGGCCCCCATGCTTGGACAAGGCTGTGCTTGCGCACGACACGCAGTACCAAAAGAATGTACGTAGCGAGAACCTGCCCATACCTTACCCTGATCACAATTGGATTGGATTGGAAAAAGGACACAGTGCAAAGGAGCATGATGCTCAATCTCATGCCCATTCCGCAGGTACTTCACATGAAAAGAATCATCTCCACGAGTAGAAGGACCAATAATAGTGACGGGCACATGTTCACCGGTGGACCAGATGTACCTAACAGCCATGCCAGCGATAGCAACATCATCCATGGCTGAAAAATGCATCAAAACAAACAGCGCAGTTGCAAGCAGAATGTTGGTATGAGCAGGAGGAACTACCACAAGCATGATCCAGCCACCTTTTCTCTCTACAATCGGAGCAAAACCGCGTCACGTTACATTTCTGACCATAGAAACTGCGGTCGGAAAAAAACCGGAAAAAAACGACGGTCAGATGGGGTCGCCCTGCTTGGACAAGCCCGTGCTTGCGCAGGGAGGGGGGGGCAGCCTGGCCTGCATTTCGAGTATCAATGATCTAGACCCTGAGTTTGAAATTGAAAACAGGAGTGTCAAAAACTGTGCACATCTGTGGCCTTCCTTTTCATAACAGGACTGCAACCGGAATATCTGCATCATAACAACCAGAAGTTTTCACGGCGTTGGAGTGGAAAGCCTGACCCTGAGAAACACGCCAGTGCACGCACGGGCACACACACATGCGTGCGCACACACGATGAACATGACAAACAGGCACTGTGAAGCTGCTGAGCGTGCATGTGCACACACACACCTGGTGTGCGGGTCAGTATGAGGCAGGCCCATGGTACCCAGTAGCTCCACCTCAGGGTCGAGGAAACGGAAGCCGCCCAGCCCAAGGGCTCGCGCGAGTTGGAAGCCGTCCGAATCCGTGCAAGTCAGGTGGTTTGCCTTGCAAAGTGCGCGGCTTTTGCTGAGCAGGTGGGCGTACATCGGCCGAGGGAATGCTACAAAGTATGTCACGGCAGCTGCATAGAGGAGGCAATCCGCCACGAGAGTCTCCTGCTCCATCTCTGCAAGCTGCTGGATCTTCAGCCACCGCTCCATCTCCGGCACTGTGGCATTGGCATGGGCGACGGCCTTCCGACACGCCTGTAGTGTCGCGAAAAGCTCTGCGATCTTCGCCTGGAAGACCTAAGAGATGAAGGAACGTCTGCTGTTGAGAGAGTTCCTACTCATAGGGGGCGGTTCCGCAGGTCTCGTGCAGAATGCCCGTCGTTTTGGTGACTTTACCAAGCTGAAAACCGCTCACTGTGGATGGTCCAGCTTCTTAGGTGCAGCGGTCTTTCACTGGCCCAGGAAAAGGGGGGGCAGATGATTTGACAACGGGCATGATGGCATGTCTCCGAATACATGGCATAACGCTACAACGATGCCAAAAGGCTCAGTGTTGTGATCTACCACAAATCTGTACACTCCTCCTCTTGTGCTTTGGCCACTTTCAGGCAGCATCCTGCAGCGTTCGTCCTTCAGCGGTCGTAGTATCTAAGGTTTTCGGAGGGCTGTACGTCTACAAGCTTATACATGTAAACGTACACGCGCAATAGTGTTCGCTCATACGTTCAGCGCGTCTTTGCGTATACCTATATGTGTGCGTAATGACCGCATACCCAGCACACAGTTGACATGTGGGGACTCAGCCTTCCAGTTTTTGCACCCACTTAGCAAAATCTGTGCCTTCCCATCGGCACATAAAAAGAAAAAGGGGCTCACAGCCTTCCCCAGCCGTGTCAACGACGGTAACCTTACTAGCATCAGCGAGCTCTCGGTCAAAATCAACAGCAGCTGCATACAACGTGCCCCATTCCTCTGATCCCCCAATGAGCCACCAATAGGCAAGCTCATCCGGACTAGTACTAGCCCCTATTGTACAGTGCACGTAGCTGGCCTCGTGCCTTTTGGTGCCGTCCACGGCTATCGGCAACCAATGATACTTAGGGGGTCTCGGTTGTTGTACATCTATGGGCGCAATAGGTCGGCACTCGTATAAGTGCTGCAGCCGGGCTGGTAGGGGGCATGCTGCACTGTAGATGGTGGTGTTGTTCCCATCCTCCGCTGCAAACAGTTGAGCCGCAGGTTGTGCAAGTTGGCGGAGGGTGCCGTGCACGCCACGCCACGTAACACCCATTGCTAGTAGCGGTGTGAGTTATTGGGCCTCAATCCCCGATAGGTGAAGCAACTGGAGGCACCATTACGCATAGGGGGAATCCTTGCACTGCGCGCGCACTGCGCGCGCACTGCACGCGCACTGCGCGCTACTTTTAGACTATGTTCCCCCAGAAGAGCCCCTAGGCACGCCCCTTGGAAACGCCCTTAGAATTAGGTGACCCAAACTGCCCCAGCTCAAGAAAATTGCAAACTACCTTCCCTTCACATAACACACATCATGCACATCTCGAACAGCCATGAACAGCGTATTGGTTGCCCCCCTCAACATCCTCTAATGTAGAGGGGGAGTCGGCCGGGGGTACCTCCTTTCGTATGTGCATCGAAACCTTTGTCGACATAATACGACGACCGTTGCGGCGACAGCCCCGCGGAGGCAATTTCCGCTACGAGATTATTCGGAGTTGAACTACTCACCCTCTGGCGGGTCTTTCGCTTCACCAGCCACATCAACCCTCGTAAGTTGATGCGACCAGCCGGACGAAGAATTTGATGGCGAATTCAAATGCGACTTGGCTTGGAATCACAGGCATAGCACAATTCAAAGAGATGGGTAGTATCCTGCACAAAGACATGGTCCAAATAGCCCTTGCAAATAGAGATAAAGTGTGAAAAAGGGTGGAAATGGGTGAAATTGGGTGAAATTCCAAAAATGCTATATCCCCAATGTGGAAAAAGCATCAAAACCTACGCAACAGGGTAACGATGATGCCCCTATGATCTCAAAGCATGGGTCTCCAGTACGGCCAGACGCCCAAATAGTTGCACTGCGCGCGCACTGCACGCGCACTGCACGCGCACTGCGCTTAAGGCTCCCCCATACACCGTCTTGTCCCATTTGGTCGGCTCGCTTGGTGGAGCCAGCGATGTGGTCTCCTTTTGGGGGGTTAACATATTTGGCCAATTTCGGGAAGGAGTTGACATGTGTAAGGGGCTCCCAACTCTTTCCGCACAACTCCTCAAGGGACTTCAGCCCAGGGTTGATGTGGGTTTGGGCTTGCACGGCAAGGAAGGGGCCAGCGCTCTTGTTCCCATCTCCCCGCGGCATTGGGTGAACACACAAGCAGAAAGAAGTGGCCGTGAGAAAGAAGATCCCATGTGCACACAATCAACAATTTGCAAAATGCAACAACAACCTCTGCCCCTAGAGTTCAATCACCTGGTCGTAGCATGCAGTATAGCACGATGCAAAAACTTGAGTGTGAAATTCGCATGAAATGCACACAAAATCCACATTCACAGCCACATGCCAGCACACATGTGAAAATCGCCGTGGATGCGAATTTTGTGCACATTTTGAACCAATTCACGTGAATCTCTATGACTTTTCACCTTGTCCCTACCGTGGCATTTGGTGGTCCAAACATATGCCCCATGCGTTGCACGGCAGGTCATAGGTTCAAATCCCCCTCCATGCTACACAGGTACTTCAAGATGGTGCCACAGCACCGGCACCGTTGGTGAGGCGGATCCGGAGGGCTGTGAGCATTCGAAGGAGCTGTGAGCAACAAACCTAGGCACTCGGGACAGGCAACAAAGAAAACACCACCAGCTGCCCGTCTTTTTCTCCACAATGAACCAATCCTTGCACCCGTGGATTTTCCCAAAAAAAATTCACAGCTTTGCAATCAACTCCAAACGTATTAGGCCTCCTGTCCCCATCAGCAAAAAAAAAAACTGTGCAGTCTGCCGCATGACAAAGTCACCATAATGCCCACTCCAAGGGCTAGCACTCGGCAGGCTACCCCCTTGGTTGCCCCCTTGGCTGCCCCCCCAACAAAATATGGGTTACAACAGGAGGGTGTGGGGTGGGGGGCCAACAAGGGCGGGGAGGGGTAGAACACAGGGGGTAAGGAGGACAGGAAATGTGGCCGTACAAGGGGGGGGACAAGTTTGCCAGGGGACAATGTCGACAGGGATGAATTTGGACGGGGAAAATTTCGCCGCCTCCGGGAATCCTGAAACTTGCTGTTATTTCCTGATGGTTCCTCTTATTTCCTGGTGGGCACTTTCAAAATCTTGGGCAACACAGCATTCCAATGCATTCCAGTCACACAACCACTGCATGTTGAAAAAAAAAAACATCTTTGTACTTTCCCTCCGCCTGGTACACTGGTGCACGTTTCTGAATTCTCACCTGCATTTCGAAAATTTCGCGGCAGGGGTAATTTCGCCACGTTTCTTAACGGCGAAAATTTCCCGCGAAATTCTACCCTCCCGAAAAATTTCCCTCCCCTGTAACAACAAGTGGAGGTACACGAAGGGGGATAGGGGTACAAAAAGCGAGCTGAGAGATGCAACAACAGGGGGGGGGGGGGGGTAGGACAAGCGGGATACAACAAAAGGGGGGGTGTAAAAGAGTGGGGGAGGGGCGCAACCCACCTTGTGGTAGAGCATCACGAATTGCATGAAGGCGGAGCCCTGTTCGTAACCCGGCGTGACGGTGCCTGTGATGTAGACCCGGATATGCCGCTCCCGGAACAACCGGTCGGCTTCCTGCACCACCAGCATGTGGATCTTTGGAAAGAGCAGCACAGCCACCGTAGCGGGCTTCTCTGATAGGGCCTGCGTCAGGATCTTGGCCTGATCCAGCAGCTCATCCGCCGACGTGGCATCGTCGGTGTACCCCGGATCCCGCCCGGAGGCCATAGCGCCTGGGCCAGTGGGTGGGTCCGCAACTGCAAGGGCTAAACCTCGGGGCTCAGCGACTGTTTTGTGGGAACATGTACCTGCACCACAGAGTGTGCGACTGCGATAGCCAGGCGGGCAGGACATTGGCTCACCTTCAAAATTGCCTTTGTTGAGGTGCAGCCCGAGTGCACATTAGCGTGTGCGCAACTTAGCACAACGGACCCGATTCCGTGGCAACGTTTTATTGAGTGGGCAGATCCCTTCGTTGGCAACACAGCAAAGCTTCCCAACCCTTCATCACCAGATGTATTGGCGATTTAGATGTATTGGCATTTGTGATTTTTCTTGATTGTTCATGATTACTTGTGGCGCACTCAGGACCCCAAGCTGCACATTGTGAATGTGGTATGGGGTCAACCAAACCTCAAAGGATGACACATCTTACCCGTGAATACACAAACACACAAAACAAGAGCGACAGGTTCCAATTTGGAATGCGTTGGACATGTGTCTCAACCCTTGACAAGCCGGCACCACATCACGCTTAACGTGTGCGGAACTACTGCTGCAGCACACATGGTGACATTTGCTTCTGTCGATCAATGTACCCGGGCAGGCTAAAAGAGTGCTCAACTGGAACTGAAAAGTAGAGGAAAGGGCTGACAGCAGCATACAAACGGCCATCACACTGCTGCCAAAAGCGTACCAATTCTTGTCAATTTATGTGTGTGATTGTTTGTAATAATCTCCTGTCACCAGAATTTGTATTCGTGACTAGCCATGATTCTTTGCGAACGAGAAAGCGAAAATCAGCCAAATTCGTGCTCATCCGTGATTGAGCATGCTCATTTGTGCCACAAACGGGAAGCTCTGAAACACAGCCAGCCACACTCCCCAACCACGATAGCATGTGTCATCTCCGAACTATTTACACCACGATGTCGCTGATGAACGACCGTCGTATCATCAGGCTGGGCCCAAATTGTAATTTCGGACTTCCTCTTGGACCGTCTCTCTGCGTCGTCTCCGTTTCCAAACATTCCTATTTTCCATTTCGGATGGGGCAACAACGGAAGGAACCTCACTTGGCCTGCTCTTATCGTCGTCCCTTATCTGTTGTCACGTTTTGACCACTGGGGCCAAGCAGCTCTGCTAGGCTGCTGGGCTGGATGGACTAAGCCCAGGCCTGACAGGTACTTCATCGGTGGCTACACTACCATGTGACTGGGATATGCAACCCCTCGAAACCTGCTTCCCCAGCGCAAAGCACTGCGTCACATGGACACGAAGTGAACGAGGGAGACACATTGGGCTGTACAGTGACATGGAAGAGGTTATGTTGATGGAAATGTACCACAAATTGATGTGGTGGACGGCAACTGCGCACCACACAATCCCCCACGATGCGATGCACGCTGCAGCCCCGAAGGAATGCACCGCAACTGCAACCGCAGCGCATCCCAGCGCCTCTGGGTTAGGGTTGGCATGAACACGGTGCACTACGCCTGACCGAGGGCGTGTCACCCACATTGCCTTGCCATCGTAACAAAAAAAAAACCCCTGGCCTTGTCCGTCCCTGAAACCACAAGCGAAGTCGCGCCTGCGCGATCGAGGGCAAGGCAACACACGCCGCATTGACAAACCGAAAGGGGGTTGGATGCGGTTTGCTGCCTGAGGCCCAGACTCTCAAAAGAGACCGCAGGCCGCTCCTGCCCAAAAGACCGGGATCACGGACCGAAGGGTGTCACACGCTCTCGGTGAGCCTCAAACGGCCCATCATCAGCATTCCAATCTGGTTGGGATGCCCGAGCTCTGGGCCAAGCCTCCCCCCACCCTGATCAACACATCGGGCCCCGTCTCAACATTTGCCGCCCGTCACTGATCATGTAGCATTCACAATGAACAAGTAGCCTTTCTCACGGAAGTGTGAGGACAAAATCTTTTCCTTTGTTGGGTCTCAATTCATCTGTCAAACACGTGTATGTCTATTGGGATGCACATGCGTTTGAATATGTGCAAGTGAATGAGTCGGTGGAAATGCACCACGGGCAGTGACGCCGTGACCTCCAATGGGACGCAACAAGTGTTGATGCGAACTGCAAGCCTCTGCAGAACTCAGATCCAAACCCAAGCAGCCAGGATTTCTAATGAAGACTGCTTCCTGCGCCCATGGCTGCCCAGACGTGCCTGGCGCGATGGCCAGCGTGTCCGCAACCGTTACAAAATCTGTTTCTGCTTCGTGTTTCTCGTTGTTGCTGTTTTGGTGATGGCGGTGGTGTAGTCTGTTGCTGTCCTCGTCAGGCGGGTGTCAGCTCAGCTCTGGTACACCTGCCAAACAAGTTTAAGTGCTATGTACCTCCGCATGAGGACTAGCCCATTGTTGGGGTTGAGCACCCTCAGGATTGGGAGCGATGGGCTGTGCTTGGGAAATTAGCGGATGAAACCGACAGGCATCCCCTGAACAGCCGGCGTTGTGCTGAAACTTACTGCCGAGTAAATGTGGTAAAGAATTACATCATCAAATCAACGGGGATAGGGGAGGGGAGAGGAGACTGACATGGAAGAGAAACAAATACAGGCGCGGGAGGGGGCAATCCTGGACACTTACTACCGTTTCCCATCAACACCATTGTGGCCGCACCGCACACCCTGAAGCAGGGGAGGGGGGCGTACGCCGGGAAAGGGGGGGGGGCGGTCACGGTGCAATGTGTGTGGGAATGGCAGATTGTGGGATAATCCTGTGCGGTAGTGAAAGGGGCAGGAGGAGGTGAGGTGCCAAAGTATATGTTCAAGCAAAGGAGATGCATTAAGAGCACATGGGGCTACAACTGACAGATCGGGCCACACGACCCCCGGAAGCCACTGGCGAGTGCGTCTCACAATGGCCTTCAGTACCGGAATGTACCAGGTTTGTTGGGGCAATGGCCTATGCATAGGGCCGGACGTGCTTAATGTCTGTGACCCCTTGGGCTAGAAGGTTCTGCAGCATTTTCTCCTTGTCGTGGGCACCAATGCCGAGGTCGTTCTTTATCTCTTCGATCGTCTCTGAGCCGTCTGTGTGAATGACGAGCACACGACGGCAGCTGGTATTCTCCGCCGCACCCTCGCCCCCACTGATGTGCCACGCGTTGCGGATCATGAGCTCGAAGTACTGGTCGTCATCAATGCCGGCGCTGATGTCGTTGTAGTAGTCGCAGAACTCCCTCTCCGTAATTTGGTTGTCCTGGTTCTTGTCCCAACCCGCCGTGAAATCCTGCAGCACCTCTTTGGCAGTCTTCTCGCCAGCCAATACCTGAGAAGTCGTTTGATATGGTCCACTATCATCCGATCCTCCTTCTCCTTCTCTTTCTCATCGGTGCA
This sequence comes from Eutreptiella sp. 'Long Island Sound 2002', assembly GCA_964036045.1. NCBI lineage: Eukaryota > Euglenozoa > Euglenophyceae > Eutreptiales > Eutreptiaceae > Eutreptiella > Eutreptiella sp. 'Long Island Sound 2002'. The sequence goes on along the minus strand of OZ038378.1, from coordinate 199,803,459 downwards.
TGTATGGGGGGGCGGGGGGCGGGGGTGCATGCACGTGTGTGCGCATGGTGTGTGTGTGGGAGGGGGGGGGGGATTGCAGGGGTGAAATAGTAAAGCCGAATGGCGATATCCTGTCTTGTCACCATTCCGTACCCCATGTGTACTCCTCCCATCTGACTGGGTGAGGTGTAGAGGGTCTGGTCACGGCCAGTCAATGGGGTGATTAGTGATTAGCATATACGTGACAAGGGGGAGGAGGTGTTGGGGCGGAGGCAACGGCACTCAAGGGGTTTCAAATGGGACGAATGTTTGGAATTTTGTCCCCTCTTGAGTTTATCTTCCCACATGGGCCTTGCATAGATTGGTGGGGTATTCTAACAGGCAGGACAGGGCCACGTGAATGCACACACCTCGGCCTGATGTCTTTAGAAACACCACCTGTTCCTTCTCCCGTCTGTTGGGGGCAGGAGGGCGCTTGATCTGCACTGTGCACCTCTCTTTCTCTTGGCCATCCCTTTTAATTAGAAGGCCCTCGGTACACTCGGTTTCGCTGCCGAAGATTTTTTCTGATGTGGGTGGGTGGGTGGGTGGGTGGGTGCATGGGCTCAGCAATGGTCGGTCCACGGGGGATGGTTGCCAAGAAGCCTGGTCCTCAAACAAACGGCATGCCCATCGGCCCCCCCTGCAGCACGCCTTTTGCCTCCCGGCCCCCCTGCCCTCCCTCCGTGCTGGGGATGAACCACGGTGCTTCCTAATACACCACCATCTTGCAGCCACCTTTGTGTAGCCCGTCCAAACCATGCAAAAGGGTAAGCCGACCAGAGGCACAACAACAAGCGGGCCCTGAAGACTTCCAGTCCAACAGACCACTGTGTGAAAGAACATGAAACAAATGCATGCATCGTGTGGTAAATCGTCACTCAGGCCCATTGCCCCCAGACACGCCAAAGCAGCGGGCAGGGCAAGCCATCCCTCAGTGGGGAGGGTGGGGCATGTGTGGGTAGTGATAAAATGTATGGGCACTGGCAAGGATGGAGCAGGTGGTAGCAAGGATGTCTGCAGGTGGGGATAGGGGTGTGCAGGCAGCGACAGTGATTGGTTATGATGGCCCGTGTCCAGGGATGCACCATGACCATGCCTTTGCTAGGCTTCAGCAGAGGTCCAGTGTTGTTGCATGAAATGATCAAAATGGCTTCCTCTATTGTATATTACAGCATTGGGAGGGAACAGGTCTCAGGGGGAAGTTTTGTGAGCCCAAAATAGGCCCAAAATTCTCCATCATTCCAACATCATTAATCGCCAGTGCACAAATTTTTGGGGTGCAGGGAAGGTGGGGGTCTGGTCACAGGGGCACACGGTGACAGTGACACACCACAACGTTTGCCCACAAGCCCTTGTCGGAGCATCGTGCAAGGAAAACATACAATGCATGTTCTCAGGTGCCTGCAAAGCCTCTAAGAGGCCCCAAAGCCGGACTAGGGTGTCCCAAGGAGTGGAGTATTCGTGAGGAGGACACCAACCAGCAAAGTTTCTTACATTTTAAATACCCAATTTATCAAGAAACTTTCTGGTCAGCATCCTCCTCATATTCACTTGTCTCCTTGGGTCACGTGTTCCAGCTGTGGGGCAGTTCTTGGAGGTTTTGGAGGCACCTGCGTGTGGTGGCAAGAGCCAATGTGGTTTCATCCTAGATTGGGGCTGGAAATTGGGTTTGGCGGGTTGCAATCATTTGGTGTCAATCTGGGTACTCTCGCACCCATGGGGACCAGGAGGCCCGTGTAGCCAAGGCCATGCCCCCCCAAAAGTTGCCATGTGCAGTCTGTTTAGCGGCACAACCCGCAATTTTTGCAGCTTTTAGCCTCAACAACTCCAAAATCGAAATTGCGAAACTGATTCTTTTTTTTAACACAGTGTGGAAGCATGTTGTAGACCTTTGTTTTGGAAGAAGATGTATGCACTGCCCAGCCCTGCCCAGCCCTGCACCCCCTTCACCCACTGCAAGCGGAAACAAAACAGCACACCCACATTCTTTCGCTGGCACGATTTTGTAGGGGCACAATGAAGGTGGCACGGCCGCGCTCAAAGGTGCAAAGCAGTGAAAAGTAGCGGGCGAGGAGTCAACATGTGACACCCTCACAGTAATAACATCAAGCTCAACAGAGGACAGGCATATGGGTAAATGGGAGGGGGGGTTCGGGACACAGGTCACCCTCAATACTGGCCCCTGTGTGACATTCCGTCTTGTTGTTGTTTCTTTACGGGGTTCTTCCCTTCGCATATTGCGTTGGGTCGCTGCTTTCTGTCGGCCGCTGCCGCCGGTGCTCCTGCTGGTGTCGTTTCCGCGTTCGCGGAGCCCAGTGGTTGGTGTGCTGGGGCTGTGCTGGATGTGGCGGGATGTGCCGTTTAAGCGTCAGCGGCGCCCAGTAGTTGGCGTATTGGAATTGTGCTGGTTGTTGCGGGGGTCGTTTGACTGTTTTTGCTGTCCCCACACCCCCGTCCTCAGGCCGTCCCCGACCTGCCTGGCTGTGTTTCCGTGTGCGTGAGGCCCAGGTGCCCCGCTCCTCCACGCGTTGTCCCGGTCGCTCCCCCACTCCGTGGGTCGCGCGTGCGCAGGGCGCGTTCCTTGTTGGTTGCGGGTAGCGTGCGCTTCGCGGGTGCCCCCCCCCCCCCTCCCTCAAAACCTCAGGTTTTATGGAAAACTTCCACTGTGTGTTTCTTCAGAACGGAAAAGACGAGCTCTGTGGCGCGGGAGAGGTGGGTCGCCCCCCCCCCCCCCCTGCCCGCAGCACCATCATCTCCAACCCACTGAGCTCCTTATCGGAGATCAGGGCGATCGCCACCCCATGTAGTACGTTGCGCACGAGTGGCAGGCTCATTGGATGTTCGAAAATGTTTCCATGGCAAGAATGCGAGTGCACTACTGCAGGTCACAGGGTTGCGATACAAATGTGAGGATAAAAATTGATAAAAATTCAGGTGCTACGTACCTCCGGGTGTTTGGACGTGTCGTAAAGGTTCTGAATGTCGCCTAGCGTCACGGAGCCGTCGCAGTTCTCGTCTAGCAGCCGGTACGCCTGCAGCACGAGGGCCCGCCGCGGAGGTTTCATCTCGCCGCGAATGGCCCGCGCAAATTCGGTCACAGTGATCTGCCCAGAACCATCGGGGTCGAGGAAGATCATAAGCTCGTCCAGCTCCAGCTGACTCGGATGAATGCCGTACGTGTTGAGGCCGTTCAGCAGTTCGTAGCGGCTCAACTTCTTGTTTCCGTCGTCATCCAGCACCCGCAGAACGCGGACAAGGGATCGGAAACCGTTGCGGCCGCCCTGCACACGTCCGCGCAGCACGAATGGCGGGACGGCCTTTGGGTGCTAACTCGAGATGTATGCACTGCCCAGCCCTGCCCAGCCCTGCACCCCCTTCACCCACTGCAAGCGGAAACAAAACAGCACACCCACATTCTTTTGCTGGCACGATTTTGTAGGGGCACGATGAAGGTGGCACGGCCGCGCTCAAAGGTGCAAAGCAGTGAAAAGTAGCGGGCGAGGAGTCAACATGTGACACGATCCGCGTTCCAGGCGCCGTACCTCGGGAACACGCCTTGCGCAACGCGAGCCCAACACGGTTGTCACATACACTACGCCCAGCGATGCATTGCCCATGCCGTGCGGCTTGCCGCAACACCGAATGCGAGTTGGCTGAAAGGTACAACAGGGCTCCGGGCAGATATGCCCTGGGTACCGCAGCCATCAACAGGAGCTGAGGCATGTATCGAGCTCTGGCAAGCTCTCCCTGTGTGACATTCTGTCGGGTTGCTGTTTCTTTATGGGGCCCTGGACAGTCATCTGTTCTTCCCTTCGCGTGCTGCGTCGGGTCGCTGCGTTCTGACGGCCGCTGCGGCCTGTGTTCCTGCTGGTGCCGTTTTCGCGTTAGCGGAGCGTGCATGTGTGCGGTTTTGTCTCTGGGTGCATGAGCTCATGGTTGGACAGGCGATCGTCCCTCTTTACCCGGCTGCAGGTTGTGCAGTGGGCGGCGATGTCCATCATTTTAGTGTCGTGCCGGCATAAAAGTGGGGGACAGCGAACAAGGGAGGGGGTGTGAACCATAGACGGCGCGGGGGGGGGGGGGGAGTGGGCAGCAAAAACCGAGAAACGGCCACCCGCCCGCCCGCCCGCACGCACGCAGCGGCCATCGCACACCCGCTGCATGATCTTGGTTTTCACGGTGTCGATGATCGGGACACCAGCGGGAGTCGGCTTGGACGCCTTCTGCACCAGCTGCTTCACTTGGGGGCTGATGGGGGGGCCCGGTGGCGCAGCGTTCTGGTAGCGCTGCCCGAGCGGATGTGGCGGGTCCCGCGGCCTGTCATGAGGGTCCGTCAGGCGCTCCACGCGGCCAAAATTCTGACCAATAGTATCTTGGGTCCCGCGGAGGTGCCCCGTGTATCCCACGATCCTCCTGCTTGGCAGTGCACTACTGAAGTGCCCAGTGTAGCTGCGCTCGTCTTCTGGTCCCGCGAGGGTCATCATGGCATGCTCCTTGACGCTCTCCGTAAAGGTCTCGCGTGGCGCCGACATCAGCGGAGAGCGCGTGCTCGTGGGTGTCATCGGGTGGGGTGTCGTGGTTCCCAAAACGTCCGTTGCGGCCTTAATTTGTTCTTGTAGCATCTTTTCCTTCAACGTCATGACGGCGTTCTCTTGCTCGGGGGTCATCTCCGATTTCTTCGGATTGGGTCTGCAATGATGGGGGACGGGGGGACAGCTGGTGGGCACAGGGCTAGGAAGAATGGAGAGGAGAAAGGTTGAGGGGTTGGGGGCAGTGCGCGGCAAAGGGGTCAGGGTTGGAGGCCGCGTGTTCAGGTATACTGTCACGGGGTATGTTGAAAAAAAACTGCGGCCAGGTCAGTGGCATCACGGAGCCATGATGGCCACTACCGTTCGAAGACATCTAGTACCGTCACACTTGTGCATGGCCAGGATTCGAACCAACTTCATCCCGACCGCGTGCGCGCCACTTGGACCTCTGACATGACTCGCAGGGCACGGCATGTGATGCTGCCGCGAAGTATTATGTGGGTTTCAACTTTTCCCCGTGGTGCATATTTATGTAGCTATGCCTCTGGAGAGCAGAGGAGGCTAGCCGGATCAAATTCCGCTGCTGGTTTCTTGCTGTTGCCTTGCGGTTGGGCTATATTTGGCGCTGCTCAAGGGTTGCTCCCGCTTTGCTTCGTCAAGGGCTACTCCGGCTGTCAGGGCTGCTCCGGCTGATGCTATGCTTGCAAAAAAGCTCATTTTTTCTGAATGGATGAATTCGTCTCGGAAGCGTTGACGAAAAAACGGACACTTCTTGACATTGTTTGGTTGGAAGGGGATGCTTCGGAACAACCAACCCCTATCGGGACGTCGACAATGGTGGTTCGAGGAATGTCACGGTGCGGGTTTGTGGAACGTTCCCCATTGGAGACACAATGTAGCAATTCACGACCGTCCTCCAGTTGCGCAATCGCGCTATCCTTACGCAAAGATTCCCATCCGCCCTTTGTATTGTGGCGATCCAAGAGTGAGATGACCTGGTAGTGAGAATTTGGGCGTACTCTTGTTTCCACGCCGGGTTAGTCTTGTTGCCCGCCCGAAATGCTGTCCAATGGGGCCGGCTCTCCTCAGTAAGAGGCTTGATGTTCCGAAGCTGCTCTCGGCGTGCGTTTTGGGACACACGCACCACCGAGTCATGCGAGGCCCCTAGAATGTCGTGCGACATGTGAATGTGCCCCGTGTAGCCGACGATGTTAGGTTGGACTTGCTTTCCATGGTCCGCGTTTTTGGCATCGAAGTCTGCGGCGGTGACGGATGTCATGGCTTGGTTGCTCGTCTCATAGTGGTGGTCCCAAATTGCGCCATCACAATCCAATGGTGAAAGCAGTGTGGAACTTGCCGCGGAGCGTTTTGGCTTCTTTAGCGTGGTATGGTCCACGCCTTCGGAATCTTGTTGAAGCGCTTTGCCGGCCGAGACCCCGAAAACATCCTTTGCGTTGTGCAGATGGCCTGTGTAGCCCGGAATCGCCCGTGTACCAGAGCGTCTAGGATCATTTGTGTAGCTCGCAGTTCTCCAAGCCATTTTCAAAAAAGAATGGACACTACAGATACGTGGGCAAACCAATTGTTGCCATGAACCTCGGGCCCAAAGTCCGGTTTACGCGAACACAAGCACTTCCCACGGTGCTCTGAGCATATTAACATAATGAGGGTGGTTTCGCAACACCACGTGCGTACAGTGCTCATACGCTAGGTATCTGCAATCCCCCGGCGCATAGAAAGCAACAATTGGCTCGACCAATCACCTTAAGCTTTCCTTCTACGCGTTCGCTTTGCCCACGGATTTTTTGTGATGTGTCCCATTCTTAGTAATCCTTCAAAAAGGTTTAGTCACGTTCTCTCCACGAACCTCGTGCATCATCTTCAACGTCGACCATCTGCATGCGAGTAATCATGGCTACATTCATAGGTGAACAAGAATGAGATGAAGCGTGCAAGAGGACCGAGGTGTAAAAGAGCTTGAAAAGGCATACTCATCGGGCCGGGGCAAATGACAAATTCATGGGGTGCAAGCCGACATAATTCATCAAATTGTGACCAAAGTGCACATCGACATCGGCATTTCACGGTGACCATACTCTAGCGGACTCCTCAATGCTTTTGTGGCAAACGTTCACCGGATGCACCATTATTTGTAGGAAATATTGCGAAAGCAATGGTACACACCCACTTGATATCATCTCAAATAAAATAACGTCGGTCGTGCATCCACAAGCAGTGGAACACCTTGAAAATTCTTCCACAACAAGGATGTGTTGGGGTTGCATTCTCAACTTGCGTAAGTGGAATTTTGCTTTCAACGCAAATCTTGGGGATTGGCGACAAGCCGCATGTTCTTCGCACATTTCTATTCACCTTCAAGACGAGTAAAACTACGATGAACACGTTACCGCCCCACGGACAGTTGACTTGACTCATGGATTCGGTGGATCGGAGGAACTCTTCAAGCTGCACCACAAGTTGGTAACATAGCATAGTCTAGACAGTGCTCGACGACAACGGTTAGTAAATGGGGGCGAACCCGAGTCCTTGACGTACTCCTACGTCGTGTGGACAACCCATGCGACCTCTAGGCTCATTTATCGTCTCTTCGAGTGTTGTTTTGCACTATTTGTTGCACTCCATGAGAGATTCTAAAGTATTTCGATCAAGATCAGATTTTGTGCGTTGCCTCGTTGACAAACAAAGCCTCGGTTTTCCACTCAATATTTTCCACCCAAAAAGTCACCTTCAACAAAACTGTTTTCATCCCCAATGTACAATCGAAATGCCGAATGCCTCAACAATGCATGATGATCACATCTAGGTCAACATTGATTTCAACGACGAGACAAGGATGGTCATACAAAAAAAACAAAACATCTACTCCGAATCACCATCATGCACACCTTGTCGCACACGTCGTCAAGCGGCTGTGATGGGCAAGGAGATGAGGGCAAAAGTGGCACAGTAAATGGCAGCAAGCCCAAAAAAACCAGATTGACGAGTGATTGACGAGTGAAAATACTTCAAACAAACTCGAAAACGTCGTTGGGTGGAAAGAAGGATCCCCACGAAGGCAATTTGACAGTGCAACCAATAGACCACAAACACTTGGGAAACTTGGGAATGCTATGTCCCATCAAGGTGGAATGGCTGCAAGAATGCTCAAATGCTACAAGCAAACACAAACAACAAAGACAACGAACTGCTGTTGAACAAGTTTAAACTGGAGATGAAGACCAAAAAACCACTGCACCTGGTGATCATACACCTAAGAACACCATCGTAACACACCATTACTCTCCTTGTCACTAGAAAATGGCCGGAGACCCTAAATGAGCAATGCTAACACACCTAACTTGCATGACAAAGATTGTTTTCGGCGTAAACTCCCCCCACCCAAACAAACAAGGAACAAAGGCTAAGAACAGTGCTAGGACCCTTTACCGCTTGCTAGACCAACCTCATAGCTATAGGCCTTAGAGACTCTAAAGCAACAAACTTCACTGAAAAACAAAACAGTGGTACAAAGTTGTTGAACAGGAGGTTTTGACACTCGGTCTCATTTGCTGAGGTAAGCACCAAAAACAGCACCCGGGAACACCCAAAAGTTTGACCAAAAATCAACTACCTGGAATCGATTTGACGTAAATCTAAACAGTGCACCGGGTGGACCAACAGTTGAAAAACACGTTCCCAGCTCCTCGCCTTTCAATCTGCCAAAAATTTCGAGAAATTTGCAAAACTCCAGAGCCCGCGCGCGAGTCTCATTTGCCCAGGTTTTCCCTTATCCGCAGAAATGCGTCGCAGGCGGTCACAAGCAGTCGCAGGGGGTGGACTCCCAGTTTTTTGATTTGAACGATTTTGCTTTGAACGACCTCAGCGCTGTGCAACGTGACATGACTTGACCATACCACTTTGGCAAAATGGTCATCAAAACTGCGAGATCTTGGATGCGGGGTTGTAGCATACTACAGTATTACAGTACTGCGATCTTTCTCACATCATGCTTCCAGGTTGTGCGCTTGAGACCGCTTTGTGTTGTGTCATGCTCATGCATCGGCAGTACTTATTGGACTTTTGCATGTGTTGGGGCGGTAGAGGGTTGCATGGGCGTAATGCATGGGCTTGTACTGGCACTCGGTGTGGAGATACGCTTGATTTTAGCATGCAAGCACAAAGCAAAAACGATCCACACATGTTTTTTCCAAAAATTGTCGTCAAAGCCGACGCAGCGTTGTGGTGTGACACACAGCACCAAGCAAAAAACGAGTGACACATGCTTCCGGAGCAAAACAATGTCAAAATGCAAGAAATGGTCCAAGCATGCATCTTGAAAAAAAAATTTAACGCGGACCCGGAACTGTGGTGTGACATGCAAGCAGAGCAAGCAAAAAACGATCCACAAATGCTTCTTAAAAAAATTGTTCGAAGTGCATCCGCCGTTGTAGTGTGGCATGCAAGCCCAAAGCAAAAAATGATCCACAAATGCTTCTGACATCTGCTAAAATGAGGGAAGTGAGGGAAGTGAGGGAAGTGAGGGAAGTGAGGGAAGTGAGGGAAGGCAGGGAACTGAGTATCTTCACAACACTTCGCTCACTTCGTTCACTTGTAGCAGTTGACCGGTCACTTGACTGCACATCCATTCAGGTGAGGGAAGTGAGGGAAGTGAGCGACGTGAGTAACCTGCTCCAAACAGTTTGGAAAGCGGTACTTTCATCATTCTGATGTGGTCCGTAGTGTGTAACCTTGTGTCGACCTATGTGCACAATGCAGAGTACGAGAGGGGGACAAAGCTCACGACAGTGTTGTGCAATCAATGGTCATGTAGAAAGAGTTCGAAGAAAACCTTAGGCCGGCTAGGACTGTCTTAAAGACGAGGCATCGGGTTTCAAACATGTACAATGCACACACTGTTACACTTGGACATCAACAGCGGTCAGGTCAAGGGAGCATTACACTCATATTTTTTTTGTCGGATATGAATGTTGTGACTCCACCTACTACGGATCTTCATATTCGCAGCACCCGTGTGGCTGGATACTTGCATCACTTTTCTCCACGAAATGTAACCCATTGATCTATTTTATAATATACCGGTTGTACAACCCGGAACTCGGGCTGAGTTTCAGGTATGTAACCCGGTTATACACTCGGTTTCTAAGCCTAGGTTATGGAGACATGGGAACTCATACCCGAGTCTATGTATCCGTGGACAGCTTGCTATTTTCCCCCATTCTTGCCCCCTTACCCATCCCCTATAGCCTCCACCTTTAACCCTCGGGTTGCCCAACATGAGCAGTAGCAAATAGCAATAGCAAATTATGTGCCATTGGCAATCCGTAAGATAGATTCCATGCTTTGGTACCACTGTACGCAGCACATGGTATGGTACCAGTCTCTTCAGCTAGAATCGAATAAGCAAAGAATTAAAGCAATGGCCAAAGAATGCTAGAGTAGACTTGGCCTATATGGTCTTCTTACATCCCTCACATGCCCATGACCCAAACTACGGTGGATGACCCAGACTAGTCTAGCCAAGCACATCCCAAGTGGAAGATGGCAGAGCGACAATCACATTTAACCGGGCAACAATTACGACTTGCATCGTTTAGTATGCCGTACCCCTATAACCCACCACTGAGACCCGAGTCCGGTTTATATAAGCCGGAACTTGGGCCACTGGAGTTCCGGGTTATATAAACCGGACTCGGGTCTGAGTTCGTGGGTCTATAACCCGGACTTAGCCCTATAACCCTTTTCATCGAATTGGGATCTGGATTCCCTCGATTGCTCATTTTGCATCCCTTCCCTTCGCAAACCCCATCTCGGATTCGGCGAATACCTCGCTCTAACCCTATTCCCATCTTCTGACTATTTTTTTTGCCTCATGATCATTTGTTAAGTGTTCTCTGCGAAAGCGTTTGCTCACTCAGCTCCTTTCCCTTCTCCAACATCATCGGAATCGGAGGACAATCGGTCCACGCACTGAGGCAAGGTTCTTCGGACCTCTGCTCCGCTTCGGATCGGATTGCCTCGTCCCCCTTGTTGTTGACGGCTAGCAAGAGTGACCGCATGAAATCGCTGTATGAAACCTATGCGTGCATTGCTTTTCAGTCGTTATAAACGCTACCATGGAATTCTCCGACACTGCACGCCTCATAGCTTTGTCATACCCATGACATGGGCCCGTGTTGGGAAGGGCGGATCAGGTGCAAAGCTAGGAGCATTTGCAACAGCAGATTGTACCACAGCACTTTGATAACCGGTTCCGATCTGTAAGAGATGTCTCAATTCTCCTCATCCTTGTGCCACGAGGCATATGCCTCGTGCGTTGTGGCATGCCTTATGACCGCACAGCTATTGATGACGTTCAGCGTCCCTTCAATGAACCGCGCCTGCATATGTGTCGGGTCGAACTACATGTGTGGCGGCTCGAACTCCGCGGCCACCAAGTGCCCCTGCACTGTCTGCATGATGCAACAAAACAATCTTGCCACTCATGGCAAACGCAATAGAATTTCCTTGTCCTCGCTTGCGATGCACCCCGTGTATCAACTCCTCGGAGGTAATGTCTCCCATGAGCCTCATTGTCTCTTGTGCACAGCGTTTTGTGGCTTTTGGCCTTACAATGAAGCTCAACGAAAGTCAACTCACAGTTCTGGAGAGCTGGTTTGTTGTGACCACAGCAGTGATCAGGGCCCTGCCCCCCAAGTCTGCGCACACAGCTTGGTGTGCATGCCTCGACGGTATTGACAGTGATGCGACCCAGTCTGAGCTGATGGAGCTTCAGGTGCACGCCCTGCGGCCCAGACCTCAGACCAACCTCCTCAACAGATGGTGCACCCACGTCCCCTCAACCACAGTGCGGAGCGGCAGAGATTTTCTGAAAATGTCGACTTGTTTTCTTTTTGCTCTGGGCAACTCTCAGATCCCCGGTCAGCCATTGGTGATCACCCTCCGGCTGTGTTGGGTGTGCATTGGGCAGTGCAGTGGCTAGTAGCGATAAAGGTCTGGTTCTGAGCTTCCAGTTGCGTGACTGTTGTGGACTGGGACCGGCAAATGTGGGTGGAACTGAGGCACAAAGCACTCAACAACACGGTTTTGTTCCGCATGTTCGGGTTCACTTTCATGGAGTTGTACTCTGGCCATCCCCTGTCCTCTTGCTGCCCCCTGCAGTACTGCAGGCAGTTCAATGATGCCCGACAGCACGGCACATTGCAACAGAACACAACACAGCACAACACCAGGGGATGTGTGAGATGGCGATACACGTGTGCCGTCAGTGGTATGCATTATTTTATTTTGCGGGAGCCAATTGGCGCCCGCATGCATGTGGCATAGGGGCTGTCACTGTAACCCACTGCTTATCAGGGATGGGCCAGGACTGTACGATGGGCTAAGCCTCCATGAATGGACGATGCAGACACCGAGCCGCCGCCACCAACCGCTCTGGGATCATTTCGCCGGGCTGGTGACACAAAATGATTGCAACGTGCGGCTCTGCAGTATCATGTGAGGCAACCTTAACTCTGGTCACGACCAGAAATGCCAGTTTTTAGCGGCTAGCGCTTGGTCCACCGACGGTGACCCGAAGGAAACACTTTCTGAGTGTCTATTTTTTTTTTCGAACGAGTGTTTCTTGTGGCATGCTCATTGCTCATGCTTTGTTGCGTTGCTTAAGTCCACCCTGACGACGGAACCAGCCCAAGAGGACATTTGATTTGAAGTGTGTGAAATGCGGGCGCTACATTGACCCCGCACATGTGTGGCCACTGAATTGGCAGTCAAGCCGCTTGACAAGGCTCCTTCTGAGACCGTGGAACCATGGTCCCAAAAGTGCGGTACCACCAACAGGCTGTGCTTTGGATAAGATACCTTTGGAGAGGTGCGTGGTTTGGGACTCACACAAGCAAATCTGAGTGGTACCATCAAGCACAGGCGTGTTAACCGGAACATGGGCCGGCATTTGCCGATGGCTCCACTACATCGTTGCTGTGGAAGAACTGCAGGTCTGATGCCCTCTCCCAGGCTGCCCGTCGTCGTGCCATTCCAGGTACTGCCGGCAGTGGAGCGTGTGCGGGCCGTCCTGCTGCATCCGTGCCCCCAGAACCGAAAGCAGGGCATGTTTGGTCTGAGTCAGGCAGACGGCATGGTCTCGTACCACACACCCTTGGGACCACGCAGCGAACCTGCTGGTCTTCTTGCTCTCACAGCCTACGATGACCCCGCTGCATCGCAGGTATTTTCCCTCGGTGCCCAAACCAACCTTGTTGTCAATGTACGGGGGGTGGGGGGTGGGGGGGTTGCGAATGGAATTTTTGTTGCGGAAATTTTGGCATGTCGGTTTCGTGCGAACATTGCGCCCAATTTTGCAGGTGCCATGCGAAACAAACTTACTGCGAAGTTTAGCAATGTCGTTTCTTCTACCATTGCCTCTTGTTAGCATTGCCAATGACTTGTAGATGGAGTACAAGCAAACTCTGTGGTGTGCTTTGGTGTGCAATGAAACATATGGGGCCTCTCGATCCGCAGACAATCCACCGTATGGTCCACTGGTCCATGTTCTTGAAAGTGTGTGGACAGAAAGTGCCCACACACTATGGAAGAAAACACTGATTATGCACTTGTCTGTCAACTTTGCTGCCAACACCAAAGCACCTATCACTAACTGTGACACATGCAAGTTGTCAATGTGTGCATCATGCATTGGCATTCATGGACGTGAAGCACTGTATTGTAAACTGCGAAGAAAGTGCTAAGATTTTGTGCTGTTGTCGGTGTTTTGGGGCGGGGTGCTTCTTGGGAAGGTTCACTGGCATGTGCCCCCCAATAGTTAGCACGTTGCGTGGTGTAACAACTCACCCCTAGCCCAGGGACGCATTAGAAGGACAGGAGGGTGGGGGGTCTGAGACCCAAGGGTTTGTATACCAAAAATCGTCCGAAAAAATTTTCTTTTATATAATTTTATTTTTCCCCGGAGGAATTTTTGAAGGATCCAAGGGCAGGGGGCTGAGGAAGGGGGGGGGGGGGGGCAACCCTCCTCCTTGAAAATTTTCCGTTCTAGTGCGCCCCTGCCTTAGCCACAGAGGCTTACCTAATGACATGGGGAAACAAAGAGCTTTGCGTTGCCAGTATTCAATCACGGTTTAACGGGCAGTCGTGTGAATACAACGAGGACACTACGGTGCAAGTAAATCGACTGGCACAAACCCTTGACACAGCCAGTGAGTGGCACATAGAGCTGGCACATAGAGCTGGCCCGAGGAGACGATCACGAGGGGCAGGATGATCCCGAAACCTAAACGGGAGCTTCTGGGCTCCACCGTCCACGAGTGGACATAATGTCCCATATGGGGGCTGTACGTTGAGCCTAAGAGCAGGCTGATCACCTGAGGGTATTGTCAGTGAGGGGTATTCGTGCACGTTTCCATTGTTTGAGTTGAAGGAATCACATGGACCATTTCAATGATGCTTCTTTGTTACACACTACATCCCAGTGATGCTTCATTGCCTGTGCATGACTCGGGACGTTGTGCGGATGGCATGAGCTCAAGGGAATTTCCATGGCGTAAGTGACACGTAGGTCCTGAGAACGGTCGTGTTTGCACCCAGAGCCGCCCAACCCCACCACTGGAGCAGGTCGCTCAGTGGTTGGCCACCTCGGCCTCAGGAACGCCTGCGCTGTAAGTCGTGGGATGGAACCCGACCGCAACTGCTGCACTGCGTCTGTTGTGGCCGCAGGTGCAAAAGGCCGACGTTGTGGCGTGGGTGCGGGATCGCCTCGAGGCCGAGGCGTCGCATGTGCGCGACGTTGTGGCGCACGAGCAGCAGCTGCTGGAGCGCCGTGGCAGTTTCATGGCCGGCGCCGCGGCCCTGAGCCGCGAGGAGCTGCTGCAGCGGCTCGAGACGCTCTACACGCACGTCGTGACGACGGCGTACGAGAAGAAGCAGGAGCAGCAGCGCACGGCGGACCTGACGCACGTCATCGAGACCCTCGAGCGGAACGCCGAGCGGGAGCTGCGGATGGCCCACGCCGAGGCCAAGGCGTACGCCGACAGCCTCACGGGGGCGAGCCCCAGGCCCGGGTCCCTGCGCCCCGGCTCGGGCTCCGTCGGGGCCTGCCAGACGCCCCAGGAAGACGATTTGCATGGCTTTGACATGTCCCCAGTGGCGCAGGTCCGCATCTGAGAGTTGTGCTTGGGGTTTGGCCTGCGAGACGGGGGGGGGTATGAGGGCAAAAACCAGTTTGTGTACCTAACCCTGGCCTCTCATCGGGGCGGGGGGCCAACCGGGCACGGAGCAGTCCACGTTGTATGGAGATGTGATATCCTCGTATGGGGGGGCAGGCGGGTGGGACAGGAGGGGGTGCGCGACATGGGCACCCAGGAGCGCCACCAGACAGGGGGAGGAGCAACACAGACACACAGAACGCGGGAGCCACACCAGGAGGGACAAGGGCGGGCACAGCAGACAAGGAGGAGGGGCACAGCAAGGCGGGAGAGGCAGCTGGAACAGCGGGAACAGAGAACCAGAATGGAGCGGATGGCAGAGCGTGCGCATGGGAGGCAGCGACAATAAAGGGGATGGCCTGACCAGCCAACCCCGTCGCTACCGGGTGCCAGGGCAACCCCTGCTCAACCGGCATCAGGTGGGGGGTGTCTCCCGCAGCCCAGATGGGCTGTTTGCGCAACAGGAGTGGGAGCCCATCAGGGGCAGACCAACCGTGAGGGGGAAAAGGACATATGGTGGACGGCCCGGACAGCGCGTGGAGGAACAGGGCACCTGGGCCGCACAGAAACACAGCGAGGCAGGCTATGGACGGCCTGTGGACAGAGGTGTGTGGACAGCAAAAACAGTCAAACGACCCCGGCAACAACCAGCACATCCTCAATACGCCAACTATTGGGCGCCGCTGACACGCAAACGGCACACCACGCCACATTCAGCACAGTCCCAACACGCCAACTACTGGGCTCCGCGAACGCAGAAACGACACCAGCAGGAGCACCGGCCGCAACGGCCGACAGAACGCAGCGACCCGACGCAACATGCGGAGGGAAGAACGGGTGACCGTCCAGGGCCCCGTAAAGAAACAACAACCAGACGGAATGTCACACAGGGGGGGGGGGGGGGGATGCGGTCCGCTTTTTTTCGCATTTTCTGGGCCGGTCTCTTAGTGTGATGTTCAAGAGGAAACATTTCAATAGGTCTTTGCACTTGAACGAAACTGTCGTCTTGTGGTCAGTTAGTGTTTGCGTATCTTGGGAGGGTGCCCGCCGTGCGCGCTGCCGTTGGTTTCTGCTGCGACGGGGGCGTGCATACCGTCGGAGGTCATCGGTGGGGGAACCCTCGGCAGGGGGGGGGCTGGCGGGAGCACGGCATGTTAAGGCAACTCGCGGGCCGCACATGCGACAGCCCGTCCAGCGAGCACGGGGCAGGGGGAGGGACCAAGCCTTTGCCCCCGGCCGGTGCACCACCTCCGCACGAGGCGCATGAATGCAGTCGAGCGCTCATGGCACATTGGGTGTGAGCCCCGGCGATTGGCTCAACGCACAGCAAAAGAATGCCGACGCGGCACAGACGAGCCTGAACCCGCACGCTGCTCCGTGCTCCGGGGACTAGTCCCCTGCCGTGCCGCTTCATCCCCGCCATATCCCGGCAGCCCCTGCAGTGCCAGGCCGTTTGATACAGAGCACAGGCAGAGGCACCGATCGAAAAGGAGGGGGCGTGAAGGGGCAGCAGGCGAGGGACCCGGAAAGTAAAGGCACTTCAGGGTGTTGTGCGTACTGGTTAGGGTTTTGGGGAGGAAGGTGCCTTGCTGCATGTAACAGCTTGTGGAGTGGCGGTATCTTGGGTTTGGCAACGAGAGAACGGTGAGACACGATGCATGCGAATCCCTTCACAGGTCATCGGAACTCCTCGGCTCTTGGAGCCTCGCTTCCGGGGTCGAGCCCACAAGAAAGGATTGCCATCATCAACACAGGTCATTGATGAGGAGGTGGAACGCACCCACCAAACCTCGCGCAGGTACTCCCAGAGCCTGATCCAGAACAATTCCCTTTCTGTGGCCCAGCCATCGGCCGCCCCCCGCAAGGCCTCCACAAGCTGGACGAGGATGACATGATGTCACATTGGGGTCACATGATGTCACATGACATCACATTCGGGCAGCTCTCTGGACGCTAAAGATCTGGCGGTGACTCATTTGATTGCAAAAGATTTGCGAGGGTTTCATTCTCCTGAGTTCAGAGGTTGCGTTTAGGTGTGGCATTGCTATTACGTAAGTGTAGCCCTCAGGGGGGAGAATGCAGCATGACACTAACCGGTTTTTGGCACTCCTCCCAGTCACTGTCACACCAATGGCGACGGTGACTGTACCTGCGCCTCCTCCCCGCCTCTTCGTGTACCCCCTTCCCCTGCCGCCATTTCTGGTGAATGTTCAAAACTCTTGTTACCGTCGTGTCTCAATCCTGAAGAGGAAGCCTCGAAACCCTGATTGCGTCCGCCCCCCCTTCCCCCTTTTGCCACTGGCACTGGCGGTATCCCCTGTCTTGCTGTTTTCCTTTTTTTGCTGAGGAAAGCCTAATGTTTTATGTGGCAGACTGCAGTCACGTCCACAAAAAAAGATCCTGAGTGGTTTGCTGCCATTTCGCTGACAGCAGGGCTTTGTAATTGACTCCAGCGGGTTTTATCGAGAACCCTTCCAAGACACGCGCACTGTTGGTATCACAGTGCCCCATGCCCGGTCCTAACAAGCACCCCTCAACCCCGCGCCGTAGCCGAGGAGATTGGCTGTTGCTCTGGTTGCCTGTAGTCTATTGTACCCGAGGCGCAGGGAAACACTTCCACTCCATCGACGGCGTGCATATCAATGGCCAGGGAGTTTTACTAACCTTTGAATTGACCGTGTGTTTTGACTGCTGAAACCAACCCAAGCCAATCCTCATGACCGGTGGTACACAGCCATTCGGTCGACAACTGCTGTATCTGCATGACACATCTGCTGTTCATCCTTCTGGCCACAGTATACGTGACCATCATCCCTGCTTCTCTGTGCTGGAAGCCTCGGATGTCTACGCAACAGGCAATTCCTGCCTGTGTGCTTTTTCACAGAACAGAACAACTGAAATGTTCACCTTTGCATCTTCTTTACTATTTTTTCGCGAATTTCAGCCCTCACAAAGTGTAGCAGGACGGCCCTTGAGGTGATCCCCCTGTGCGCAGGCGAAAATGGGATTTTGGTGGGAAGATATTCACAGGGCCGAGGGACAGGGGGGATGGAGCGGACCTCAAACCGGGAAACCTTTCCTTGAATGTTTCTTTGTGTTGCGGCCAGCTGCCTTTTCACAGCAAGCAACTCCTGACAGCTGCCAATGGCACAGGGTCAGTTGCGCTTGTCATGCAGTTGGGCTGGGGAGTGATCTTCTGAGTTGTAATTTGTCGGAGGCGTACCTGCATGCATTATGGTACAGCAAGAAACCCTGCCCACATGGGAGTGTATCCGAAGTCTGAGGCAGCTAGTCCGCCACACTGTACACACACGGGCAACCTTGCGCACAAGTCTCGGAAGAACGGTCATCACGGTCGGCTACCCAACCGTGTATTGAGCCACAAATATAGTTCCAGTTGCTTTCTCAGGTACAAGCACCAACACATGTCTATGTCCATGTCACGCCCTCACTTTCAACCGCGCTCTCTTACAACACACTGCACGTCACACCCACAACAACAGGTATTTTTTTTTGCATTGGGACAGTGCCCCATGTATGGCACAGTGTAAGGTGGATTAGTTGTACCTGGGGAAGACAGCAAAGAAGGGATGGATGCGAGGGGTGAGAAGTGTATGACTGCCTCTGCAGGGGTGCCGTTATCTCCCCTGGTCCGAATGATGTTTTCTCTGGGGGGATCGTGTCAGTTTTAGTGTCCATCAGCGGTCTGGAGGTGGCCTAGTTGTTATTTTTCAATCTGTCTAGAACCATCCTTGCTGTGCAGTCACTCCCTACACCACCACTCAGGACTACCATTGTGTGGGGCTGCATGAAATGTA
Source organism: Eutreptiella sp. 'Long Island Sound 2002' (assembly GCA_964036045.1). Classification (NCBI taxonomy): domain Eukaryota; phylum Euglenozoa; class Euglenophyceae; order Eutreptiales; family Eutreptiaceae; genus Eutreptiella; species Eutreptiella sp. 'Long Island Sound 2002'. The sequence goes on along the minus strand of OZ038378.1, from coordinate 199,784,859 downwards.
GGGGTGTTGCAAGTTAAGCCTCTGATCTTCATAGTGGAATGGCAACCGAAGAGCAACTAAGTTTCTGGTGCAGCTCGGCATCCATTTCTGTGCAGTGGCATCAGTGGTAGTTTGTTTTTGTGGCAGTCGGTCCTGCAGCAGTGGGGGCCTTTGTAGATATCTTCCCCTTTGAATTGTACAGCACCAATCAGTCTGTATGTAGCCCCTGCATTGGTGTCATGTGGCACACTGTTTCCACTGTCATCTAGTTGCACCGTGGCTTTTTTTTTTTCGTTGCTGATGGCATGTCAGTTAGTTTGCCGTTTTCTGTCATTCATGTGTGTTCCCATTTTAGTTCACTTATTCTTTTGGAGCACAGAAGGAGAAAGAAAGAAAGCAGCACAGAAAACTAAACAAATCAAGAGAAACCAGCAGAAGCGACAGAAACCAAGCGCATTTTTGAAATTGGCGGCTTTAGAACCCCCCCCCCGAAAAATTTTGAGCCGAAAATTGGCGAGGTCAGCCAGGGAACAATGAAGAACACGACAAATGACTTCTGTGCATGCAGTGCGTGCCCCAGCAAGAGCAACAGGTGAGAGGTGTGTTCCGACATTTGAGGTTTGTGAACGCAAAGAGACCAACGTGGCGAAGGGAAAAAGACAAACCAGCAAAGCTACGGAAGCCGGCAAAGAACACCCACATGTGAAGTGCATGTGTGCGTGCCCCAAGCCATAGGAAACAATGCGAACCCTAGGATCTAGGGCACACCGACACAAGGCCAACAAGGACACCAAGACACACCACAACATGAGTCGAACACAAACACTCAAAAAAAAGGGGGAGAATACGGAATGAACCAACACAAAGACAAAGAACGCGCCAAGGGGCAAGGATGAGACACAACACAACACAAAGCCACACCAGAAGACACAAAGACTGTTGGTTGTGTTGTTTCAGCTGCTTGTGGTGGATTGTTGTTTCGTTTGCTCTTTTGTGCGCTATTGCGTTTTGCTTCTTTTGCTTGTTTTGTGGCTTTGTTGTTTTGTGTGTGTTGTGTCTTTTGTTCTTGTGTCTTTTGTTGTGTTTTGATTCGTGAAAAGCAGTGCTCAAGTCCGTTTGAGTGTCTCCATTGCATGGGGGAGACCCGTGATTTTGGCACGCTTGTGTTATGAAAATCATCAAAAGCATTGCCTAAAAAGCTTGTATCTTTAAGTTTTCGCCCTCGTATGCTCTTCCTAGACACCATAGGCATGCAAAATTGCTTGGACGCACTTTGTGGGTCCCATACGGGACTGGCGGATACAAAGGTTCTATCCCTACCGAGTGTCCGCGTTACGTCTCTAATTTTCCGTGGGATTTCAACTAAGTATGTTGCGGTACTTTGGAGCTAGAGGGATGGGCAAGACTGCTAGTTTGCTAACTCCAACCATAATGGCCCTTAGTTATATAGGTTCTGGGTTTGGCATTTCAGTCAAAAAATGCAGATTTTGGTCTGTGATTCCATTCATCCGAGGTCATTATCCGACATACCATGGAGTTAAGACAGCCTGATAGGCTCCCCCTTGCCCTAAAACGGTCTGTTAACATTGTTTACTCGTACACATGGGCATGGCCGTCCGTAGTTTGTATACGCGGTCTACCCCCAAGTAGACGCAGTTTGCCAATTGCATACAATGTCCTCATGTTGTAGACAAGTGCCAATATTTCGGAGCAAGGGCGCCAAAGGCCTCCTTGCTCCAAAAACGGGATGCCAACAGGGTTTACCCATGCACATGGGAACATACATGTAATTATTAGTTGGTGTATTTTCATTGCAAAAAGCCTCTTTGACAACCCGATTGACGTTCCTCATTCCACAGGCTGAAGGCCATTTGATACAGGTATTCAGCGGTGAGAGGCCCGTGAAGAGGTTCTCACCTTCAGCGACCTGACTCTTGAGGTCGTGCGCAGTGACTGTGACTGGCACTTCTCCACAGACCTGTGCCCCACAGGGTGTGGTTGCCACTCGCGTGAAACAGCAGGGGATTCCTAATATATTTCACGCCAGTGACAACCTACACACACGACCTACGGGATATACTGGTATATTGAGGTCCAGGGTTAGGGTTGCGATTACTCAATATGATGATTTCCTGCAAAAATCGATCCCCTGCAGCCTCCAATTAGGGTTACGGGCCCCAACCCAGCTAACACAGCGCATCGATTTTCTGCGCAACGTTGTACCGGTCACCTGAACCGGGTATGCTTCACATCAGTGGCAATCAGGCCCAAAGGCAAAAGCCAGTACTACGACCCTGACAGCAGGGAAAGATGTGGAGGAAGCACTGACCTCGGTAACGGGCCAGCTATGCCGCATTCATAAGTGTGTGGGTGAAGATAACGGGTGGCTGGTGGAGGCCATCCTCCAACCAGCCCTGTGACAAGTCTGGGATGACGCACGCATGCATGTGCCAATGATATTGCATAAATCCAGACTGAAGAAATTGAGAGAGACCCACACTGACCTGGTTTTCCTACAGCTTGATAAAAGTTCGTATGTGTGTGCTGAAAGTTGTACTACACCACCATCTTACGAGCCTTCAACAATGAAACCCAATTCCAGCTGATAACGGAGTGCAAAAATAAGAGGGAAACACATGATGCATACATGAAAATGATATACACCACAATACAGGAGCACGGACTGACTGAACAGTGGGAGGGAGGGACAGGAAAGCCCCCCCCCCCCCCCCCAAATGCGTTCCAGTTTCATCTTGAATGTACATAGCATATCCCAATGGACAACAAAACTGATGCAGTGTGAATGATGATTGCGCCAATGCGTTGTAGCTTCCAAAGAACAAGATCCAAGAAGAGACGGTTACAGGGTGGAAGCACCGGATCGTCTTTTCCTATTTCTCTCATCCGCTGAAAGCCCACCCAAGGAGAATGGGTGTCGCCTCATCCTTAGTACGACTGGCATATGAACATTTGCAGACATTGGACATGGACCGCATCACAGATGTTAAACAGTGGGCGATGTCAGTAAGTCCCCCCTCCTGTATAAGCTACGCTCTTGTCCAAGCTACAGTAGGCGTAGGGACCGTATGAATTTGGTACCTAATTTTAATTCGGTATTACCAAACGTAGTGCAGCCACATAAGATAGGGTTTCACGAATTTGCCAGTCACATCGAGTCATGGGCACATTTGTTGTGAGTGTTTCCCCACTTGAACCCACCCCATTTCTGAGTCCTCTTCTTCAAGTGATGATTCTAGTGACTCTGATGATGCTACCACTGAATTTGTTTGGGCTAAGGCTGCCCGAGGTGTGGGGGGAATGGCCCATGTCTTTGATGGGAAGTTGTATTTTACAAGAGACCACGTTCAAATCAATTTCATTCCCAAGAACCTGAGGTTGCCCCAGCCCAATCCAGCCCCTAAACCTCAGGCAAAGGCATCTTCAAAAGCATCTTCAAGTGGTGAGCATGTGCCGTTGTTCCGCATAGTGTATGATCGCAAGAAGGGTTTCCAAGCTGAACATTTGTAGGCTTCTCATGCTTCATTGCTTGTGAGAACATGGGTGGGAACCTGAATTTCCATGTTTCAAACACTTTCTTGTGTGCATGCCTTTGGAAACATGGGTGGAGGTTGAGGTGCACTCATACAATGCGCTCACTTACCTGTGTGTCGGTAGTTGTATGTGTCGCGCGCAAGCTACGCCCGTGTCCAAGCTACAGTAGGCGCAGGGACCGTATTAATTTGGGACTTTGGCGTAGCTTATACAAGGGGGGGGGGTAGCCATGTAAAGCCCAGACACCCCACACCCGCCCAAAGTCCATATTCCCTCTGGGCATTGGACATATATGACTTTTTCCCCTCCATGGACCAACAGGATACCTTGAATGCGATCCGCCGAGTCCATGTCCTTATTGTTGAAGGGGTAAATGGGCGGATGCAGACAGTGGGATTTGGTTTGCAATACACAGGTGTGACAGGGGTATGGACCACGTGGGCCAAGGAGCAAGGGAGCAAGTTGAGAGCTATTCTTTTGTGCAAGTGTACGAATACCAAGTGGGAATTGATGGAAAATTGTCTTTTCACAGTGAGCAATCAGATATCTAAACAGGTCAAAGGAGTGGCGATTGGAGGAGCCTTATCTGCCCAGCTCTCGTGTTTGTATTGTATTGACAAGCCACACTCATGTTACAGTCAGAACCACAGCGAGTTCAGGACCCAGGTATCCAAACCCATTCCACCCTCCCTCCTGCCACATCGGCCATTCCGTTTCTGTGACAATATGGTGGGGGTGTCCCAAGGGCACCTTAACCTGCAGAGGGTACTTGCTCCAGCTTGGAATTCTCCTCATGTTTCCTTGCTAAGCCCAGGTTTGCCTCGTTTGCCGTACCAAGTACATTGAGGGAGGGATGGGTGGGTGCTCGGAAGAAGTGTGATGTACGGCACAAAGCACATGCAACATGACACATATCTCCCATACTTTGGGCATCTCCTCTTTGCTTTGTCGTTGACACACCTGCTGTTCTTCACCAGCCAGCGAATGCAAGTTTTTGGGCTCACGCACTAGGAATGGTTGAAAGTTCCGCAATGCATTTCTTGACTTGTGGTGCTAAAGCCCATGAGGTGTAGTGCCTTCACTTGCCAGCTCTGCTGATTGAGTTTGTAATGGGTGTGCTCATTTGTCAATGTTCGCACTGGGTTTTGGGATTTGTGAACTACATCCTTGTTGAATCTCCTACCAAATATGCCTGGACGGATTCTCCAAAATGATTAGTGCCATAGAATAGAGGGAGAGATATGTGCAGCTTGTCGTGCACAGGGTATACAAACGAGCTGCACCTGCCCCGTTTGTGGTATGTGTGGGTTGTACGCGTGTATCCGACGATGATTTGGGGTACATGTGATTTATCTAGCGCTTCGTGCACGAGGGATTTCACCAAAGTTTAAAGTGTTCGCCTGGGGTAGCCTTCCACCCGCAATTCATTTCCGCCCCCCTGGTACAAAAGTTTCTTCAATCTGCGCATTCTTCTTACATGTCTGTGTGGCTTGCAGGAGGTGGATTGGTTGTGAAGATTTGAATTGGTTATGGACGAACTAGCAGAATCATCCATCAACCCACTTTGTTTTGCGTTTTTTGGCTCCGTAATGCAACTCGGCATCTTCAATCCGAGTGCACCATTGCCTTGGTGTATCATTTTGGTTGTCCGACACTCTTGTCAAGGGTATTAGGGGCGCTGTGGGGTTCGTATCAATGCGAAAACCCATGATGTAGTGCCACAATGCACATGTTTCGTCCACGGTCATTTGCTCACACGGCTCGGCAACGGTGGAGACGGTTAATAAGTAACGGTCCCTTACATTGCATCATCACACATCATGTTCCACAGGTTTTGTGCAAAATGCCTTCAAGGTTACCTTGCACGAATGACCAATACCATTCTTTTCCGGCTGTGCAAAGCGCCCATGGGTGGTGTGCTATTGAGTATGTCCTTGGGTGTTCCATGATTTGCTTCGCAAATATCTGATTAAGGATGCCCAACTCTTCAAGGCTCGCACCGAATTTGAATCTTGCGAGAATTCATGTCAACGTGGTTTCTAAATTGCTTTGCGATTGAGGTGTTGGTAATGTGAGCCTCTGTTGAAGCAAAGAGTGAGTAGAGAATACCCAAACAGTTTTGGTGCACTTTAGTTGCACGTCATGAGGCCATGCCAGCCACAGGTCTTCTACACAACGATCCCCCAATAAGGGGAAATCGCACTATTATGGCGGTTTTGGCCAGATGTGAGAGCAATCGGTAGCGCAAACACAACAATTGGTGGGGTGCATCGATGTTTCATGCACAATTGCATTATTACGCCATTACAAAATACAAAATGCAAATTCTCATTCTTGTGCCGGAAACGATCATGCATCCCTTGGCAAGCGGAGAGTGTATGCACCATTCTCGTTCTTTGTCTTGGTGTTGGCCCCATTTTGTCCCGCATTGCTGCAGGCATCAACGTAGCTTTAGCCCTTCCTTGACCGCTTGCATTGCTGCAACCTTGACGTTCATGATGATCATGCTGGTGACAAGTTCTGCGCCCCATGTTGACATGCCACTCAACTTGTTCCTACCGAAGACAATACAATTGCCCGGTAGCTTTGTACCGAGGTGTGTTTTCAATCAATGATGGCAGTTTGAATGTGCCATTGCTTTGCGACGATGTTTGGCTGTTGATTACTCATTGAACAAGTTCCATGTCCTTCATGATTCTCGTCTCACTTGCATTGCGAAAGTTTGACGCCGCCATAAGGGAGTGGTAGGGTCCTGTGTTGGAAGCTAAGGAGGAAGTGCCCTGATCCGCGGTTTTCCCGGACCACCCATCCGCACACGCGGACACTCCTCGGGGCTAATCACCACCAATTCATCTTCAAAAACAAAGCGCACCTGGTGACGAGTGACATGCACCTGTATGACATGCACCTCGCATGCAACTGTAAAGCAAACAAATACTCCACTCTTTCATCTTGCAAAAAATTTGCCAGCGGGCACTCAATATCATTGCCGTGGAACAGCCTCCGTGGGTTGGGTGGTGGGTCTTGGAGGTGTTGGGGTATATGGATTAGGTGATCCGTGGTCCATGGTCCAAACGGGGGGGGGGGGGTTATGGAGCCCGCGGATCAGTGATTCGTGGACTACCTACTGCACAAGTGGTGCAAACAAAAAAAAAGTGTTTTGGGCCATGTACCGCATGTATTGCTGGTACCAGCAATTTTTTTTGCTCCAGCAAAATAAAAGTTTTCGTCATTCGGGGGATGGGCAGGCTGCTTGGACAGTATTATCATCAAAAAGCAATCTTGGGAACATGAGAGACACATGTGGCAAACAGCCAGATTGACGGACAGAAAGAAATACCATGTAAATGAAGGCAAAACCTACGTTGCAAGGCACTTGGCAGACTCCAATTCCAACCGGCACTGTCATAGTGACTCCCAACATACCACCATCACGTTTGGAGGGGCAAAAAGTGGAGGGTCACTGGTCCGTTGGGGACTTTTTGGCAGTCAACTGTGTTTTAGTGGCACCATGCTGCTGTTGTTTTGCTGTCTCGTTGTTCATCATCTGACGCTAAGCGTGCCCTCACTATCCTGAATCGTGTTATGACAGCATTGTGTACTGGGATGATTTAGGGGAACGTTAGAATGCATATGAAGGGATGCATGGGCTGCAAAAGGTTGATGCGGCAAAAAGCGCAAGGAGGGCAAGCCTCCACAGCATAGGGCAGTTAGGGACATACAAAAGGTCGAAGGTTTCGGGTGAAGGTGGCATGGATGAATTGGGTGATTGCCATGGTTTTAGTGACTCGGTTTCAAGTTCTTCAACATCCTCATTTAGCTCCTTCTAGCAGCAGCAGTTGCAGCAGTGTTAGTAGTGATGATGACGGTGAATGAACAACATGACAGAAGAGCAATTCGTGCAGTTGACTACACCCTATCACGTTCGATTGTCACCCTGCAGCTAATGACTAATGCCGAACCCTAACCCTGGCCTAATGTGTGATCAGTCTCTTGTTCGGTGCCCGTTCTGCTTTGGTGCCCCTCTGGTTCCCGATAGCCAGACATGGTGTTGTCCATTTGTCCATGTGTGCTGTGTTGGTGATCTCGACGCATTGCACGTGAATGACATTTGACCCCGTTTCATTTGAAGTGTAATCGCTCCTCACCAATCTCATCATCATGCGGTAGACGAACGATAGACACATGGGAGATTCAAAAGCACTGTGAGAAGCAGTCGAGCATGAGACTCGGTTGCAGCTTGCTTGAGCCAGTGGTTGATCATTTGGTCTTGGAATCTTCTTGGAATTATACAACCAAGGGCTTGCGGCTCGTGTTGATGAAATCAATGCTACAAGAATGGAATCAAGTTGATAAGGATTTTCTGCTCCGCCCCTCCAAGGAGCACATGCAATCACAGAAGTTAACGAAACAACAGTGTATCGGTGCTTGACACCGGATTGATTTATGCAATGTGTCATTACAAATGCTGTGCGACCAAATTGCTTGTCAGGTGGCCCTGTCCACAAATGTCTCCATGGTCTACAAGTTGCAAGCCACTTGAGTGGCATTCTGCGCCTCCCATCTTTGTGATTGGAGTGCAACCTATGGCTATGTAACTTCCCGCGACCAGTTGCAATCACGAGCTGCCCTGTGTGCTTGTGTGCCTGCTTGCGGTTGGTTTTGGATTATCAAGGAGGGTGGGGTGGCAGCACAGACGACCAGGAACTGGCCTCTTTGCCTTTGTTCATAAAAGTGCAAAAATTTTTAGCAAAAATGTGGAGGGCCAAGTTTCGAAGATTTTTCGTGTTCTAGGAACTAAGTGGGTTCTTTCTTGTTCCTTACATGGATGGCAACATCGGTATGTATTGCATTGAGATGATATGCGTTTCGGTGCAACGATAGATTGGGAGGCGAAAGGAGGGCACTAGGAAGCGTGAGGTGGGCAATCATAGTGTTGTTGAAGCACTTCCATGCTTGTGCAACGCCGTTTGTCTTCCACAGTCACATCACTCAGCCTCGCCATGCCCTACCGGCCACTGGGGACATGAGCCGCCCAAATCCCATAATTGCACACGCCACCACACCGAGCACAGTGACTGAGCCTCAAGAAGATCCTTCTGGGAATGCTGTGATGATGGTGACCTCAGATACGTATGATGATCTTGTGTTGGGTGCTGAGAAGGTGATCGTCTATTTCACTGCCCCTTGGTGTGGACCCTGCAAAAGGATAAGTCCAACGGTGCAAACATTGTCACAGGTGTGCAATCTTATCAGTGCACATTATGCCACGGTTTCTGCTTCATCTGTGATTTCACCGTGAAAATTTTCTGTGAGTTTCCTTCGCATTTCGGTGGCTGCAGAAGTTCCATATCGGTCACAAATCTAGGCTTTAAGAGCTGACGACCAAGCAAAATGTTGCTTTACTCCGACTTCCCAGAAGCCATCACATTGTGCAAAAAAGAAATGAAAGAATGCAAGGTGGGTTGCCGCAAGGGGTCAAACAGAGCACAAGACAGGGGGGCCGACTGCCATTTTCAGAAGCGTTCCTCCACACCTTCGTTGCAGAACCTATTCACACAAGTTTTGCACATGCCCCTAGCCATGTTCTGGTTATTTTTGTTACACCAATCTTTGCTAAATGATACTGCAGCCAGTTTTGTCCAGCCATTCTGTCTTTATTTATCTCCCCATTCTAGTTTTTACATGTCTTCGTCCAACAAACCCACAGCTCCTCATCGAGAGCCTTAGGGAGAGTGCGATCGGTATTGTATAGACGTCTATCCAAACGTCCACACCACCAAAGATGTATCAAATTCTGGGAGTCGGGACCTTTGGTGTCGCAGAAGGTCCCGGCTCTACTTATGGTACCCAGTGACCAAACACGCAAAGCGGCAGCAACAAACAGCAACAGCAACAATAATATAAACAGCAACAGCAATGGCAACACCATTCTCCATTTCCGTGATTTCCCCCATTACTTTCAATTTTGGCCAATTTCTGTTATTTCCATGATTTTTCGTGCCACTGGTAAGGCAGAAACCCTGCGTTGCGGGTTGCCAGCATTGCAGACATCCTCCATACATATGCTCCGCAGGTTTGAGGCGTATTTTATGTCACCAAGAAATGTGCTCTGCCTCATATGCACTCTTACTGGTCAATTTGCATGTGCATGTGAGGTTATGTTCGGTTGCAGCAGAAAGGCCACCGCTTTTTTGAATTTTCTCAATGCCCCTGAACAAATGTATTTGCTGAGCTGCTGGTCCCTGTACCTGTCCCGCCCAATCGAATACCCGTTGCATGCACTTGCTGCATATAAATTGTAGCCCCAAACACACATTGTCATTTGCAGTCCGCCATCTGGGCCTCTTCTCAAATTCACACAAAACAAGCGGCTGCCCCGCGCCCTTTTTCCGACCCGAAACTCTAGGGGGGGGGGGGGGCGGCAGCACGAAGACGCATCTGCACTTCCTTCTATGCTTTCCATTGGCAATCGGAGATGCTTTCATTGAGGGGCTGACTGTGACCGCTAGAGGCCCCGAGCACGTGCAAACCAATTATTGGGTACGCATGGTAGACCGTATTATTTTGAGACCGAACTGAATTAATTGCGTTCCTTAGGGCTGCTGAGAGTCCGTGCATTGTTGTGCAGTTGCCTGCCTTTTTGGACCCAAAAGTGGAGGAATTTGCCATGAACATGGTTGCACGAAGCGCCAGATTACTGTTTCATACGCGGCACGTAAGGACTCTCTTGTCTCAGTCCAAATATCTTGATGACTGTATTATGTTGCTTCTTGGCCTGGGCTTGGACAAGGAGGTGTGGGGGCATGTGAGAAGAAAAAAACAGGAAAGTCTGAGATGCAGCCCATGAATGTTGATCATCTGACATGGACTGCGCTGTGCAACAAGTTATCCATCGTTCATGAGAATGGGAAAGGGATCCTGAGTAGACAGCAGATGTGCCAGGATGTACCAGAAGCCAACATGCAGATGGGCTGTGTGTTGGCCCAGCCTACAGATCAGCATGGAGCATCGGTGACAAACCCTGACAAATTTGGGATGAAGATACTCTGCCAATGGTGATGAACCTTGGTCTTAAAGCCGCTGCGTCGCCCGGCAACTACAATAAAGCCACGCCAGTCAGTGGTAAAGTAACGGTAGTAGCCCGCAGGAGTCCGCACAGAACAGAACAACGCAACATTGGTCTCATCTGTGCACACTGCGGGAAAAACCCCTCGAAAGTAGTTCTTCGTTTCTGTGGGCCGCCTGCTTTTCCTGTGGGCAGATCGGTCGCAGCGCAGCGGGGCAGGTGTGCGGGGAACACTCCAACATGGAAGAGGAGAAGTTGGTTCTCCAGTTATTGCTGAGAAAAAAACCTCCCCACCCCCCTGGGGGGCCTGGGGGGTTCAGAGGCCAAAAACAAGGTTGTGTCCCCAAAATTGGCCTTTCATTTGGGACCCCCTTTAATAAGTTTCATTTCTTTCCCAATGAAAATTTTTCTGATGTGGGGTGATGAGGGGGTGGGCCGCCGCTGGCCAGGGCCCCAAATCCCCCCCCCCCCTGGGGGTCTGTAAGCAATTGCCTGCCCGACGCTAGTGGCGATTGGCCACACCACCATCTGGTCATCAGCAACTGCTGTCTCTCAGCAACCAATGTATTTCAACAATCACAATCTCTTCACAGCATCTGTTGCCTGCTGCTGCCTTGACGGCATCCAACGTCGCATCCACAGGACTTTGAAGGCCTGTCCGTCTACACCTACGACATTACGACTGGAGGCGGAGAGAAGGCTAAGGCTCTGGGGATCCGCAGTCTGCCCTGGTTCATGATTTATCGGAATGGTGAACTGCTGCACGAATTCTCCACTGTGCGGCCGGCTGATCTGCAAACCGAAATTGAAGGGCTCCTGTTTTGATGAGGGTGTGTGGTCTGTTTTCAGAGCAGGGGCAGCTTGAGGCAACCAAACGGTTGGAAGTTCTGGTGGTTCTGTGTGAAACAGCAGCATGTACTCGCAGGCCACTTGTCAAGCGGGCCTTCTTTCTGCTTTTTTTTCCCCTTTAAGGGCAACCGTTCTTCAGGCTGCCCCTATAACTTCAGGTTTGCACGGGGTTGCAGTCAGCAGTGGCGCCCATTCCATGATCCGCCAGAAGGCCCAACACAAGCAAGCAACGCCAGAGGACAGCGTTTCAAACACGATTGTTCTGCCTGAAAGTAGGCCAGGGACCAAACAATTTGGCTACAGGGGGGTTGTATGCCTCATGAAAGGCAGCCAAGTGGGGGGGTGGGATTGGGGGGTTTCTGGCCTTCGGTGACCAGATTCATACCTCCTTCTTGTGCATGAGTTGGGGGTTAGAGCGTTTGGAGGGGCCCAAATGCAATGAAACGCCATTCCAGTCCAAATCTGGGCGCAGCTTGTGGTTACTATTGAGTCGGGTGCCACCTCCACAGAAGGAGGAACGTCCCCAGACACCCTCTGGATCCACGGTGCCCTTTTTGGTCTGGCACAACGGTGGGGCGTTATCCGGTATTTGTGGCGCCTTTGACGGTTTGAATGGCCCGACCTGGTCAGCATGACAATGATCCCCGTGCCAATGCTCTTCAGTACCATTCCCAGGGAAGTGCGTACTTGCACCCACCTCTTTTCTTTGGTAGTGCAGCATAATTCTGCAGATCTGTACACTATTGGGTAACATCTGTCGGTAATTGTTCCCAAATAGACACGGATCAGTGGCGATGATAGAACAAGTGCCATACCGAACGCAGTGCTGAGCTGCTCCTGGACTTCTTTGTAGTTGTACAGTCTTTGATGGACGTGATAGAGCCTCCTGCTCCTCATGCAGGTACCCAGGAGGGAATTTAACCTCCATAAGGTGCTGAGGATTTTCATAGCATCACACTGGGAGGGATTACAACCTCTCCTCCTTGTCCACACAACACTTGGGTTCCTTCTGTGTATTGGGTTGCACAGCTGCAGGATCAAGCATAATTAACAATCTTGTTGAAACAATTCTTTGTTGGGCATTGGCTCTGTGCCTTTACTATTTTGGCTTTGTCTTGGCACGGGGGATGCACACATCAGCAAACATTTTCCCACAGAGCAAGAGGCGTCACAGGCTCAGCAGCACTGCTTATTTTGTGTGAATTCAACCACTTGGTCGTTTGTTAGTCTTTCGACGCATTTGGCTGCTGCATGTCCGCCTTTGTGACTTTCAGTTGTTTTCATTTGAGTGGGTGGTCAGGCCTGTGCTGAGTCTCTGTTCTTTTTTGTTCCGCAGAAAGGTGTCTTGTCGTTTTGTTGTCTGACTGCGATTTCATGAGGTCTGTGTACTCAGCCTGAGTTTCGGGCAGGGCTTGTGCATCACTTTTTCTATGATTGTGTGCGTGGGTGTGCGTGTGTGTGTGTGCGTGTGTGTGCTGCTGTTTGTCTGCCCTGGTTCCAAGTTCAGACTGCAAGTCCCCCCCAGTCTCCCCCCCATACACCGCATTTTCCGCGTCAATAATACCATGGTGCTGCCCTCTTTGGCATTCATTCCCATGTCTTTCACTGTGGTGACAACATGCGCATGCAAGGTGTCACCTACTTCTCATCTTCAAAAAAAAAACGCTCCAAAAGGAGCCACATCTTTTGAAGGTAGGATTAAGCGTCGAGGGTGTGGTCTGAACCTCATAGGCTCGAGCTAGCTCACGATGCAAGTGTGTCCCTTTTAATCTCAAGACCCCCAAGTTCTTTGCATTAGGTCGGTCCCAATAGATTCTTTCTTTGGCGGTCATCACCTATCTTGCAGGCCGCAGTAAACACATGCTAGCTGCTGATGGCAAACTAGTGCCCAGTGGAGACAAAAGGAAAATTGAGGAATGAGTAAAATGAGGAATATTCAAAAAGATTTGCGAGATCGGGAAATTGTTTGCTTAAAAGACGTGTTTGCAAGACGGATAGTATGTCCATCATGACGTTGATGTGCTAGTAGACCCTTTTTCCGTTGTTGCACAAAATAGGGATCAAGTTTCCAAAACTGTCCATGCTCTTTTCCTGTCCATCAAAATTTGATTATGGCATGCATGTATTCTTTTCATGCTGGTCACAGAGTCCACTAAATGGACAAGTTTTGAATGTCGAGGCTTGGGCTTTGCCTTGGGTGCACGTTACGGTATTGATACAGAAGCAATCGGTTGACTAGGGGTGGCAGCTGTGGTGTGAGTGGGCTTCATTTCCACCACGGCCTCCCCCTCCTGCTTCTTAGGTCAAACAGCAGACTCTAGTTGGGTTGGGGTATGATTTGACATGTCTAAAATACCAAAAGGGTGCACACACACAATGTTGTTCTGGAGTAGACATTATCCTTTTTCAAAGAAATCTTGTTTGATGACCAAATGGCTTATGAAATGTGCCCAAATATCTTGAAAGGCTGCAACTACAATGTCTGCAGGGTGGTAATTGGCAGTTTGCCCGCACTTGCACTTATCTTGGAGCAAACATGCACAAGACACCACATGAAATTTGTAGTTGTTGATGACCAAAAATTTCCTACTATCCTGCAAGTGTGAACGTGGCAAATAACCAATCCTGGGATGAGGCTGGGGTGATACCAGGATACCTCCCATCCCATAGCCTCAAGGCAGGTGCACAAAGGTTTTGCCTGAGCTTGGCTCTTTGCACCAAAGCCATGTAGGCTACTGTGCTGATGAGGCAGCATATTTGAGTGCTTGCACCAATGTGCTTCATCACTATGTATGGGTTCCCAGGTTCCCCCTAATGGGATTGAGGTTGCTAGGGTCTGGCCAGAGGGTCCAGATGCAGAGATAAGGGCCTTTTTTTTTATGCATCTCCGGTGTAGCAGAAGGCCTTGAGTAGAGCTTGCTCCCTGGCTGTTGCATGGCAGTGGCGCAAAAATGCCCCAGGGGGCACCAGGTGTTCACTTCCGAGGGGGGGTCGATAGAGCCCCCCAAAACTTGGGGGGGGGGTTTCGGGAAAAGGGCTCAGTTGACAGGCACCATTAATGAGTTATTATGAACTCTGGTGCTGAAGGGGCCAAAACTTTTTTTGAGCATTAAAATTGGTCAATTTTTTTTACCAGATATATGGCAAATGAAGACTTTTCTGAACCCCCTAAACACACTGATTCCAAAAATCTCGTTTTCATTTTTAGCCGATTTTTGGGTCTGGGTCACCTCTGAGGCCTGGGGGTCACTCTCGGTAGGATTTTGGGGGTCCCATCAATTGAGTCCTTTTTGGGAGGGGGGGTCTGGCCGGAGGGCTCTATCCACCCCCCCCCCCCCCCCCGGAAGTGAAAGCCCGCCCGCCCAAGCCATTGAAGATTTGGTAGGACCCTGTTGTTGCATTTCTCTGTCTGACTCCCTCCCTCTCTCTCTCTCTCTCCCTCTCCCTCTCTCTCTCCCTCTCTTTCTCCCCCCCCCCCCCCAAGGCGTTGCTCGAATTTTCATTCCGGCAGGGGGGGGTCCCCCCTGGACCCCCTCCCCCCCTCCCCCCTCCGCTGTAATTCACCTGAGAATCAGGGTTCTGGGGACATTTTTTCGTTTGGGCCAATTTTTTCCTCCCGCGCCTTCGGCGCACCTATAGCAGGGTTCTTTGGTCACTCCACTGTATCCTTTCTTCCCTCTGTTGCAGACACCATGTCCCAGCGTCCCATAAGTGCGTTCTTCGGCACCCCGGTCCAACCGTGTCCCCGCGCAAAACGCGAGGACATTGTAAACGCGATCCTCTATTTCTGCTTCCAAGATAGATGGACTGGGAAGAAAAGGCAAGAGGCATACAATGTGGCATAGAAAGCATGTTCCACCTTTTTTCTGAACACTCCATGATGTGTCCGCCCCAAGCAGTGACTCGTCATCCAACTCAGATTCTTCTAGTTCCTCTTCCAGTTCAGAAGAGGATGACATTGGTGAGCTCAGCTCAGTTGAGTCCAAATCTGATTGATCTTCAGCAAACAATTTGATAACAATGAGCATTGCACCGTGTCTCCTGTTTGTGTTGCCTGGTGGTGTTTAGGTGAGGGCACAATGTATGGACCCAAAAAGATGATTTGAGTACCTGTGTTCAGACATTATGACAAATGTATATGCTGAACGGGTCAATGTGGTGCATTTTTGTAATTTCTGGTTGATATGGTTCATTGCGGCAAGGGGGGGGGGGCTCCCCCCCCCTGGACCCCCTCCCTCCCTCCCCTGGACCCCCTCCCCCCCTTCCCCCTCTGCTCAAGCAACGCCCTGCCCCCCCCCCCCCCCCTCTGGGTGGGTCTGCCTGTTTCTCTGTTCCTGACTTCAGTGTGCCTTGGGCCACGCCCGGACGCTGGCCCCCAATATTTCTTGTCTCACCCCTTTGCTGCTCCCCTTGGAGTGTGGTTTGCCATTGTATCTGTCTCTGTCTTTGTCTCTTCGTCTTTGTCTCTGTTCTAAGCACCATTTCCATAGTACTGCCTGCTCAAGAAAAGACACACTTTTTGTTTTCTTTTTGGCTGTTTTAAGTGTCAGTGTGTGGGTGAGTGTGAGTGTGGGTGTGGGTGGATGTGCATGCATGTGTGCATGCATGTGTGCATGTGCATGCACCTGTCTTCTGAACAATGCCATGCTCCTTGTGGAAGCTGGTGCATCACCGTGTATTGACCTTATAATGGCCCTTGTAGGGGCTACCAGGATGCCTTGCTATTTGTGTTCTTACACTTGATTTGGTGTCTCAAGCAAGGGGTTGAGCCAATGCTCGGTGACACTGTCACACATAATGCCCACGCGCAGCATGAATGAGTGCTTCCCTTATATTGCATGCATTCAGAATTTACAGGTATCAGACCTCATGAGGTGCACCAGAGTCCATTGTTTCCCAAGTGTTGCATTGTGGCCACTGCTTTTGTTGGGCAATCAGGTCCACTGAGGTTCATTACACATTGAAATGAGTCTGAACGCGGTCAGTCGGTCCGGAGATCCGGTCTACCCTGGACCCAAAATCTGGCCCCGATCCTGAGATCCGGTCCACTGTTACCAGCTCCAAATGCGTCCAATCAGTTCCTGCAAGGTTCCATGAGGCTTCAGTCAGATAGGCTGAAGCAGGAAATGTTCGTGACGGTGCTTTGCGGTCTTGTGTGCAGAAAAGAAATGCCTGTACACAAGATGCAGTACGTTGTGGTAATGCACTTGAAGAACTGATCCAACGTTGGAAATCGTGTGAGGCGTTTGGTCATTATCATGCCTTCTCATGTGAAATCTGTCCGCATTGCACGTAGTGGATTTATTGTGTTGCTTGAAGTGCCCGCCGACAGTGCATAGGGATTTCCACTCTTACGGACGTTCTCTTACGATCGGTACCATGGTGCTGCCTGCGGTCTGCATTCAGTGGCCAGTCTTTCTCCATGAGGAACAGGGCGGATCAAGTGCGGCGGTGGTGGGATTTCAATACAAAGGTGGCGTATCTAAACTACTGGGTGCCATTGACAAAAAACAGGATGGAGAAAGCAACAGACGGGCAGTAGAATTCACTCGAGTCAACAAATCTAATGAGTGACTGTGCAGCGCCCTGTAGTGCATGAGTCACCGAAATGTCGTACAGTGCAGATTAGAACCTGAGGCGAGTGCCCTTCAGACTCAGCTAATCCTCCCTACGTGTCAGATCCGCTACCACAGCCAATGTGGGATCATCGTAGCACTGGACAGCTCTGAACCTTGATTCCGAGAGGTCATCTCGAGTACTGTGAAGTGAGCGGGCTACGCCAGCTCATCTTGGTCAGCACCAAAAAAAAAAAAAAAAAGAACCTGAGGCGAGTGCCCTGAATTATCTGTCGCCCCAAAAACAGCAATTTTCCAGTGATGCTGCACCCGCATCCGGTTCCCATTGATTTTAATTGGATGTCATAGTGAAAGATTGTCTCCCGAAGATGAAAATTTGTTTGCTTCGTGCAACATGTTGCAATGCCTCAGCATTGCAAAAGACAACAATTCATTACTTGTTGCTAGCTGGCTAGAAAACTGGTTCTGAAGAAACTGAGGCAGGAAATAAACCACACAGGGCATCTGGCTAGTTCGTGCGGGACGCGCCAGTCCCTTCAGAATGGCTTGAATCTGGCATTGTTCAGCTGTTCAAGATCAAAAAGACCAAAGGAACCCAAAAATAAGCAATGTCTGCGTGGCAGGAATGGAAGAGACGATTACAGACACCCAGAGAGAGAACTCAGCACTTGGCGCTTCAAAGGCAGCGGTTTGAGGCGCGGAGGGCCGACGTGCAGACCCTCAATGCCTGTCAGGCCCAGTGAGTGTATGTATTTTATATTTGGACGCATTTCCACACCAGCCGGGACGCGCTGCAGCGCCACGGGCCACACTACCTCGGCCCTGACCTCGGGATGGCGCTAATCGGGGAGGTGGGGAGGCCTATACAACAAGGTCCCACTCAGTAGGGCAGAAGGCAAGGTAGCAAAGGGGGCAACGGTCACGGTGCGCATTCAGCGAAGCCACCCTTTCGCAGCTCCTGAGTAGCCTTCTCCCGCTCACACCCCATGGTGGGGGCAAGGCACCAGTCCAATGGGAATAGGGAGCAGGTCTCCAGGAGAGGAGCAAAAGGCATGGGGTGCTTGTGCGCCCGGAGCCCTGGTGCTACAAGTAGGCGGACATTCTGGTCCTGCTGACATACGCCATGGGTACCCGCCTTCAGCACAATGAGGGTCATCTCCAAGGCATGCCATGGTGTCGTGTGTCTTGTGCTGTGAAAATAGGTGTAGGAGAGGATCATCTCTTGTTTGGCTGTTCTCGTTGCTTGGTGGCAGAACGGTACCGTTGGACAGATTGTTGATTTCGCGAGTTTTCATGAGCACAATCTGATAACAGGGGTTCGCCAGCTACCTAGGCCTGGACCCCCCCACCCAAAAAAAGAAGTCATCTCTTTTCTAGCTGTTCTGTGATATCCATGGGGTTCGTCACTCTTGAGTGGCAGGATTGTGCCCTTCGTCGTCCTCTGCAATCTTTGACGTTTTAGCTCCCTTTTAATGTTTCTCCCACCGGATGTTGGGAGTTGACAATTTTGCCATGAATGTGGCTGCACTCGATAGCACAGCTCCTTGCAGTGATATTCTTGGAGGCTAGACTCCATGTGTGGACTGTGAACTGCCCCGTAAAGCACTCCATGATCTTGGTGCCAACAGGTTCGAGGTGTCGTAAATTTGCTGATCCATCCAGTTGCGCAAGGAGGTTTACCTGAGCCGCATGAGGATGAATCGGAAAAACCACTTTTATTCATGATTTAAACCTGTCAGTCCATTGTTGATAGTGGCATCTGCTGCTGTATGTTTTCAGACTTGCCAATGTATGACGAGCATTGAATGTTAACCATCACAGAATGAAATGTTTCCATCGGTCCTACTTGCTGTTGGCCCTTCTAGTGCAAGCGCTCGCTGACCAGGATGCCTTTCCTGTCCGTGGTATGCCTCCCCTTTGCATTTGCATTGCATTGAATCTCCTTTCGTTTCTGCATGAGGGCTATACTGCATTTGTTTGTGTGTGTTGTGTTCGATAATCCCACAGTACCTTTCTGGTAGGGAGCAATCGTGTGGCCTTTCCAGGACTGTTTGCCCCCAAAGGTACGCAGGGTGCAGGTTCAGTGCAAGTACTAATCCCTAAATTGGCTTCGTGCACCGCATCCCTTGCATTCGTCCATCTCTTCTAGTCTGACACACTTTTCTGTGCATCGCTGTCTCCCTCCTGATATTGGCTGGAAGCTTGGCTTCCTGCCCATGGGGCCCCCATGCTTCGTTTGTTTGCAAGCTGAGGTGTGTGTAACTTGATGTGATGGCACACCTGTCTGTGGTCTGATGGCACTGCTTGTGTGAGGTGGCAACTGCTAAACCTGTTTCTTGGTGTTACATCTGCATCCCACAGCACCTGCGTGCAATTCCTTTTCTTCAGTGGCCCGATACCATGAAACAAGAGTTGAAAGTCCGCTTGAGACAATTGCATGGCAAAGGTATTGAATCCTGCTGGGCTGGCTTCTCTTGTGCTCCGTCCTCACCTCCCCATTGCCCGACACTGACTTGCTGCTGCACCAGTCCTTGCTCTATTGCCTTGCCATCTGCAGCTCATCCACTATGAGAGACCGATGGCCCCATACACATGCCGGTTTGCATGGCCATGTTGGTGACAGGGACAGTCGGATGCCAACAATGATGCCCTTGAAATTTTAGTGAGTGTGCAAGTCTTATGTAGACTGTGTATGTTGTCGCCCTGCAAGAGCATTTTGTAGCTTCCACCATCTTTTGCCAGAATTTTATTTTCACTTCTGTCACCACTGTGTACACCATACACCCAACCTCAGGGACTCCAAGGAATTTAATGAGGGCTGTGTTAAATTTACGTGTCTGATCTGTTCCACTGTGCATTTCAGAATGCTCATGATGTTTTCTAGCGCTGACCTTGTGCAGTGCACGCACTCCACAGGTGAGGTTGCAGTGGCCCACGTTTTAGGTCCCCGCCTGCATGGCTGGTAACGACCATGTGAACAAGCCAAAGTGTTTTTTGGCCTGTCTTTTTCTTTATCCTGGTTTTATTGATCCCTATCCCTTGCACCATACAATTTTGAAAAAATTGATATCTGCAAAGCACCACCCCCTTGAATGCAGGTCCGTGCTTCCTCGGGTTCACAAGTTCCTCGGCCAAAAGAATTTGGCCTGTGAAGAATGCCCATATTTGTTTGTTTGTGATAACCCTGGAGCAAGGCCCAGAAAAGGAAGCAAGGCCATTGCCAGAACCTTGCCAGAACACCATTCCGAAGCAGAGAAAGTATGGAATTTTGGGGATACATGGGGGCAGGGGGGGGGCATGAAAGGTTTACATGCAGTCCATGGGTCCCGTTTCACAGTGTTGCCTCTTTTCTCCCATGGACCATGTGCGTTACATTCTGCTGAAGGTTGTCCCTGACCCACGGAGGGGTTGGGTATCACCTGGCTGGCTCTCCGATTTTTCACTAGTCTCCACATTTCCCCCCATTTTCCCCCATTTGTCCAACATCTTTTCCCCACTTTCCCCCGTTTATCCCACTTTCCCCCATTTTCCCCCATTTCCCCCCATTTCCCCCCATTCCCCCCCATTTTTCCCAATTTCCCATTTTTCCTCAGGAATGTTGTCAGGAACCTTATTGCCGGCTGTGTCGGGAATTTCTGGGCTTTGCTGGAGACTGTGCCATTTCGAGGCACATTAGATGCAGCATACTGACTGATGCCTTAGATGCAGTCATGTACAGACGCCTGATTCTGCTGTCAGTGGACTTTGCTGTGCTTTGCCGACGTGTTTTGTGTCCACCACTCCGTCAACCTCTGTAGATGGGCTGTTCCAAATGGGAATCCGTCACTTTCTTCGACCAGCCATGTTGATGATGGTCCATTTGAAAAACTTGACGACTTTTGCATGCCATTCTATGGGTTGGCAAGCACAACAGGTCTGCCATGTGCTGATTGTAACACCCCCCGACTGCCACAACTCCCCGGGGCGATGGGGGAATTTTCACATCTAGAATTTTCTGTAAATGAGTTATGGGGAAGATTCTGCCTGTAACCTCTGTGTCTAGCAACCTCCCAAGTAAATGGAAGGTGACAGTGACGGCGCATCGGGTACTGAGTTACTTCGGGCAAGAATGTGCATGGCGCATGTGGTCTGGCAAATGTGATGGCATGTTATGTTGGACCAGGAACATGCCAGAGACTGGTTGCCCCAAGCGTTGCATGCACTGGCTCAACCTGCTTACCAAAATCTGCTGCCAAACTAATTCCGGCACGGGGACAGAAGGCAACCTGATATCACTCATTTTGCATGATTTGGGAGGATGGCTGCAGCTCTGGGAATGATGTGGTTGGTTTGGGGGAGGAGGGGGCAATACATTGTTGCGAAGACTGTGTTGTGTGTTGTCATGTGTTGTGTGATGGGTGTCTGCTTGTGTTGTGCACTGTGTGTCACGTTCAATGTGTAGTGCATATCATGTGTGATGTGTGGTGTACATCTTGATGTGTGACGTGTAGCATGAATGTGGGCATGGAAAATGGATGAATGTTGAGTGCATGCATGACACATGAACGTGGAGGTGGAAAACTGTGCGAAATGTCCCTTGCATGACACACCGCGAGTCGAAAGCGATGTGATCTGTGCTGCATGGGTGGTGCAAACAGATGCTGATCAGTCAGTTGATGCTCAAATTCATGCACCTGATGCTTCTCAGGATTGTGCCACGGGTTCCAATCCGCATTTTCCCCAAAAAGTAAACCGCATCACACATTGGATTGTCTGCACTTTTTTGTTTCAGGGCAGGTGTAGTCTTGGTAATTCTACGGATGCTTTGATTTTTGCCGTTTTTTTTCACCGTTTGTGTACTTTTGAATACGCTGAGGGATCATTATTTAGGATTTCGTATAGGGCACAGCAACAGGGTGTTGTACAGCACAACGTGCACCGCAATCGTTGTTTTAGGGGGGGGGGGGGGGGCGGAGGTTTTGCTCTTGGGTCCCCATGGTGTGCACTCCAACCCTGATCCTGCATCCCTAATTGTCTCAGTCTGTTCTGATTCTTGCACGTCACAGCCGCCCGCCCGCCCGCATATGTCAGTGTGCCACATCAATGGGGTGAAGAACAGACTGCACACGTACTCTCATGGTACTCTCGAGGCAGTCTATGGAGCTGTGTTGCAACAGGCTGATAGCTGTATGCTATCTATGCGGCCCGTAATTTGGCTGCTTATCTGGGCATTGGGTCTGGCAGCAATGTCGGATGTTCGCAGCTTAACCAAGCCGGGGAATATTCACGGGGGGGGGGGGGGCAAATCCAATTTACACTGTAAATTACGTAAATCACCCCAAAGAGAGGTTGTTAGATCAAGCGTAGGTGTGGGTGTTGTATACCCCCTTTTTGGGGTTCATTCGCGTAGCATACCCCAAGGCATGATATTTGATGTCCAACCCCTTGTAAAATCATTATTTTGCCCAATAAGACCATCCCCCAATGGATTTTTTGATTCTGAGGCCTCTATCCCATGAGATTGGATATCACTTTTTTTTGGGGGGGGTCAAAAGTTTGTGCTCAAAACAAGGGTCAGATTGGGCAGAGCTGACAAGCCGGCTGGCGCCGTCGGCGGTCGGCCGACCGGGATTTGAACTGCCGACCTGTATGTTGGCGGTCGGCTGCATTACCATTCGACCGCTGCTTTATCTAGCAGTAGCAAATCTCCCCATTGCTTGTAGCCGAGTGTGCCACTGAAAAAATCAAACTGTTTGTTTCTGTCTGCCTGCCTGCCTGCTTGCCCGACTGACTGTCTAACTGACTACTTGCTTGACAGACTAACTAATTGGCTGATTGTCCGCCTCTCATCGAGGTGCACCGCCGAAGGCAATAGAATTTTTGTAAATTGCTCAACAAGTGGCGTAATTTTCTGTAAATTTTTATAAATTTGATGTAAATTGAGCAACCCAAGTGCTTTGCATGTTGTTATATGTAGAGTTAGATATGTAGGTTGTCTAGGATTGTGAATATTGAATATGAACTTTGTAAATTCTTCTTTGATATGTCAGCTTTTTCATTGTCGTGTACTATGCGTGCACAAGAATCACCTCGAAGAGAGGTTGTTAGATCAAGCGCAGGCACGGGCGTCGTATACCCCCCCTTTTTGGGGTCATTCGCGTAGCATACCCCAAGGCATGATATTGGATGTCTAACCCCTTGTAAAATCATTATTTTGCCCAATAAGACCATCCCCCAATGGATTTTTTGATTCTGAGGCCTCTTTCCCCTAAAACTGGATATCACTTTTTTGAGGGGGGGGTTGGGGGGGGGGTCAAAAGTTTTCGCTCAGAAGGCTTCAAGCAGTGGGGAAGCACATCGCTAACACACAATTGCTAGTCGAATGGTAACGCAGCCGACGTACAGTTTTCGGTCGGCGGTTCCAAACCCGGTCGGCCGACTCTTGGCAGCGGCGCTGCCGCCAAATTCGCCCGACCGGGATTCAAACCGCTGACCCAAAAGACGCCGGCCAGCTGCATTACCATTCGGCCAATGCTTGATTTGAGGCGAAGGGTCTCCCCACTGCTTGGGGACGCATCTGCCACTAACAAAAAACCCAAACTGTGTGTTTCTGTCTGACTGACTGCTGGCGTGGCTTAGGGACTGATTGGCTGACTGTCAACCTCTCTTTGAGGTGCACTGCCGAAGGCAATAGAATTTTAGTGTTAGTTGGCGAACCTCAATCCTTTGCACGTTACACGATGTAGATTTACACATATAGCAACTGGCTTGCTTGTAGTGAAGCTTCTAGATTACTGTTTGTTGTGACAGTTTTTGTCATGTGATGTGGGTGCGCAAGCAGGAAGCGGCGGCTGAGTCAAAGTCGAAGGTGCCCCCTCAACTCTGTAGCAAGTGCAGAATGAGCGCGCGGCAAAGAATTCCAAGCCCCGCAATGGTTTTGAGTTCTCATGGAAGCCCCCCACCGCCACCTCGCCACAACAACCCCCACAGTCCTCTCACCCTCCCCCACTCTGCAAACTAACAATACAACGAAACTAATGTATGTACCCCACCCCAACCGCAACGACCCCTTTCCCCTGCCCAGCACAGAATGCACCAGATTTTTTGCACTTTGTTTCTCAATTTTTTGGCTTCTTTCTGCCCACGTGGCAACACAAATTTTGGACCACAGCTCGGGTCCATGGTGCATTCCCCATCCCCATGACCCCCTCCACCCCCCCCCCCCCGGCAGTGCTTGGGCAAACCCACCTAAAACAAACCCAGCCTACCGGTATAAATAAGTATGCATACACACTTTTTCTGATCCAAACACCAAACGCACCATGCAAACGGCAGGAAAACACCACTTGGGGTCACAAGGCCCAAGCAACCAATCATCAAAACTCCACATATTGTGTTATGAGTTTTCCAGATTGGTTGGGCTGTTGAGTGACACCGTCTTTGTCTTAAATTTACACTTTTTTTGAAAGAAATTTACGCCACATTGGGGAAAATTTACACCTATTTACACAAGGTGGGGGGCGGGGGCCAAAAGCACTGTAAAACCCCCGTAAATCCCCGGCTTGAGCTTAACGCACTCAATGACATTGTGGCTTGCCAGGCCCAGCAGCACATCCTCAAGCGGCTTTTCTAGAGTATAGAGCTAGATTCAGATCAGCACGTCTCGGGTACAATCTGAAAACAACCCAGCTGACCCCTTCAATAGGGTAAGTGGTTCCCATCCATTGCATGGAGCAATCATCATGGAGGCTGAGCGCGGGTGTGAGTGGTGGGAGGATGCCACATTGTAGCCAAGGTAACTGCATCTTGCTGAGATGAATAGGGCACCATAGACCATGGACAGTGGGCAGTGAGGTGGGTGGGGGGCGGCAGCCCCCATGATGTACCCAGTGCGCAGCCACACGCGGCACAGGCAGTCTGTGGAGATGTGCCCAGAATTGTGCCTATCAGTGCATGCCAGAGGCCCGCAGAATCGTACATCACAGCTCACCCGCCCGCCCGCATGTGTCAGTATCCCACGTGAGTGGGGTGAAGAAAAGACTGCATACGTGCTGTCATGGTACTCTCGAGGCGGTCTATGGAGCTGTGACCTAGAATTGTGCCTGTTGGTGCATGCAAGGGTGTCACAGAACGAGCTTCCATCACGCCACACATTTCACAACATGTATCTGAACCCACGTAATTCACGCCGCACACACCACACACCACACACCACACATCATGCATAGCACACCACTCCCCATGCACCACACACCATCAACCATATGTCACAACCCACGCTGCGCGACCCACCAAAAACCACACGCAACGCTCGTTGCATCCACGCACAGCACACACAACAACACACAACACTGCACACTGGCTGTTGCAGTGTCAATAAGCCCAAATGGTTTCTTGTCAATCAAGCCATCGCCGCTATGCCTGAATCCCGGGAATCCTGCAGCACCACATATATTTTGCCATGGACAGCCCATCGGGTATGTGCCCATGTCCTGCCCTTGTTGAGGAAGGACACAAGGTCATAGGCACCGTTGGTGTCAGCCAGACAGGTTCTCCTGCCCACGTGTTGTATTCAATGGCTTCACGCCTCCTACCGCGTGAGGCAGCCAGAACCCAGCCAGTCCTGGCCTACAGCAGCCTGCGAAATGCGAAATTAAAGGCTGTTGGGGGGTCAATTCCCTGTAGAATTGTCTGGGAGCCTATGCCTGCAAACAGCAGCCTGTGGCTGTGCTCCTCGGCATGATGCACCATGCTCTGGCCACACTCTTTTTACTGTTGCCCTCATTGTCTGTTGCGACTACTTCGGGCTGGCAGTGATACAGCAGGTGACCTCTGAAATTGGTTGCGACATGCTGGGGGGTGGGAGGAGTCCAAATTGATACAAAGACCAGAATTCCGCCCGCATGCGACCGTTGAACTGTTCTCCTTGGTGAAGGGCAATTTGAAGTGGGATGTGGGCGTGCGGAAACCGTGCTTCAATGACCACTCCTGGTCTACTGTGGGCTGTGAGATTTGCAGCCAACTGCAATCCAATCAATCAAGAAAAGTTCTGTGTGCGTTATTGCTCCACTGTGATTGTAGGCTGAGTCAGGGTCATTTACAGCGTCAATGGTCAATGTGAAACATCCCGTACACCTCAACATATTGGCAGAACAGCAGGTGACAGGAGGACGCTCCAGCCTCTCTGTGTTTTCCGCAAGGGTTCAAGCATGCAAGAATACAGCAGGCAATTCTGCATTTCACATTTCCATGACCTAGTTTTACACGGAACAATATTACTTCAAATTACAGCAAGCAGGATTTTCGGCAACCCAAGGCTCCACAGCGCACAAGAGATTTTCGGAACACTTCTGGAGCAGTTCCAGTGCAAGGGAGGTGGTGTCAGAATTGTTGGGACAAGGAGTAAGTGGTTGTGGCGCAGGTGTGTGCACCAGCCACCAGGTTGAGTACGTGAATGACGGACCCAGACTGATCCAAAGTCCGCCCGCACGTTCGGTTTGAGGTCGGCTGTGTGCACGAACCATTGAGCAGTTTTAGCCTCCGAGCTCCAAGTTTGCAACGCAAATGAGACTTTGCATCATTGTCACCGCATGCGCTACCTTGGGGCTTGGATGGCCAACCAACCCTGCAGGTCCCCAAACCCAGTAGCCTGGGCAACCGGGGTTCGGTGAAGGACCCTTGCTGTCATGAAGTCATAATCTGATTTGAATAACGCCGCGAGTGTTGGCAGCTATGAACAGAATGCAGAGGGCCAATATGTGCCAGGCCATAATATCAACGTGACCACAAGCATGACTGATCCACAGAGCGAACTGCTGCGCACAAACTGAACATTTAGGGCGTCTGAGACCAGTTGGATCCTGTCGCAGTTGTGGAAATACAAAGTGCCACACGTGGGACCTACAAGGCCTCGATGATTGGGCAGTGAGGTAAACGAGGGAAGAAAAAGAAAGCGCCATGCTGCATTGTTGAGAGGGACAGACCTGACGGAAACAAATGGAGAATAGGAATTTTCAAGGTGATGCACCCTGGGTTGGAGGAGCTGCAGAGGGGGTAAGGGAGCGGCATTTGGAATCAGAAAGAGCAACAGAAGCATCAGGATCAAGGAGTGGCCAGAAGGGCGTATTTGTGCACAGGGGGGGGGGGGGGGCACTGGTTTCTGGTTGGTTTGCCAATGAACGGGGGCAGCACAGGACCCGCCCGCCCATGCCCTGAAGATGGTTCCTTGCGATTGCAAAGAGAAAAGAACACACCGCACACCGAACGCCACCCAAAATCTTGACGCGCTCTAGAATGGCTGACCAACAATTTACCTTCGCATGACCTGACCCTGCCATATGCCCGCCAAATTACCACAGCCCCATTATTGCGGCTCGGTACTGCACATTTGTTCCTCGCTCGCCCTCCCTCTTATTTCCCAGGTTTTACAAAGTGCTGAAAGACAGTGGAGGATCCTATATCGGTGGCGATCACCCTTTGATTGGCCCAATGGTAGAGGTGTGTAGCAGTCTTAACGACCCGATTTGGTCCGTGATTGATCCTACATGAGCACGTGCATGTCAAGCCATTCTGAGGTGCACACAGGTTGGTTCATGTACCATTGGTCACCATCTGCTGCAAACCCTGCAATACTGGCCGTGGTTTATGCATGAGGGTGGTTATTTTCGGTCTGAGGTCAATGCCAAAGCGCGTGATTTTGTTCTCGTACGCTGTGGTTTGGATACAGATGACTAATTCAGCAAAATGTTGCCATGGGCCAGAAAATTTGGGACATTTCATATGTCAGTGTATCTCCCGCCAAAGTTCAGGGGGATAGTCGAAGGAATAGAAGATAGTCGAAGCTAAGGATTTTGGCCGCTTTCTGCGGGCTGCCGTTGATCCCACCCATATGCAAAGGATGTGAATTTTTGATGTTTCAGGTGGGATATTGGAGACACGGGTGGGGAGGTTGTTCTGGGCCTGCCAAACTGGTCTTGCACCTGCTCTCATGCCTTTACGTTGGTGTCATTAGGATCTGAATCCTGGTGCTGATCAAAATGCGTCGGTGCTGTATTGGACAGAAGTGGGCAAATATGAAAAGTCACAGTCTGTACTCGTGGTGCAGGTTTGCTGGGAATGTCAAGGGACTCGAGCTGTTTGTGTAAGGGCACGGTGCAGAAACGGGGATGGCCGTGGTGCGGGTCTGCAATCAGGGGCAAAGGAAGGTGGATTGTGGCTGTGCAGTTGTGTCGTACTAACGCGGACATGATGTAGCACAAGTGTTTGGCAAGCACAGATGCGGGGACCTGGACTACGAGTTCTTGAGGGATGTATTGTTTGTCGCTTCAGAGGTTGCAGACCCCTATGTAGCGTTCCTTACTTCTTTAGTATATTCCCCAGTGGGCCTCTTCCCTTCACAAATAGTGCCCTTGTTGCCCGTCCCCAATATGGTATGGGCGATGTATCCATGGTATTCTTCTCCGGTCTGGGGTCCCTCAGACGGTAGGCTTATGTAGACTCTAGCTCCAACTCCAACTCTAACAACAGAACAAAAACAAAAAACAAAGCACGTTCCGTGCACGTTGATCTGTTGACACCATCGCTCTCCGCAAAGGAGAGTCCATGGCCGCAGCTCAACGTGCAAAATGTGGTCGGGAATCCCACCCTTCTACTGTGGTAAAGAAGGAGGGACATCATCTCCTTGGTCAGCAGTAGCAGAGCCCCATGCTACTCCTTCCCCCACATCTCTTGGATCAAGCAACATGTCTGCAATATGTACTGTAAGGAGTTGAGGGTTCTTCAGCAGGAAGTGCAGGGTTATGGAGAATTGGGAACGCTATGGACAAGTGGAGGGGTCTTGTTCCTTGCAGAGTTTGGAGAATGCTGTGCAGGTTTGTGGAGGGTCAATTATGCTTTTTTTTTAGCTTTCTTTGCAATATGGCGTGTTGTGCTGGTTCATCAATATCGCAATAAATCAAAGCACAGTACAAATAGCTGCGCCTTGTTTTCCTCGGTGTGCACACAATACAACCGTGTAGTGTTATGACACACACATACACACATTTAGACGCTTAAACATAGCCACAGCACAGCCAACTCATAACCCTCTTTGACTATTGCAATGCTCCATAAGCCACTGCACGCTATAATACGGCTTTACAACCTTGAAGCACCCTGCATGACCCTCAGCAACCCACTCTATGTGCACACAACCCCCCCAGCACCTTTGAACGGGGAGATAGGGGAGTAGGGGTCGGGGAGGGGGTTTGACCTTCCTTCTTAGTCATGGCACTTGCAGTGTCGGGTGGGGCAGCTAGGGGGTGTGTTGCGCGCTGTGCGCAAATATTGTGCAAGACCATACCCAAGTAGTCCCATGTATGTACCTAAAGATTCAAATGAAACTGTGCAGGCTCCCGAATGGGGCAGCTACCTGTCCATCGTTGATGGCTCTCTTAACCCCGTTCCTCACTGTGACCTTGACTAGGTGTGGCCCAAAGAGGTCATGGCTGAAAATCGCGGGCTGACCGTCTAGGACTTGAAAAATGCATGGTCCAAATTTGTTCATTCTGCATGCGCTTTCCACTGTGTTGTGAGGTGGGGTTGAGGTTACAATTTGGGACCCTAGGTGGCTTGCGGGGTGGGGGTGGGGTGAATCATGAGGCTGTCCAACATTGTGGGGGTGTAGTATGGTTTGTGCCACTTGAGCAACCCCCCCCCCCAATACTCCCTGTCATATGCGCACTGTGCCGACACGCCCCCCCACACAACAGAAACATAGCTACACAGATCGGCTGAATCATTTCACCATGTTAAGTCCACGCCTCCACACTTGCAAACACCATGGCATGCCTTGGGCGGTGGTTGCGCTTTGGCTGTGGCGGCCTCCTTTCCGCTTTTTGCCATAAGGACAATAAGAGCCAAACCATACACACTGTGTTTTGGTGGGAGAAGGGGGAAAACGGGGGAAAGGGCGGGAAAACTTGTGAAACCCCGGGAAAATGTTGGAAGATGTGGTAAACGTGGAAAATCACCTCGAAGAGAGGTTGTTAGATCAAGTGTAGGCGCAAGCGTCACGCCCCACCCCTTTTTGGGGGTTGTTCGCATAGCATACCCCAAGGCATGATATTGGGTGTCTCACCTTTTGTAAAATCATTATTTTGCCCGACCAAAGAATCCCCAATGGATTCTTTGATTTTGAGGCCTCTATCCCCCTGAAAACTGGATAATATTTTTTGGGTGGGGGGGTCCAAAGTTTGTGCATTGAAGGGTTTGAACCAGGGTCATTAAAAAAAAAGCTCAACAGCCGATCGGCTCTTGCCGGCGGTCGCCGGCCGGGAACCGAACCGTTGCCAGGCCAAATGATGGGCGAGTGTTCCACCAGTTGACCACTGATTGTTCTTGTTGACTAAGGGTTCCCCACTGCTTGTAGCTGTATCTATCTGTATATATCTGCCTGCTTGCTTGCCCAACCGACTGCCCACCTGCCTGATTGACTGGCTGACTGATTGGCTGACTGTCAGCCTCCCTTCGAGGTGCCTGGCCGAAGGCAATACAATTTGCGGGGAGATGGACCAAATTTGGGGAAGATGGACCAAATTTGGACCAAATTTGTGTGTGTGTGTGTGTGTGTGTGTGTGTGTGTGTGTGTGTGTGTGTGTGTGTGTGTGTGTGTGTGTGTGTGTGTGTGTGTGTGTGTGTGTGTGTGTGTGTGTGTGTGTGTGTGTGTGTGTGTGTGTGTGTGTGTGTGTGTGTGGAGGGGGGGGGGTAGGCACTCAGCATGCAAATGGGATAGTTGTGGTTGTTGGTGCCGCACTTGTTGCTTTAATTGCTTCACACATTTGTCTGAATCTTGTACTATTTGTTTAGTGTGCAACATTGCACAGTCATTCCACCCGTGGAGGGATCCTCTTCCTCTTTTCATCATCCTCCCATGCCATAGATTCTCTTCCCTCATCTTTTCATGCCTTTGAGTGCTGGGTTTCCCTCATCACATCATCGCTTGCCTCCCCTGCGACTGTCCTCCTCTCCATGACCACATGCTTACTTATGCCACCCCCCAGCCCATTGGCCCCATTTTTGTGTGTTCCCCCGCCCCTATTTTTCCACTGCTTATCCCGTGTTTCCCTAGTTTTCCTGTATGCGATGGTTTTGGCGCCTTAAGAAGGAGGGGTTCAGTGTTATGTGCCAAAAAGCAGCAAGCTCCCCCTCTACTCTTCAAGGTGCCTTGCCGAAGGCAATGGTTCGGAACTAGGGAGGGGGCATGCTTGGTGTTTGTTTGTCGACCAATCCGGGTAACCCCAGTCCTCAATGCAGGAACTAGAATATCATAGGTCAGTTTCTAGATTGAGGATTTTTGTCCCCTACAATTCCATTCCCCTACTGTCAACCTCCCCATCGACCTTATCAATGTGTGAGGCTGTGCAGGGCCAAGCTTTGTGTATGTTGAAACATTTGTGCAAGCAGTCACACATAGGCTTGGCTGGGACCCTGTGCAACGTTGCACATTGACTAGGGCATTGAGGGGGGTTGATAGTGGTAGAAGCGCTTTAAAAACGACTGTTGGGAGAACCCCTGCAGCTTGCTGTCCCCCAAAACGCCGCATCAAAGCATCACACACAAGTGTGCCTTGGCATCTTGAGGAAGAGAGCCACACCAATCCTGTCTGTAGTGATGGTCACCTTGGAGGTCAACGGGTGGCACTTTAAAGCAACGGTATCCTAGGTATCCCGGTCTTGTGGCAGGGAAAGGTCTAGGTATCGCTAGGGACACATCACATATTGCTCTGAAGGGCCTTTTACTCAGCATCGTTGCTTGCATACAGATACCAAAACCACATTCTCAAAACTCATCCCACCTCACGTTGTTCTGATCACATCTCTAGCAAGTTGAAACTCAAAGTTTGTTGTAATGAGCCACGTCATTTGGAACCATCCCCGGAGTCTCTGCCACAACTCATAAGGGATGGAAGATACCCGGCATGGGCCATCTTGATCCCAAAAAGAGAAGCAAGATGGGGTCCACAAACATATCCATCTTGTGATTACTTTCCTATGCCATGCGCTTATCAATGCCACCCCAAAGCTTCACCCGGCTCTCTCCAACAGGCTGCTACCCAAGGGTCAAAGTCCTTTGATATGCGTGGCGCCTGATATGGGCGGGGCTCCACCGCACCGCAAAGGACTCTGACCCATGGGTTTGGAAGAGGTGTCCCCAAGATTGTCCATCCCCACCTCTAGTGGGTCTCAAAGTGGATTAGCTTTAGGCCCACAAAGAGACAAGGAACCCCTTAGGGAATCCGGTGTCTACTCTACTCTAGTGTGTATGGTTAGCATGGTGGTGGGCATGCTTGAAGGCCCATGGAAAACAATAAGACATTGTAAAAAGCACACAAACCAATAGATCATGGCCCATACTAATTCAAGGATCCAAACTTCAGATTCTGGCAAATCTTCAGTTATGTTGGACCTGGGTGGATAGATGGGGGTTACATGAGAGTTGGGGAGCTAGGTTGCTCCCTCTGCTTGATACAAAAGGACTCATGCAACCATATCCGTCCTCACACCAGCTTTGTTTTCGCACCTTGTCAAGGGACACCATTCGGGTGTCACGTTGCCTGTGTCAAACGGAGTGGTTATTGGCATTGGTAGTGTGCACCCCAGATATGCAATGTGATGTGCAATGTTTGTCCCGCCCTAGCACCACAACACAACATTGTCGCACCATCACATGGTGTTGCTTGATCCCATACATCATAGGGTGTCCTATGAAATAGTTTTGTTGCACTTCGCATTTCACTTTTCAATTCATTTTGCATTTCGATTGTTGGAAAGAGTACTCGTCATCGGCTGAGTATTCGGGTTCAGACAGCAAAGGTTCATTGGTATATCCAAGCAAATTATACCCTGTGGCCAATGTGGCCCTTGTGGTGCGACGGAAGCATTCCCACTATGGAAGCTGGCCCGTCTTTATGTTTGCTCTCCCAACTAAGCCTCCACATTTGCCAATGCCAAAATGACTCCCCTCGCCAACGCTGCAGAAAAATGCCAGTTTTGTTCTTGGAACCTCCTACTGTGACACTGGCATGCTCACTCACTGACTGTGCAACCCCATCCCTGCAAGAAAAGTCACCATTATCACCCCCGAAGCCCGACATGTTCCTATCGTTACGTGTCACACCGGGCCCCTGGTCTCGCATAACCCCATGCAATGGGGCAGTAGATATACCCAACCATGCATCCTATATCCTATTTCTTCTTCTTCTTAGCCAACACATACGCCTGAGATCCACAGCTTAGTTGCACAGTCCCCCAACCCATCTGGGCACTCTCTGCTACGTGCCCCTCTCTCGTTCATCCTGTTTGCGACCCCCCATCTCCCCCATTGCCTATTAGAAAAATGCCAAAGTTGCACATAGTGCCATGGAGGGCCTCACAGGTGTGGGTGTGCTGGGCACGGGCTGCTCTCTTTCCCAGTCCCCATTCCTTTGATGTAATAGGTGGAGAGGGGGTAGTGACTGGCAAAAGGGCAAGGGTTGTGCACGTCTTCTCCTATTCCCTCCCCTGCTGTCCTCGCACCTCAGACCCTCCTCCTCCATGTTATCCCTCCTGTGCTCTCCCCACTGGCGAAGTGCTGTCCCCTGCTATCCTCTTCACACAATATTCAAGCCTCCAATAACCCTCCATGGCCCTGAAGGTGTACCTCATTCATGGCATCCACCTTGTACTCCACATTTTGTGCAGTGGGATTCAGTGCCCATTTTTGATAAGCCCCAGCAGCGCTTCACACTTCAAGTGGAGCTGCTCTCCAATGGCACTATTATCATGCGTTACGACCAGCTCATGGACGAAGGCGCCACCAGCAGCACCAAGTCACCCCCTTTCGTTGGACTTGTGTGGAGCAAGGTGCAGAGACGGATTCTGCAGTATCCGACGACCAGTAACACTGTTATTCGGCTTGAGTATGAACAAGGTATGGGACGCTCATATCTCCGTGCCCATGCCACAACCTATGAACAAGGTATGTGTTGAGTGGATGAAAAGGCCTTGGAAGTGGGTACTGTGGCCGAGTTGGACCAAAGAAGTGAAATCTGCAGGAGCCGCTGGCTTGCGTGTACCATGCCTCCTCCCCAAAAAATGGCAAATTGTTGATGAATGGAAAAAATGAGGGACTTATATGTTTTGGATCCACGGGTGTTGGTTGATGTGGCAGTGGTTATTAGCTGGCCTGTGGGAAAACAGTCGTCTTATGTTCACCAGCAGCTGCCCATTTGGGGCTCCATTGCCTCAACCGGGGAAGGCATCACCCTACTTTTTGCAGGGGTGCATAGCTGCTTCCACCTGTGCATAACTGATTTGTAACCAATTTTGGGTTCTTCGTAAGGTTCTTGGTACAGATTCTTTGTGCGATGAATACTTTTGTGTACACAAAAAGTTTCTGTACAATTAATCTCGGAGTCAAGTGGGCACCCAGGGAACAATCATACATCCGGATGCTCTGCCACTTTATGTTTACTGTAATAGCATGCCCCCCCCCCCCCCCCCACCCACATACACACCCTGAGGTGACAACCTGATCCAAAAACAGCGACTGTTGTTAATTGAGGGTTACCAGCAGCCACCATGGTCGGCCAGGCAAGATCCTAACCCAAAGACAGTCGCCAAGCGATCCAGTATATCTATGGAAAACTGTCGCACATAACACTGAATGCTTTGGCCAATCTGCTTTTAATGCTTTCTGGGAATCTCCACACTGCACACTTCTTTTTGCTCCCTGTCAGTCCCTGTGAAGAAACTTCTTGCACACAGATTGCCCTGCACTCAGATTGAGGCATCATTCCCCTTGCACTGAAGCACTTTTTTCTTTGCACTGGGCCCTCATTCCCTCAGCACTTGGGCTGGCGTCGCCTTCACTTCTGCTGCAGATGACACCTGCGGAAGGCACAGCACTTGTGGTGCTTGCCTCGGGCAGACCAGCATTGGGTGGGACGAAGCCACTGCAGCATATAAGACGGTGCCGTGCCAGTGGTGCAGTAACCTGAACCACTGTTTGCCTGGAGATGTGGTGCCTGATTTCTGCGCCCGGGCTGACCTTTTCTCGGAAAGTTGTGACCGTGGAGACGTGCATGGTATGTCTCGAGTGAACGACAGCCTTGTGCTCTGGGGCGATGGGATGTGCATGGTTTGTAGTGTGCGTTGTGCTGTTGTGCTGGGGTGTGTGTTTGTATATGATGTCGTGCTGTGCAATGGATGTGATTGTGCTGTCATGGATAAACCTGCCGTGGCATGCCTGGTATGCGATTTTGTGGTAGGTTACTGTGATGTTCTGCTGGGTGTATCATTGTATGGTATGTGATTATGGAGGTGCGTATGCCCATGCGACTGGGGTGTTATGCAGGGAATATGACTGTAAGTTGTCCATGCTGTGCAGGGATGCTCATAAGTCAAATTTTGTGTCGTGTGACTGTGTAGCATCTGACTGCGGCGTTCACATGCCATGCATAACACCACTATCAAATGCTATGCAGTCACACAGCATGGACACAGTCATACCATGCACAACACCACAGTCGCGTACCATGCCAGACACTACAACCACATACCATGTATGACTGGTGTTATGCGTGGTACGTCCATGTACTGGTAGGCGTGGTGTGTGACTGTTTGGCGTGCGACTGTGGCGATTCGCATGTACCCGATTTTCACATCATGCATGATGTGTGACTGTGGTGTTGTGTTGTATGTGGTGCGATGTATGTTAGGTGGTTTTATTGTATGTGATGATACTCCATGCATGACACCTGACTGCCCTTTTGAGGACCGTGTGCGATTTTGGTGTTATGCATGGGATGTGACTGCGGGGTTGTGCATGGTCTACACTGCGGTGTTTGCATGATGCTGGATGCAATTTTGGTGCTGTGCATGCTTGGTGACTGTGGTGTTGCTCAGGGTTTGTGATTGTGGTGCACCAACTGGCCAGTTGGGGTCTGCAGCCCGCCATAAGGCATTTCGGGGGGTTGGGGCAAGCCACTGTGCCAAACAATTGTCCATGCGGATACCACCACAGCCACATGTCATACGTGACACCACATTCACATACCATGCACAGCACACTCCGTTAATTCTTTCCACCCCCGATGGATCTCAGCCCCTTACCTCTTTTGGAGATGGTGGCATGATCATTTGTTTTGGCTGCTGATCTGCAAAACTCTTGGGTGCACAATAAGACACAGGAGTGCAGAAGACAAACAGAAGAGGGAGGTGCTGTGCATGTGACTGTACACAGGCTACAGCAGAGACGAATCTTAGCAATCTCAGCATGCTCTCCTGAGCCCCACGCATCATGCTTCCTTGCTGTGGAGACAGGAGGTATTTTTGGATGCACGGCTGTTTATGCTTACCCTAACTGCTGATCTGCCAGTGTCATCCATCCTCTCCGTCTTTGTATGGCCCTCGTTTCCATTGGGGCGGTTCCATCAAAACCCCCCTGGCTGCATGCTCTGAGCTGCCATGCTCATGCCTGGCATGGCTGCGGATGTGTGTGTGTGTGTG
Source organism: Eutreptiella sp. 'Long Island Sound 2002' (assembly GCA_964036045.1). Classification (NCBI taxonomy): domain Eukaryota; phylum Euglenozoa; class Euglenophyceae; order Eutreptiales; family Eutreptiaceae; genus Eutreptiella; species Eutreptiella sp. 'Long Island Sound 2002'. The sequence goes on along the minus strand of OZ038378.1, from coordinate 199,748,329 downwards.
TGTGTTTGTGTGTTTAAGCGCTGGGGTTAGCAGGGTTGGGGGGCGGGCCTGGCCAATGCACACCCCTCCTCCCTCGCCCAGGACTGGTCACTGCGTCACGGGAAAACCCTGATGAGCCCCGGGAAGGCGCCGAAAAGTTACCTGCATCTTCACAGGCAGGCTGGCGGGCGCCCTCCCGTGGCAACAAACATGGGCATTGCAAATTCTGTCCGCCCTGGCATGGGCACGGGTGGGCTTGCAGAGCGACTACCCAAGGATGGTCGTCCGGCGCGCCCTGCATAAAGCGGTGCGTCGTGTGTATACGGCATCACCCTTGTACGCCGAAAACACTATGCACGCGGCATCTGCGGTCGCCCACTACTGCCGTGCATGCGGGTCGACGCATGCAAAAAGGTTTTGCACTGGCTGCAGGCGAATGTGGCCTGGGAGGTGCACACACACACCGACAAGGTCATGGGAGGTGCACACAGACACTGACAAGGTCATTCCCCGGGAATTCCGTCCGGAAGGCTATGAGCCAGCCTATTGCCGCGACGCAACCCTGCTGGCCCGCCTGGCACACTGTTCTAACCGACGAATTTGTGTGTGTGTGTGTGTGTGTGTGTGTGTGTGTGTGTGTGTGTGTGTGTGTGTGTGTGTGTGTGTGTGTGTGTGTGTGTGTGTGTGTGTGTGTGTGTGTGTGTGTGTGTGTGTGTGTGTGTGTGTGGCTGGCTGTGTACAGTGGCACGTGAACCTGCTTGACCACGATGGAGCAGGGAGGTCCTCAGGGTTGCACTGTCACTCAGAAAGGCGCCTGTCGCCCATGGTTTGTTTCTGCACTCCATGTTTTGCGGCCTGACGAGAATTTGAGGCGGTCCAGTGCAGTGCCCTGTTGCCTTAAGGGTTGTTGTGGTGGATCTCTTTTCGTAGTGTGTGTGGCTGGGTGGGAGCACCCAGAACAGATTGCAACGTAAATAGATGGCTTTGGTATGAACGTTCACGAACTCCTCTGTGGATGTATCTAGGTCTGGTGAGGGGCTGTGCCGACTTTATGATTGCCATACTTTATGCACTCTTTGGCAGACCAAAAGACGTCTAGGGCTGCCCTGCAGCTCCTGAGGAGTTTTCTCCAACTGCTTATCTTGCTTTGTTCTTGTTTCGCGGTTCTCAATGTGTGTGTGTGTGTGTGCGTGTGTGCGTGCGCGCGTATGTTGTTTGCAGTCAGGTCGGAATCCACCTCATCAACTGTTGTCCAGGGTATTACTACTTTCAGCAGATCAAGTACAAGCCGACCAGCAGCTTCCCAAGTATCCAAGACCGCCCCATCCGACCTCTACCTTCGCATGACGATCCTCCCAGTTTCCCCTTCTTCTACAACCCGCCATCTCCGTTGGAAAAAGGAGGTTTAGAACTCCCGCCACAGCCTGTCCGCATCCCCTGTGCTATGCCCGATGCACTCGCCGCCATGTCCTGGTGCATTCTACAGGTGCCACCACTATCCAGATGGCGCAGTTGGGATATGTCATGTACGGTTCCAACGTGTATCAATTCTTGAACTGCAAGTCCAACTACCCCATGTGTTTGGCGCAGCCAGAGGCCTTTGAGTTCACCGCATGTACGCTTCCCTTTCCTGCCGTGTCCTTTGGGCGTCTGTATTTTGTTGTTGGGGTTGTGAGGATGGATTGTTCAGGGGGATGGGGCAGATGGTGCTATGTTGATTGAGCGAGGGAAGGCCAAGGGAAGGATTGCACGTATCTGGGGTTGATGGGCACGTTCGTTTTCAAAGACAGCGGAGACG